>CM055265.1:106572772-107057772 GCA_029237695.1 Conchocele bisecta
GTTGCATATACGGCAGTACTTGGCTCATGCTCAACTTGTTACAGATTCTAGAGATGTTGTTAAACTCATATAGTTGTGGCTGTGACTGGAGAATTGGTGCTTATTTGTTTTGTGGCCAGTGTAGATCCAGATCAGCCTGTGCATCCGCACAGTCTGATCTGGATCTGCACTGTTCGCCATTCCATCAATGAAACACTGGCATTTGTCATGTCATGATTCCAACAAGCCATGTTTGTAGGGTTGTGTAAAATGGGACAGTCAATTAGAATGAGCTATTTGAAAATCGAAAATTTCAATATTTTCTCCAAAATTTTGATTATTCATTAGATATCACCAACAACTAATTTCAGTTTGCTGTGGCATAGGTCTTTCGCAAACTAGTTACTGCTTCACTAAGTTTTCGAATTTTCGGCCATTGGCCAATATTTTGATATTTCAAATTGATGTAGTTCAATAGAAAAAATGTAACTACAATGAAAAAATATTCCATTTCTTGAACCCGTCTCTAAGTTGCTGTTGTTGGGACGTTAAACCTATTCACTTTCACTTTTCCATTTCTTTATGTTTCAAAATGGCTACAAGAAAAATTTTAGCTACAAGAAAAAAATACTCCATTTCCTGATCGAGGCTTATGACCAACACTTCGAAAACTAGGTCGAGCTGTAAATAGTAATAGTGGTGTATTGTCTGGAAAATCGGTGAAAATAATCTTTCACAAACATTTATCTATGGACACACAGTCTGTCCAGTCACCTGTGATACATACTATAGCCTATTTCACCAATATTGCGAAGTACAGTCGCACCTGTACTAACGGCCACCTGTATTAAGCGTCTCCCTCCGTTAAGCGGCCATTTTATTTCCCCCCCAATGAAAATTACTCTAAAATGCACGTGTATTAAGCGTGAACCTGTCTGACGCAGCCAACAGCCAGGCAAAATCGTCCATTTTGACTCGAAATCCTCGTTTTAGCGACCATTCTCGGCAAAATATCGGAAATTCTAAAAAAAAAGCTGGAACCAAATTCGTTCAGGTAATCCCCATTTCCCACCCAGTGACCTAAATCTCGCTAATTGCAGGCCTGCCAAACTGTTTACAATACCATTTCAATTTGTTTTATGACACCCGATTGTTTGACCAAATTTTCATCACAACATTACCCGATTCACTAAAATCATGCCTACCTGCTGTGACAATAAAAGTCACGGGTCGATAGTTTCAATAATCCCCTAGCCAAACATTGCTTCTGGCTACTATAATTGTCAGTTCAAAACACGTGTTATTCTCGTGGCCAAGTTATTTATACAGTACAGCCAATCGCTGGTAAGTAAAGGCAGCCCTTAGTGGCATGATTGACAGGTTACTGTGCGAAAGACGTCGGCAATATATCTATCAGCGATTGATCATGAACCCGGTATAGTTAACTCCCTCCGAATACTCTCAACCAGACAAACAAACACATGCAAACACGCGTTTTAACGGGCGCCAGATGCGAGTTGTTTCTGGCTAGTAAAAATAATAAGCTGGGTCGCCCGGTGGCGAATGTATTTCGTAGTTGTCTACACACATTTTTGTCAGCTTATGACGCTTTGTGGGATACCATTTTCGAAATAAAAATATCATCCAATCGTTAGCTACTGTTGTGGGTATACCCACTCGAGGCGCCACCTGACGAACCGAGTCGTGACAAACACAGCGGAAGCCCATGATTGCAACTTTCTTTTTCGCCGAAAAGTGTGAAAGAATTAAATACGAAATCAATATATTCTAATGAAATCCTTTGATGCCGAAAACAAATATTGTTTATTACATTACTAACTGTTTATTTCAACCAAATATAGCTAACTGTATTGTCAGAAAACATGAAAAAGTCTGTAAATATCACGGACAATTTCGGCGATTTTGTACCTACCGGTACGTAGTTTCGTCCTTTTGCAACTTTTTCCAATCGATGTTAACGTAACCCGATTTTTATGATAATTCAGTTTGGTATTAACTAAATATACAGAATTTATGCACATCCAAGTTCATAAATGATATTTTAAGTGAATTTAAATGGATTAATTTGTTCAAAAAATGTACATATGGACTTAAGACAAGTTTGACTGTACATTAATTGTACATGTATATATAAATGTATATGTAACAAGTTATAAGTCGGTCCAAGATGAACCTCCATTAAGCACCCACCTGTGTTAAGCAAGCAATTTTGGACTTTCCCATGGCTGCTTGCTTAAGACAAGTTTGACTGTATACTTATCTAGCAAAGTATACTTTGTAGGAGTAATCATTTATGTTTCCTGAAATGCATTATTTCATATAGAACTAACGACTGCATATATTTGATGATTAAAAGTATGCAGAATTATTATACTGAATTTATTACATTATCACAGCCAAAATGGCTGTGATAATGTAATAAATTCAGTATAATAAAAATTAATAAATTTATCCTAAAATTGAAAATTTCTCCCTCAAAGTATACTTTGCTAGAAAAGTATACTTTGCAATGTTGGTGAAATCGGCTACTGGAGTAAAACTCTGTATGCTTTCTGATATAATGTATACATGTAGTATCCAAGTACACACGGGAGGCTGGTGTGAGAACCCTGGAGCGGAGTATTGCCGCCATATGTCGTGCCGTGGCCCTCAAAGTTGCCGAGAACTCTGTACAGATGAAGCACGACACCCTGGACAGTGCTGGCTCGGACAAGAAGAAAGTTGTGAACGACAGCCTGTCGGAGTCGGTGTCACAAGACGCCACGACATTGGCCCATCCGCCGGAGATGCCTATTGTCATCGACGAATCTGCTCTTGAGGATATATTGGGGGTGAGTCGCTGATCACAGGAACAGTGTTATATTAATTCATTTGTCTTCTCATTATATGTGTTGCAAAATTATTTGTGGCCGTGACTGGACAAATGGGGCTTATGGGATTTGTGACCAGTGCAGTACCTGATCAAATCGGACACTCCTGTAGCCTGATAATGGTCTCTATTGCGTGTTACTACCATGACGGGTGTTTCATTGATGGAATTGCTAACAGTGCAGTTCCTGATCAGGCTGTGCGGATGCACAGGCTGATCTGGATCAACACTGGTCACAAAACCCATAAGCCCCATTTCTCCAGTCACAGCCACTTATGTGTCTCAACCTCATGTTGTGTGTCTCAAGCCACTTATGTGTCTCAACCTCATGTTGTGTGTCTCAAGCCACTTATGTGTCTCAAGACCATGACCATTTCAGTCATCGTTGGGCACTGCCCGCAACTCCCTCCTTTAAGACGCTATGGATTGTTTTTAACCTGCTTTTATCTTTTTGATCTATTTTTAACCTTCCATCTGCTGTCATCCGTTTTACCACACTTTTGCTGCCTTTTATTACTAAACTTGCTCCTGACGTGCAGCCTGCTAAAAATCCCTGCAGTATACATGTATAAAGAAAGAAAAAGAAAGAAAATTGTACCGGAGTGCAAGATGGTTGCGCAGATCATACCGGACGGATCACACAAATAATTTTCTACAAAGAAAATAGTTTCAATACAATTACAAGATATTAGCAATTTCTGCATGAATGTGTATACATTTATGTTGCTGATTTCATTATTTTTCAATAATAAAAGCAATAAATGCATCATTAGAATTGTAATTGCCTCATTTACTATTTTGCGCTTTTGATGTCCCTCCAGGGCGGTCTCTTAGCAACAAAATTTCAATGGCCGCTGCCTGACAAACTTCCTGTTGTTGATAAATATTGTGATATACTACCATTTGAGAAGCAAAATTACACACTTTCTGTTTTTTGTGAACGATCTATTACTGCCAAAACATATGAAACGTGAACAATGGTGAGATATTTGCAATAATTTTTCGCTGGACACTATAATTGGAAACTTGATATCAAAAGACAACAGCCTCGATTTTATTGTCTATATCTACATCTGATTATTTGGTTTATTTCTCCATAAAAATCACGTTGTTACCACTCATTTGAAATGTCTCGTCGAGACGGTTCAGCTGAGTGGTAACAATATATACTTTGACAAAACATAAAGAAAACTGTGAAAAAAAATCTCAAACATTTAGTACAAGACAACAGCTTTGATTGCACCCCACGGCGCAGTATGAGAGCAAGATAGCTGAGCGACTGGTGCAGCCTGGTGTAGCTGGCGTGGACCCACATGGGTGGGGAAATCCTGTTTGTGAAAATATCTGAATATTTTGTTTATTTCTTCATAAAATATAACACATACTTTCGACAAGAAATTAAAAAAATGGCAAAATAAATTCTTAAAATTTTCGTTCGGCCTATAATTAACTTTATATCAAAAGACAACCTTTGTATATATCAATATCTTCCCATGACAGACAGCGCAGTATGAGAGTGAGATAGCCCAGCGACTGGTGCAGCCCGGTGTAGCTGTGGGGCTGGCGTGGACCCCAATGGGCGGGGAGATCCTGTTTGTCGAAGCATCCAGCATGGCTGGGGACGGGGCCCTCACCCTCACTGGGCAGCTGGGTGATGTGATGAAGGAGTCGGCCAACCTCGCCATGAACTGGGTCAAGTCCCACGCCAGGCAGGTATGGTGTCATTCTCGACTGTATTTCAGTGTATTTTTCGTGATGAAGGAGTTGGCTAATCTCGCCTTAAAGGTACATGCCCACTCAATAGGCACAAAATGTTCTTTATAGGAATTAAATAAGTGTATAATTGTGTCACTATTCCACCAGTTCTAAAAATTACGAGTGCCCATTGTACAGATATAATCATTTGGTAATACAGTCGAACTTCAATGGGTCGAACCCTGGTAAACTCGTCAGCCATGCTTGCCTCGAACTAGCCTTTAGGTCCCGGCAGAATTCCTATATAAATACGTTAAAACTACCCGGTATAGGTCGAACTTGTGAAAGTCGAACAACCCTCAATGCCTCGAATCGCTGTCACGCCCGGTCGTGTATAAATCCACTATAAACACCACAAAAACTCGAAAATGTCAGAAGATTGTCTCCAGACTAGTTGATTGACTTTCACACCTATTGTTAACCGGTTGTCAAACAAATCTCAAGTGGTCATTTGAGCGTATACAATAACGGCAGTCGTGACCAGCATACGTGGTAATTATGCATTGACCAATGTCGGCGAAGTTGTTAGTTAATTAAAGTGGTAATTTATGGGACATGTGGAATTAAATAGCGCTCAGTTTTAATTTTAATTTAACTTGTACTGGGTTCCATGTGATAGTAAATTATGATATGCAGTGAATGTGGTTCCGGGTCTGAAGTAGTGATGGGGCGACTGGGCATGCATCTATTGATTTATCAGTGTATGACGAGCGATGTAATTTTATACCTACAAGCATGCGCATCATTTTATGGCAAATACTTATTCACTCACAAAGATTTATATTTGATTAGATAAATATTTGTCATGAAATTACGCAAATGCCAATAGGTACAAGATCAGAGATGCTTTCACATGATCGTATCGGACGGGGCAATCAAGTCCGCCAATTGTATTTCGTAATAATTTTCTGTTGTTCTCTTGTTCTATTGCTGTAGTATAATGGCTATGTCAATAAAAACACACATGAGTTTGCCGCTTTCTTTATTTTATTAAAGCCTGTTTCTGTTAATAAACGACTGTGACAATCAACCGTAAATGCAAATGTAAGCGCATTTATATGAAACAACGTGTCGTAATGACGACTTGTTTCACTTAGTACACTGACCAACTCGTAGATCTGAAATGGTTACAGTAGAAAATCCCGATGGCTCGAACAACGGATGGGTCGAACTAAAACTTAACCCCGCAGGCTGTTCGACCTATTGAAGTTTGACTGTAGTTATTTTACTGACAGTGACTCGTGGTGGTATCAGGATATTTTCATATGCAAATGAGGCATGATATTTTTTTTATTATTTATACCAATTAAATGTGTCACCTGAAGAAATAATATTTTCGACATATTATAAAGTATGATCATCGCACATCAAAAAATAAATACAGAGAATACATAGTTATGTCCATTAACATTTTAAGGAAACACGGTTATTGCCCCTGACATCAGTGTGGAAATTTACGTCTGATATAAAATGTATAGTAATGCCAATCAATACATGGGGTAATTGTAAATGAATGCTTATTTTGCTAGAAAATGTCATATCTACAGAATATACAAAACTATTTGATTTAAATCCTGTAAAGAACATTTTGTGCCTACTGAGTGGGCATGTACCTTTAAATTGGTTCAAGTCTCAAACCAAGCAGCTTCATATTGTAGACCAATAGCCTATTTCACCAACATTGCAAAGTATACTTTCCTAGCAAAGTATACTTTGAGGGAATAATCATTTATTTTTCCCGAAATGCATTTTGTCATATAGAACTAAAGACTGCATATATTTGATGATTAAAAGTATGCAGAATTATTATACTGAATTTATTACATTATCACAGCCAAATTGGCTGTGATAATGTAATAAATTCAGTATAATAACAATTAATAAATTTATCCTAAAATTTAAAATTTCTCCCTCAAAGTATACTTTGCTTGATAAGTATACATTGTCATGTTGGTGAAATTGGCTACTAGTTTATAATTGTGTTACCGAGATTGGGAAATCGGGAGTAGCTTTTCTGAGAACTGATGAGCATTATAATTCATGGAGTTTGTCGTTTTGACAACACGGTGCTCAGATTAAACTGACGTACATATCTTGTTAAACAGCTGGAAATACAATTTATTTCAAATCCTAACCACTGTGAACTTGCATAGCTTACAGTGAGATCAGGTGGAGAAAGTTGGTCAAACTCTGTAGTCAATGTAACATTCCATAATCATTTTACTCCATTGAGTTGCATGTACCAGTACTGAATAATTCCAGCTCAAAAATATTTACACAATTCCCTAACATTTGATTGGCCCGTAGCAAGTCTCTGTCCAAAATTTATATCCCAGTAAACTCCCATGCCGAACTACTTTCCGTAACCGTCAGGCGCAGTTAAAATAATTCTTAAGAAAACGGAAAATAAACACATTTTCTTGATGGATTTATTTCAAATGCTGGAATTATAAGGAATGAATGGCCTTTTTGTGGAATTTATCGGGGATATAAACTTGGAAAAGTCGCGGGAATACTGGACGAGGCCTTCCGGCCTTCGTCCAGTATTCCCGCGACTTTTCCAAGTTTATACCCCGATAAATTCCACAAAAAGGCCATTCATTCCTATAATAAAAACTATGCTGGATAAATGTCGACCCTTGTTTTCTCCTCATAATGTACCACATATTAGACAAGTCGTGTGGTTTTGTACCTTAGAAGATGTACAATATCTCATGAAATACAACTACAAATTTACAATATTTTCCGTAAATGACATCGAAAGTTTTGACGAAATGTAATTTCACAATTGCTATGAAAATGTTGTCAACTTTCAACGTCATTTACAGAAAATATTACGTAAACAATCGCAAAATCACATGGCTCGTCTCATATTTCAGCTATACCTGAATGAGAAGGAGCTGGCCCAGACCGATGTCCATATCCATTTCCCGGCGGGGGCGGTTGGCAAGGACGGGCCGTCGGCGGGGGTAACCATCACCACGGTGCTCGTGTCTCTGTTCACCAAGCAGTGTGTCCGCTCGGACACCGCTATGACAGGGGAGATCACTCTCAGGGGAATCATCCTGCCTGTAAGTAGGAGGCTATGTTGGCACAAATAATATTGTTCGAAATCGAGCATGCACGTTTGTTTAGCAATACATTTTATTTTGAATCAAGTAAATTAATCAATTACCGTGGAACCTCTCTAAACCGAACAACCTTGCGACATCGATGTGTTAAATTATGACCGATTTCACTGTCAAATATCGCTGTTGTTTATCAGTGTTCATGATGGCAATGTACACAGGCATGTGTTTCAGTGCTCTTGCATCGGAAGTACAGTGAAACATCTCTAGAGGTTTAGAGAGGTTCCACTGTACTGTGATTTAAATGGCAATACTTCATCTTGATGATCCATACCACTGTAGGAATTTTAATGTCAGCGATGATCTGAATATATAGGCAAACGTTTACCCACAGCTGGACATGGTCAAACGTTATTGTTACATTTCCGTCGGAGTTATCGTGTTATTTCGAGCATATAATGCAGAACTTTCGGTACCGGTACTTTGATAGTCTTCTCCATTCAAACAGCTGATTTACATATATACATGTTCCGGGGCTGCAGTAAACGTTGCGTGATACAGCAGCATCAAATTAAAAAATTCAGTGTGACCATTGTGAACTGGTCTGGTGATGCAATGGCACATTCTGGTAACGTCATGAGACACATGCATTGTGTAGGTGTTGTCTTGGCCCGGAATGAGCATTGTCCACAGCCATGGTCAAACAGCATACGCTGTACGTTTGAACATGGCTGTGAGCGGTGTCAAACAACGGCAGTCATGTAACAGTACATGATGAATGGCTGGATTGTAGACAGAATTGTTTATCAACAGAGTAAACCCTTTTCAGACTGGATGTACATTCTTTTCAGTCTTAATTTTTTTTTAAAGTACATGTATCATGCAACTTAGCAATACACTGCAGCTCCATTATAGCGCGATCGCGTATAGCGCGATCTCCATTATAACGCGGGTCTCTCGTGGATCCCAAAAAAATATTTAAAAAATAGAGAAAAAAGAAGAAACGCGATGTTTGTGACAGTCATCAAAGTACAACTACTGCTGCTTTTTGTCACCAAGTAATGTCAATGTTATGAGACATATATCCGTGTTAACACATAATTGTCGCTAATAAATGGTTGCGTGTTCGGTCGCCTTTCCTGGTGACAGGTGTAATATTTAGCGTTCTATAAATAGACTGGTGTTTGTGTGTAATCTGAAACAATACATTCAGCATTATCTGGGTATGGGATCACATGGTCTATTGTTTACACTGCAGCCCACGGCAATCATGATGTCTCGCGTAAATCGTAAATTTCATTCATCAATATGACTGTCATTCATCAATAGATCACGTGACCCCACATCCTGAGATTATGCATGTATCAACAGCTAATCGTCCGCATGAATAGGCAGGACATGTGACCATTATTTATTATCAATTAATCCTTTTAAGCGCCTGTTGATCGCGAGCAGTATTCATTGTAATACTAATAAGCGTCTGTCTATCGCGAGCACTATACAACGTAAAGCATGATTTTATAAATAACTCACATGTTTAATACATTAATACAAGTTTGTATGTCATAGTCATTATTAATAATTACTTTTAACTTCTGTTCAAATGACATGATTTTATATTGGTCCGTTGCTAATGGAATTCCCGCAATAGTTGGTAACCGAAATGCGGATGATACCAGTACCCGTGCATGTCCCGAAATTTTATAACTCGATTGGATTCGATCGCGATTTGAAATCTTGGACCCCGACCATCGCGTTATAATGGAGCTGCAGTGTATATAATAATAAAACATGTGAGACAGAAAGTGAGATGGTCTATGACCATCCTATTGTAAACAGAGATCTAATTGCACATTATTGTAATCATTGTCATATCTGACTATTGTTAATATCACTATGTTTGCCATTTTTAAATAAGTGTGACGTTTCAGATTTTTATATTACAGGAATGAATGGCCTTTTTGTGGAATTTATCGGGGATATAAACTTGGAAAAGTCGCGGGAATACTGGACGAGGCAAAAACTTGGAAAAGTCGCGGGAATACTGGACGAGGCCAAGCCTCGTCCAGTATTCCCGCGACTTTTCCAAGTTTATATCCCCGATAAATTCCACAAAAAGGCCATTCATTCCTTATAATTCCAGCATTTGAAATAAATTCATCAAGAAAATGTGTTTATTTTCCGTTTTCTTAAGAATTATTTTAACTGCGCCTCACAGTTATGGAAAGTAGTTCGACGTGGGTGTTTACTGGGATATACATTTTGGACAGAGACTTGCTACGGGCCAATCAAATGTTTGGGAATTGTGTAAATATTTTTGTGCTGGAATTATTGCCATATTGTGGTCAGCGTGATATAGTCGGTGCTTTGGCTTGTGTCCATACATTAGTAGAGCTCCAGATAAGGTGTGTATTGGCGTATTTTACACACTTATTTTAGCTGAATACACATTGATTATCAACAGTGGGAGTACAAAATACTCACAGCAATGTGAAAATATGCATTGATTTTCAAATTGAGTAGTGAACATACTGTAATAAAATTGAAAATGTACCTAGTTGAGCTGCAAAAAGCACACACTGTTTGCTTTTTGCAGCTGAACTAAGTAAATTTTCAGCTGTGTTACAATAATAAATAAATAATCATACATTCAAATCATTGAATGTTTAAATTGTTTTGATCATTTGTTACCTATTTAATAATGTAGAAAATCAATAATTCATTTGTAAAAATAAAATACTCATTTAATTTGAAATCAGGGGGTACAACACTCTTTAAGCACAAAGCTTATCTGGAGCTCTGCATTAGTTTGTATTGCGATAGTTCATCTGTGTCTGGATCCACATTAAGTATGTTCTATCTCTACAATGCTTTGCTATATTTACTTAACTTCATTTATCATCATCCATATTTTCAATCATGTAATACCAGGTCGGCGGGATTAAGGAGAAAGTCTTAGCAGCACACAGAGCTGGCATCAAACGAGTCATTCTGCCAAAACGTAATGAAAAGGACCTGCAAGAAATTCCCACCAATATCAAGGTATTTTTATCTATCTGCAGTATCAGTGGTATTAACCCTTCCTACGCTGAATTAAATGTTGTCGTCTGCTGGAAATGTTTTATTTTCAATATTTCTCGACAAAAACCTGGTTTTGACAGCACATGAGAATCGTCTCCAGTGGAAAACAGCAGACGGCAATTTCCGTCAACAGCGTAGGAAGGGTTAACCCTTTCAACACGACAGTCGAGCTGTCTCATTAGGCTCTGCACTTATTAAGCCCCCTGTGTGATAGCAAGGGGGGCATATTGCATAGCTCTTGAGGTTGCGTATGTCCGTCCGTACGTCTGTACGTCCGTCCGTGTCGAAAAGTAAAAAAGTTTGTAAGAGTTTCAGTATGCCGACGGGGGTATATCCACGTTTTACAAACAAAATGTATAGTTGCAAGTAATTTTCAAATTTTTCAGAAAAACACTCTCCGTCTTAAAAATGGACTAGTCTGAAAATCATTTTGTGACTACTGGATTGGCCCTTCAATTAACATGTTACAGTCCATTCCAGTTACTTAGGGTTGAAAGGGTTAATCTATATAGCCAACATAGTTGCATTTAATAGCATCTGATTCAGCAACAATGGCATCTATCCCATGTTTGCATGCAGTGTAGATCTAAATGAATCGCTTCATAACGAGTTGTCTCATCATTTGTGGATTTAAAAAAAAAATTCTTATAAAGTTTCTCATTTTCTTGTTAATGAAATACATGTAGTCTGAAAATTAAAATGGAATATTGCATTACAACTACTGTGGGGAAAAATGTTTTTACAATGGCTTTATTGAAGAACGGTGTCCATTTGTAAAATACATTGTCATTATAATTATATTGCTGACAACATTCATATCTCTGCAGTAGAAAAGAAATCTTATGTGATCACATTTCTGTATGCTTTATTTTCTCATCTCTATTTTTAAAATGACTATTCTGATTGGTGTGCTGTTGTGTCTGAATTGAACTAGTTGTGTCTGAATTGAACAAGTCGTGTCTGAATTGAACTAGTTGTGTCTGAATTGAACTAGTCGTCTGAATTCAACTAGTTGTGTCTGAATTGAACAAGTCGTGTCTGAATTGAACTAGTTGTGTCTGAATTGAACAAGTCGTGTCTGAATTGAACTAGTTGTGTCTGAATTGAACTAATCGTGTCTGAATTGAATGTCTGAATTGAATTAGTCATGTCTGAATTGAACTAGTTGTGTCTGTATTGAACTAGTTGTGTATTGAACTGATCGTGTCTGAATTGCGCATTTTGTTAAAAGAAAGTGCGTGATTTATGAATACCCGGAAGTAAAGTTAAGTCGGTATTTTTTAAGCGATTTTGTTCGGATTTTTTCTAGAATGGTCGCTAAATTTGGCAAATTTTTATCTCTAAGTTCGGATATGTCGATATATTTTGCTCAGTCCTATCAACTTCGAGATAAAGAGAATTACCTGTGTCTGAATTGAACTAGTTGTGTCTGAATTGAACTAGTCGTGTCTGAATTGAACTAGTTGTGTCTGAATTACTAGTTGTGCCTGAATTGAACTAGTCATGTCTGAATTGAACTAGTTGTGTCTGAATTGAACTAGTCATGTCTGAATTGAACTTGTTGTGTCTGAATTGAACTAGTCGTGTCTGAATTGAACATGTTGTGTCTGAATTGAACTTGTTGTGTCTGAATCGAACTAGTTGTGTCTCAATTGAACTAGTTGTATCTCAATTGAACTAGTCCTGTCTCAATTGAACTAGAACTAGTCCTGTCTCAATTGAACTAGTCCTATCTCAATTGAACTAGTATTGGAAATGCAGCTGTTAAATCAAATTTGTCAATTGTTGCGTAAATGTGACTGTGACTGAAGAAATGGGACTTATTGGTTTTGTGACCAATGTAGATCCAGATCAGCCTTATTGGTTTTGTGACCAATGTAGATCCAGATCAGCCTGTGCTTCCGCACAGTCTGATCAGGATCTGCACTATTCGCCATTCCATCAATGAAACAACCATCATGCTTCTAACAATATAGATTATTATCAGGCTACAGGAGTGTGCTATTTGATCAGGAGCTACACTGGCCACAAATCTCGTAAGCCCCATTTCTCCAGTCACAACCACAAATATCTGTAACTTAATGTCCTTAATCTGGTGTACTTTCACTATGATTATATACTTTATTATACCCCCGGCATGTGAAGTATGTCGAGAGGTATATAGTTTTCGTTATTCCGTCTGTCCGTAAAAATTGCAATAAAAAATTATTTGTCGTCCAGGCGGCGGCCGGGGGTATCCGTGAACATCTGCTTACTTGCTCTAGTAATATCTGCAATTTCAGAACGATATAACAATAATACTGGCCCAACAACTGGAAGATGTACTGAAGGCTGCATTCGATAAAGGATTGCCTCCCCTCCAAACTACGGTCGATAGTAAATTGTGATGTAAATTGTGATGTCTGCCTCCCCTCCAAACTACGATCGAGAGCAAATTGTGATGTCTGCCTCCCCTCCAAACTACGATTGGGAGCAAATTGTGATGTCTGCCTCCCCTCCAAACTACGATCGGGAGCAAATTGTGATGTCTGTCTCCCCTCCGAACCTACGATCGAGAGCAAATTGTGATCTGCCTCCCCTCCAAACTACGATCGAGAGCAAATTGTGATCTGCCTCCCCTCCAAACTACGATCGAGAGCAAATTGTGTGTCTGCCTCCCCTCCAAACTACGATCGAGAGCAAATTGTGATGTCTGCCTCCCCTCCAAACTACGATCGAGAGCAAATTGTGATGTCTGCCTCCCCTCCAAACTACGATCGAGAGCAAATTGTGATGTCTGCCTCCCCTCCAAACTACGATCGAGAGCAAATTGTGATGTCTGCCTCCCCTCCAAACTACGATCGAGAGCAAATTGTGATGTCTGCCTCCCCTCCAAACTACGATCGAGAGCAAATTGTGATATGTCTGCCTCCCCTCCAAACTACGATCTACAGCAAATTGTGATGTCTGCCACATGGCAGTGAAGAGTGTACAACATTCACTGTCTGTGGACTCAGATGTACACTACCGCCTGCGCTAATCTTGCCAATATTGGTCAATTTCTTTATTTCAAAACACTGGAATATTGTGCCGAAATCAAGCAGCTAGATTGTCTGACCCCGAGCTGTATCACAGCTCAGGCTCAGACAATCAAATTGCTTGATTGAGAGTTGGCGTTGCCAATACATGTTGAAAAATGTTGATAATCTGAGTGCGGTTGTGTAGTGGGTTACAACATTACACAACACGCATGAAGATTCAGACCCAGTGAGTGTTCAAGGCATGTGCTGGATATGTTTGGGATGTTACCTGAGAACCTTGTATAACTTGTAACGTTCTTGTGATCACCTGATTTGCGTGAGTGGATGGTCGGACGAATGCGATGGCGTAAATAAACCGGAAGAATTCCTCTTTGGCCCTCAGGTATGTTTTTATCTTTGGCTCTTTTGTGACCTGCGAGTTGAATTATAAAAGTAGTAAGATTATTACTGATCCTACTACTTTTGGGAGGGGAGCCAAGTGATTCTGGTGTGGCGAGGACCTGGCATCAGATCAGGATCATTCTGATTTCAGAGCTGAATACATAGATTTTTTATTGTAAATGTTCAGTTCTGATTTTTGGATTTTCCCCCCATTTGTACAGGTAATATATTGGATTTAGTACTAAACCCATTGACCTGGCCTTAAATGATCTTAACTGTTGATATGCCGTTAAACCCCAACACACAAACAAACAAATAAAAACATGCGAGTTGCACCGGATCTGGAACCTCTCTAAGAAGAACACCTTAGTTTGGTAATCGTACTTTATTGGTACGCAATCTATCGTATAGTGGATCTCAAAGTCACTGGTTGGCACCCATGCCCAGACTACCAAACGCCACCCACAAGGCGACCTAGCGTGAGTCCGACCTTCCAACCAGCCAAATTGAGTATATCACTAGCGAGCAATTTGTACACTGATTAGCCAACCCCAACAAACGGCCTTATATATTCAATTCATCCTATTTAGCAGTGTACACTTTACACTTGTAAAAGCCATAAGTGAGAAGTGCTTGTCAAAATATTACTATGCACTTGATAGTACTTGATAGACCAGGGCCCGGTTGTTCAAAACATCCGTTAGCTTAACGGACTGTTAAATCCTTAACTGAATGGTTAAAATCTCTGTTTTAACAGAGATTTTAGTGATTTTAACCATTCAGTTAAGGATTTAACAGTCCGTTAAGGATTTAACAGTCCGTTAAGCTAACTGGTGTTTTGAACAACCGGGCCCAGGCTGTAATGTTACAAACTTACCTTTCACAATACATGTAATTATTGCAAAAGGTAAGTTTATAATGCAGAACAGACCCGATTTGAATGCTAATTCGTCCGCTATTCCCGCGAATTTTCCAAGTTTATATCCCCATTAAATTCCACAAAAAGGCCATTCATTCCTTATAATTCCAGCATTTGAAATAAATTCATCAAGAAAATGTGTTTATTTTCCGTTTTCTTAAGAATTATTTTAACTGCGCCTCACGGTTACGGAAAGTAGTTCGGCGTGGGAGTTTATTGGGATATAAATTTTGGACAGAGACTTGCTACGGGCCAATCAAATGTTAGGGAATTGTGTAAATATTTTTGTGCTGGAATTATATATAAATATCTGATTTCCCACAAGAAATTAATAATGTCCGAATGTCTAGGGTTAGTATTGTTGTATTGGTTTATCGCAATAACAATGTATTTGGATACAATTTATTTTGGAAAAATCATATTTTATAGGTGCTTCCCAAAACAAATGGTGTCGGACTATGTAGTGTTATTATGTTATTACCGTACACTATGTTTTGTTTTAAAGTGTTATGTAATGTGTTATGTCCATGTATGTTAGTGAAGTGATATTTATTGTGTATCTTGTATATAAGAATGGAAATTGTCTCAGTGACTTTTCATTCCCCAATACATTGCTGAATATTGATGTGTTATGTGTCAATAGTGCTATATATTGTTGTTCGTGTATTTTTACTGATGCTGCAATCCGCAGCGGAGTGAAATATTTCACGTCAAAGAATACACTGGTTCATATGGAATCCTTGGGCAGTTGGTTGGGAGCATGCGAAGTATACATTTAACTGGGATTCTTCCATACCAGAATCCTGATATCCCTGGTTTGACCATCAGGTACATGTTTTACTTTTTGGTATGTGAGAGTTGAATCTGGTTATACCATTATAAAAGTAATATGATTATTACTAATCGAGTGGGGCAAATTTGGCGAGTGGGGCTAAGTATTAAGTTCTGATTTTGGAATTTACACCCCCCACCTCCCCCCCCAACCCATCACAATAGGTAACTTATGGGATTCAATTCGACCCCATTACACCGGCCACAATTACCTTAGCTGTCGACAGGCCATTAAACACCCTTCAAATCAAATGCAAACTTTTACACATGGTCAGAGTGCAGCACCAGTGATGTTGATCACACATCTGTAACTGAGGTTGGAGAAATTGTATCATCTGTGACTTGTCTGGCTCATCATCTCCCAGTGATGAGAATCTATGCTGTTTGCTAGAAGCACAACGTGTGTTTAACTGACACAATGGGAAACAGTACCCTGACCATACTGAATGTATAGATCCTATTCTACACTTGCTACAAATGTCACAGGCCCTTTTCTCAAGTCACAATCACATATGTTTTTTTCTCCAAATATTAAAAACTGTTTTTATGCCCCTGTCTCAGTAGAGTTGAGATGCATATACATGTAGCGTAAGACTGTGTTTCTGTGTGTCCATCAGTTAAGCTGCACTTAACATGACTTTCACCTTTTGACCTTCACAACTTTGCTTAAACACTGAGCACTTTTGGTTAAGAAATTTGCTGGAGTTTGTCTCCCACTGGGACATTCGTGAGCCGTCAGACCAAATTTTCTTGTTTGGGCCCTATAGGTTTTGCCCTGTCTGTCTGTCTGTCTGTTTTTATCAGGGTTTTTCAAATCAAATCAACAGACCACATTTTCTAGTTTAACATTTGGAGAAAGACACAGTGAGTGTGCTAGTATATAGCAAATAGTATGGAAAATGTGATTAAAAAATCTTTAGAATGGTGTACATATAGGATTTCTTCCAAATCAAACTGTGATAGCTATAATTGTTAAAATGATTGACTTGTATTATTGTGTACCAGGTGTTGTATTATGTTTATATGTACATGTACTAGTATCTGTGAAATACTATGCCCTAACCTTCTTAGATGGTCTGGGATAACTGTCAGTAATTAAGACAATTATGTTGATTCAATTTCAATATCAAGTGGCATTTTAAGACCCCAAAGTATGAAAATTACATTGAATATATTTTAATCTAGCAATAATTTTATTAATTGCACATTTTCTATTGCCATCGAAACATGTGACATGAATGTGATCTAAATACGAGAAATGCAGCTTATGGCTAATGTGACAAATCTAGCTGCTGATCATAGTCTTGCTCACTTCTTCAACCTGATATGGATTGTTACAGTGACTGTATAATGTCTACTGTCTGTTTCACGAAAGCTGCCCAGTTTTTTTTGGCTATACATGTATAAACAATTCAATAGAGGATATTCAATCATACATTTTGAATAGCGGGAAATAATTCACGAGTGTACGTTGGCTTCCGCGTAAGCAACGAGTGAGCGTAGCGAACGAGTTGCTTGCATGCACGCCGACGGGCACAAGTGTATTATTTCCGCTATTCAAACATGTACAATGGAATACTGGAGTCAGGTTGTCCGTCCGTCCGTCCGTCCGTCCGTCCGTCAGAGCGTCCGTCCGTCCGTCCGTCCGTCCGTCCGTCTGTAAACTTAACATCAGAGAAATATTGTTATAACTTCTATTTCCTTCATCTAAAATGCTTAATATTTCACACATGCATTCCTGTAAGGCTCTACTACCATGCTGTGCCAAATTCACGACCATCCAACCCCCGCTGATACCAAGGTCAAGGTCAAATACTTAGTCTCTTTACAAAACTTAACATCAGAGAAATATTGTTATAACTTCTATTTCCTTCATCTAAAATGCTTAATATTTCACACATGCATTCATGTAAGGCTCTACTACCATACTGTGCCAAATCCACGACCGTCCAACCCACGCTGATCCCAAGGTCAAGGTCAAATACTTAGTCTCTTTACAAAACTTAACATCAGAGAAATATGTTATAACTTCTATTTCCTTCATCTAAAATGCTTAATATTTCACACATGCATTCATGTAAGGCTCTACTACCATGCTGTGCCAAATCCACGGCCGTCCAACCCCCGCTGATCCCAAGGTCAAGGTCACATACTTAAGTCTCTTTACAAAACTTAACATCAGAGAAATATGTTATAACTTCTATTTCTTCATCGAAAATTCTTAACATTTTATGCATGCATTCCTCTAAGGCTCTACTATCATGCTGTGACAAATTCCCGCTGATCTCGAGGTCAAGGTCACATACTTAGTCTCTTTACAAAACTTAACATCAGAGAAATTGGTTATAACTTCTATTTCCTTGCACGGATCTGCTTCACATTTCACACACGCATTGCTCCAGTAAACCTCTACTACCCTGTGACAAATTCACGTTCATGCCACTCCCGCTAAGGTGGATGGTAGGTGGGAGCATGGGATGGGTAATTTAACGATCGGGGTTCATCTTTACTGGAATTGAGACTTGGTTTGGCCCTCGCATACGTCTTTGGCATTTTGTATGTTACAGTTGAATCTGGTTATACCCCTTATGTTAGTGTTACGATTATTTGTATTCCTATTTTAGGGGAAGGGGCCAAGTGACTTTGGTGTGGTATGGACCTGGCACCAGGTCAGGTTATTCTAATTTCAGGACTGAATATATGTTTTCTGGATGTAAATATTCCGTTCTGATTTTGGAATTTTCCCCCCAATGCAGCAGGTTAAAACGGGATTGAACCCGTTTGCCTGGCCTTACATGACCTTAGCTGTTGATAGGCCGTTAAACACCAATAAACAAACAAACAAAACTCTAAGCCCAGGGTCAAGGTCACAAGCCCACACACCTGGAAATTTTACAATTTTAGGGGTACCTGGGCCCACGCGGGGGGTATTCCGTAAGCCTCGCTTACTGACCAATCTAGTTTAGATTATCATCAATGAATTGTGATGTGCGCATGAATATTTATACAATGACGTGTTTTCCCGCGTTTTGACATTACGTTGTGTGACGTCAAATGTGATGTCATGTAAAGTTTTTGAAATCCAAATTACGCAGCTGTTTCTATGAGCCAGATATATTTGTGTGCATGTTTGGAATGTGTTCAATCACATTAACAGTCCAGGTTAGTCAAGACCCTTTCCAAATTTTCAAATAACTTTATTTTGACTGTAATAAAAATTAAACGTTTTGCATGGTAGCTTGTGGTTTCCAAGGAAGCAGGCGCGCAATTACGGGTGTTCTCTTCACGGTGTATTATTTGTAAGGAGTTGATTACGGGTTTTCTCTCACAGCAAAAGTTTTCTCTCACAGCGAAACTCTTGAAAATAATTTGCAAGAGTGTAATAAAAAACAATATTTTTTTTTGTTGATAATATTAAATTAAAGCAAAATTGAAGAATGAGCCTTCTTTTTATTTCATGAAATTGGTCAAATATGGATTTTATTGCGAAAAAACAAGTTCCCCATGTTAAATCGCCATAGACATCTTCATAGGACCGATTTTTAGATCATTTCCAAATTATCTAGCCAGGTTTCGGAGTCAATTTCCAAATGTTTTTGTTTTTTGACTCCTCTCCCATCTCCTTTTCTCCCCATGTTCAATTCCCATAGACAAATACATTTTTTTGTAATAAAATCTTTATTTGATCAAATTTCACGAAATAAAAAGAAGGCTCGTTCTTAAATTTCGATAAAATATAGCATTATCAAAAAAAAGAATTTGGGCAGCTTTTGTGAAACAGACAGTAGTCTCGGATATCCAACATGTGGTTTTTTGCTTCATGCACAGTAAATGACGTATCAATTGCACCATTTGTTTTATCACACTCCAAAAAACATGCATTATCTTTAGGTACATGTTATCAGTAGCGGATTTCACCAACATTGCAAAGTATAATTTTCTAGCAAAGTATACTTTGAGGGATTAATCATTTATTTTTCCTGAAATGCATTATTTCATATAGAACTAACGACTGATATATTTGATGATTAAAAGTACATGTCTGCAGAATTATTATACTGAATTTATTACATTATCCCAGCCAAAATGGCTGTGATAATGTAATAAATTCAGTATAATAAAAAATAATAAATTTATCCTAAAATTTAAGATTTCTCAAAGTATCTTTGCTAGAAAAGTAATACTTTGCAATTGCAATGTTGGTGAAATAGGCTACTGATACTGGGATAAGCACGGGAGATACATTGGCTTGCATAATTTGGCTTGTTCATGTATAATGAACTCTTTATTCATGCCTGTTATAGAAGTGCCATTATTCTTGTCATAAGCATATCGAAAGACACATATGAAGGGGTCAGTGGAAGAAGGGGGCTCCCTCATGGAGTTAGCTCACTTCGTTCACTAACGACGTCATCTTATTATCATATTATGAATGTCTAATAAACGGTATATACCAAAGCAGTGTATTTTTTTTGTATATCTATGTTTAGATCTGATCAAGACTGGTCAAAACCACAGCAGCAATTATTTAGTCACGGCCGATTACATTTTACTATTAATGCTGGTGTGTGTACGGCTCCACATATACAGAGATTGATTCATTGTTCAGGATATTACATCCAGTCAACAAGGTCATGTAGAGACTTAAATACATATTTCTGGCTGTGACTGGACAAATGGGGCTTATGGGTTTTGCGACCTGTGTATCGATTGATACATTTTTCTTAAACCCGCCATGCTGCTTCTAACAAGCAATATAGATTATTATAATCAGGCTAGAGGAGTGTGCTATTTGATCAGGAACTACGCTGGTCACAAATCCCATAAGCCCAATTTCTCCAGTCACTTTTGTGAATGTGTTTTAGGGGTGTATGAAACTTGGTATGTATGATCGAGTCAACTTTGTTACAGATTTGTTAAAATGGTGGCCACGGGGTCAAAAATATTCAGTTCTGATTTTGGGATTTCCCCCATTTGTACATGTACTTGAACATGTACATGTACTTGTACAGGTAATATATGGGATTTAGTACTAAACCCATTGACCCGGCCTTAAATGACCTCAGCTGTTGATAGGCCGTTAAACCCCAACAGACAAAAATGGGCGGGGCCGCAGCTAGGGGTTAAGTAGGGGTCAACTTTCACATTTGACCAAATATGATCATGTCCTATATCACATCGAAGCTATCGACAAGACGATCACTCCGGAGCGCATTTTGTCGAAATCGGATGATTACCTCACCCGAAATATCAAAGGGTCATCCTGTTATTAGAGATTTCAAACAAAGTATTCTTCTTGTGAACCCTAGGCCGATAATGGCCAAACTTCACAGTTATGGTCAGTGGGTAACAAAGCCTTTTCAGATTTGTTAAAATGGAATTCATGGTATAATCCAAGATGGCCGCCGTAGAAAAGTAGGTCCGAGTCTTCCACCTGTAGCAATACCTGTAAATGTATGTCTGTAACGCAGGGTGACGTGGAATTTTGGGTTATGTTCCTACATGAGCACAAAGTTTCTGTTATATGGCCCTGTCCAGTAGCGAGGGTGGTTGGTCGGGCGAATGCGACGGCGTAAATTAACAGTAGGGGTTCCTCCTTGTAGGAATCGCGATTTGTCAGGTACGTACGTTTTTATCTTTGGCTCTTTTTTTACCTGGGAGTTGAATTGGGTTATTGCCCATTATAAAAGTAGTAAGATTATTACTGATCCTTCTGCTTTTGGGAGGGGGCCAAGTGATTCTGGTGTGGCGAGGACCTGGCATCAGATCAGGATTATTCTTATTTCAGGGCTGAATATATAGTTTTTTGTCTCGCCCGCGAAGCGGAAAGCGAGACATAGGTTTTGCTTTTTACGGAGTCGGCGGCGTCGTCGTCGTCGTCGTCATCATTCAATGTTAAGTTTTCGTGTTACGGTCATTACTTCAACACCTTATCAGCTACAGTCATCAAACTTTATACATACCTTTACTATGATATGTAGATGAATATAGGACTATTAAAAAAAATTCCGGGCTCCAGGGTCAAGGTCAAACTCTTTCTTTCTATGCTACAAACTTTTTTGAGCGCTCTGTACACCTTACCTGCCTTCTCCAGTTGAACACTTCTGCATGTGCAAGCATATGCAAATTTCCAGCTTGACCACTAAATGTCCAGCTAAATTATTACAGGTAATTTATACAGGTAAATTATTATACCTGGGTATTACATTTCCGTAAACTGTGTACAATATTGTGGCAATATGTGGACCTGTGCAGATATATGTAGATAAATATAGGAGTATTATACAAATTCTAGGCTCCAGTAGCGAGCATTATTTTTTTGTTAATTTTTAAACTTTTTTTCCATTTTTAGCCAGGTTTTTTTTTAATAAAAATCATTTTAAACTTTTATTTTTTTATTTTTTTTTTCCCATTTTTAGCCAGGTTTTTTTGGAAAAAAAATCCACGCTATTGGATTGGCGAAAGCCAGGCGGGCGGGCGGCGTCCACAATCAATGTTAAGTTTTCGTGTTTCAGTCCATTTCTTTGTTACTCTAACACATAGGACCAACAAACTTTCACAGCTTCATAACCAAGGGGTGCCCACCACATATCACTATCCAACATGTTACCTTTTTGAACTTGACCCATTTTTTCCGCGCAGTCAATGTTAAGTTTTCGCGTTTACAATGTTAAGTTTTCGTGTTTAAGTCAATTTCTTTCGTACTGTACCACCTAGGACCACCAAACTTTCACAGTTTCATAATCAAGGGGTGCCCACCACATACAACTATCCAATATGTGACCATTTTTTTTACCTTCACCTATTATTTCTACGTAATTGACTTAGCCATTTTCAACGTTAACTTTTTAACGTACGTCTGGTTAAAGTTTTTTGGTTAAAAGTTTTTCGTTATACTATATCTCTGCAACTGCTTCGCCCATTACCTTGAAACTTCACATGGGTGTTTATCATCATCCATATTTTCATTCTAACCCCCAACCGTGCGGCCCCTGTGCCCAATGTGAAGGTCAAATTACTTTGATTTGTTTTTTAATTTTGTTTGTGTACTATATCTCTGCAACTGCTTCATCCATTATCTTGATACTTCACATGGGTATTTATCATCATTGTCGCACCCGCTTGCGGAAAGCGCGATATCGTCGGCATTTTGGCATATGTCCGTCCATCCGTCCGTGTGTCCTGTTAAAGTTTTTGTTTTCGTTAAAGTTTTTCCATCTACTATATCTATTTTTTTAGTGTCCATGCCTCGCCCCAAGGCGCGACATGCAGGCCACGGCCATCTAGTCTACAAAAAGTGCGTATGATTATGTTATCCAAATGTCTATGCTTGGAAAAAACCTGGCCTTCGTGGCTTTGCCTCGTTTTGAACTTGACCCATTTTTTCCGCGCAGTCGACTTAGCCATTTTAAATGTTAAGTTTTCGCGTTTACAATGTTAAGTTTTCGTGTTTATATATGTCCATTTCTTTGCTACTGTACCACCTATGACCACCAAACTTTCACAGCTTCATAACCAAGGGGTGCCTACCACATACAACTATCCAACATGTGACCATTTTTAGCCAGGTTTTTAAACAAAAAATCCAGGCTATTGGATTGGCGAAAGCCGGGCGGGCGGGCGGTGGGCGGCGTCCACAATCAATGTTAAGTTTGAGTCCATTTCTTTGGTACTGTACCACCTACCACCACCAAACTTTCACAGCTTCATAATCAAGGGGTGCCCACCACATATCACTAATCCAACAATGTTTACATTTTTTTTTAACTTTCTCCCCGTTTTTTTTCCGCGCAGTCGACTTAGGCCAATTTTTTCAAGATGTTTAAGGTTTTTACGGCGTTTTCTAATGGTTAAAGTTTTCGTGTTTAAAGTTCCCATTTCTTTGGTACTGTACCACCTAGGACCACCAAAACTTTCACAGCTTCAAAATGCCAAGGGGTGCCTACCACAATATCAACTAATCCGCAACATGTGACCTACCATTTTTTTAACTTCACCTAAGTATTTCTACGTAATTGACTTAGCCATTTTCAACGTTAACTTTTTAACGTACGTCTGGTTAAATGTTTTGGTTAAAACTTTTTCGTTATACTATATCTCTGCAACTGCTTCGCCCATTACCTTGAAACTTCACGTGGGTGTTTATCATCATCCATATTTTCATTCTAACCCCGAACCGTGCGACCCCTGTGCCCAATGTCAAGGTCAAATTACTTTGATTTTTTTTGTTAACGTTTTTTCGTCTACTATATCTCTGCAACTGCTTCACCCATTACCTTGATACTTCACATGGGTGTTTATGATCATTGTCACACCCGCTTACGGAAAGCGCGATATCGTCGGCATTTTGGCAATCATCCGTCCGTCCGTACGTCCGTGTGTCCGGTTAAAGTTTTTTCGTTAAAGTTTTTCCATCTACTATATCTATTTTTTTAAGTGTCCATGCATGCCTCGCCCCAAGGCGCGACATGCAGTCCCTAGTCCACGGCCATCTAGTCTACAACATGTGGGTATAATTATATGTTATCCAAGTGTCTATGCTTGGAAAAAACATGGCCTTCGTGGCTCTGCCTCGTTTCTTGTTGTCAAGTAGCATAAGGTCGTAAGTGCTATATACCGACTATTATCATATACTAAAACAATTATTGACTAGTGAGCCATAGAATATATTCTGATATTCTATGGCTCACTAGTTAATAATTGTATAATATGTTCGGGCCAGTGAAAATTGCTTTCTGGCCCAGGCTCGAGGTCAAGGCGGCGGGACAAGGCGAGACATTTGATTCCGCGGAATTCTTGTTTATTGTAAATATTCAGTTCTGATTTTGGGATTTTCCCGCCATTTGTACATGTACTTGAACATGTACGTGTACTTGTACAGGTAGTATATGTGATTTAGTACTAAACCCATTGACCCGGCATTAATACAGACATTAACAACACAAATCGGGCGTCGGCATCGTAAGCGTAAACAGTTTTGGACGTGCGACCACATTGTGTATATAGGCCTATCATGTTATATGTTAGTCAGATCATTACAAAACCTTTTCAACAGCATCCTCACATTCATGGATATGTGACCACCATGTGTCATTATTCATGCTACATTGACCCGAGACCAGAGACATACATTCTAACAAAATCCTTGGTGAGACACTCCCGAATCTAATTCCTTCCCGAAGTTAATATCTTATGCACCTATCAATATATTCCCAGCCTGGTTGTTGCATCGGTGGTACCCACCTCTGGGAATTGGACACATGCTGAAATAGACAGTCTACTTCCAGCCTCCTGGAATTAAATTTGTATCTAATTCATGCTGTGTGTGGTAGTGTTCTTTTTTCCCCATAAATTTGGTCGTCTAATTCCGGCCACTGAGCTGTCTAATTCCCCCTTTAATATACTCCATGGTTGGGAACACATAATGAATCGCTGCACTATGTCATTTAAATTTATAGGCATGCATTTTAAAATTTCTTTAGCTTCGAGCCTCCCTACAAAATACGAAACCAAATTAGCTGGTGACTGACTTTACATTACTGTTGCTAGACCAAACAAAAATGGCGTCGTTATTTCAGAGCCGTTGATTTTACATTTCTTCAAATTCTGAAGGTAATTCACTGTCTTGGGTAAGTCTATTAATTTCTCAGGAATTATTCTGTTGAAGTGTGTCAAATAGACTGGAATAATGACAAAAACATCTGGGGAACACATATGAAGATTACGTTCATGTTTTACCTATACTCGACATTAACCAGTAATCGACAATCTACAACTAAATGAAATATAGCGGGTAGTCTCTGGTTTACCGGACGCAGTTTATTGTATCACCACAATTAGCAATAAGTAAGTGGTTGAATCATTTGTTATTGATATTTCTTTTGTAACTTAGCATTCTGTAACTAGCTTGGGTCATGGGGGGGGGGGGGGGGCTAGGGGCATGCTTTAGACTATTAGTAAGTTTAGTTCAACTAAAGACGAGACGACGAAATTTCACGACAACGTGACGTGAACCCCCTATTAGTTGCGAATGGTAACTCTGGACAGTCTTGTAATCTACACCCGTACCGTCCGGAGCCAGAGTTATGATTCCACTCATAGGCCTTCTCTTCAGAATAGCGAATCAGATCTGATTCGCACTTTAGCATTTCATTGTGAAAGATTTTCTTTATTTTGTTTAACCTTAATGTGTGTTAATATTATGAAAATAACATTTTCAAGTAATTATGACATACATTTACATATGTAGATGATCGGATAAAGTAAATTTAAGCCAGAATCAACCAGTGATCCAGTCAATGGCAGCCAAATTCAGCCAAATTCAACATGTAAAAGTTAAGATGTGGTCCATTTTCTGTAAAGGCAAAAAATAATATTCTAAACCTTCTACAATAGTAAAAAATGTTTCAGAATTATTAGTTTGTATTACTTTTATAATACTACAGGGATCCTCCAGATTATCGGACAAAAATGGCATTTTTTTTTACGATAGTTTTCTTAAAATAGCAGCTACGGGCATAATCTTTTCACAGAACAATCCTCGTTACGATATTCGTAATCCTATTTTAGGGGAAGGGGCCAAGTGACTTGGTGTGGTATGGACCTGGCACCAGGTCAGGTTATTCTAATTTCAGGGCTGAATATATTTGTTCTCGATGTAAATATTCCGTTCTGATTTTGGGATTTTCCCCCCAATGCAGCAGGTTAAAATGGGATCGAATCCGTTTGCCCGGCCTTACATGACCTTAGCTGTTGATAGGCCGTTAAACACTAATAAACAAACAAACAAACAGAACAATTCTTGGTTCTTGCTTTGTCAACGTATGTAAACCATTTAGCAAAATGTGCCATCTTTCTCACTTAAAATTTGGTAAGATCATCGTAAGATTTTCCTAAAATTAACATAAACAATGACAATCATTTATCCAGACAAACTTATAATCGTCTTATTACTTAAATTCTACTCTCATTTTGAAGAAATCATAATTGTATCGCCTGTAAACCAATGTAAACAGCATTGTGTAGTTCTGCAAAAAAAACAAAACACCACCCTTCGCTTCTTGGAAAACACCGTTTTTATAGAATTTATTGTATTTATAGAACAACTCTGCAACAACGTAATAGCGCACTCGACCTATAATTTCTGTTTGCCTTCAGCTAATAATGTAATATCTTCATATTGCACACATGCATTACTTAGTAACGATACATCCTTCCACATTAATACAATTACCCTTACTGTTGATCGTACGTCCATCCATCTCGGCATCTGTCTGTTTATATATTTTGAATATGGCACCTAAGTGCATTGACAGACTAATTTGTTTTGGGAGACCTATATTTATACGGGTTTTCCAAAAGAAATGGTTTACTAACATTTCTATGAAATCTTAATTATCATAACAAAGATCATCTCCTCTGCAGTAACGACATTAAATAATTAACAATGGGCAAGAAAAAGGGAGGAAAGAAAGGGAAGAAAGGTGGAAAGAAGGGGAAGAAGGGAGGGAAGAAGTCAAAAGAGCCCCAGATGACCGCAAAGGAAGCCATTCTGGCATACCAGTAAGTGTATCAATGAGTAATTATCTTCAGGATCAATTAATGCAATCATGCATTTAAGTTTTAACTCCACTTATTGTTTCTCGACCATTGAAAGTGCAACATTTCATCTCAATTAATCTCATATTACGACGATTTCGCTTAACCCTTTCAACACCACAGACCTCTATAGAGACAATGTTTGCAAACAGTGCAGATCCAGATGAGCCGGCTCGTAACGAGCCGTCTCATCAGGATCTCCACTGTTTGTTAATAGTTTTAAACTTCGTACATATTACCCTTTTAGAAGAATGGGATAATTTGAATGAACAAAATCAATGAAATAACGTGAAACATTGGCATAGAACATCCTATTAAGTTACTTGGTGTTGAAAGGGTTAATATCTATTAGATTAATCATTAAATATTGTAATATGTACAGCGCTATATTAAGACGGATATTATGCCTTGTTGTCATCAATCATTTCACGAGACGCCAACCATGCTACCACACATACACACTTCGGTGTCACACCACCAATCACATAATAGCTAGTATAATAACTAATTTATTAAAAGTTCAATATGTGAACTATTACATATAATACGTGCACTATTCACAGGTTGAAGTAACGGATCGAGGTCTATAAATACATTAAATATACCTAAAAACATTAATAAGTTGTTTTTTTAGCTTATTTTTTTTCTCACTTTATTTTAATGTTTTAGATATATTTAATGTATAGACCTCGGTACGTTACTTCAAACTGTGGCCCTATTTAGAAATTATGTAGATCTATTTGACTGTTGTTTACATACATGTACACAGTTATCTCAGTGAAGTTACTAAGATGGATCTCTATCCATGTATAAGACTTCAAGAATGTTCCTAAATCTCATAACTGTGGTCACGTATCTTGTCTATAATTATTCCACGAATCATACAATCACAGAGTGGTCTGGTGAAATATGGGATACGACTACGTTGACCTGGCCAAAGATGATAGTGGTTGACAGTCTGTTAAACACCATTAAACGAAAATAAAACCCTTCTTAATCCTCGTGTTTGAATGACTGACACTATGCTGTTGAAGGAATACACATCACCAATAAAAAACACATATGTGACTGTGACTGGAGAAATGGGGCTAGGGGGTTCTGCAACCAGTGTATATCCAGATCAGCATGTGCATCTGCACAGTCTGATCAGGATCTACACTGTTCGCCATTTCATCAGTGAAATACCCGTCCTGCTTCTAACAAGCACTACAGGTCATTATCGGGCTACATAATTGCACTATTTGATCAGGAGCTACACTGGTCACAAAACCCATAAGCCCCATTTTACCATTCACAGCCACATATAATAATCAGTCGCTGGTTTTGTACAAATTTAGAATCAACGTTGTTGAGAAGAAGCTGGAAGATGTAATGTACGAGACTCGGGGATGGGAGGAGAAGAATAAGCGACATAGCGACCGGGTAAGGCCACAATTCATAGTCTGATTGTTTTGTCATGGGAAGCAGGTTGGGAAGTATGCAAAGGGTACTTTAATGATTCAGGATGGGGTTGGGGAGGGCGGTGTTAATCTTTACTGCAATCCAAATATCACTGGTTAAGAAGTTTGCCAGAGTTTTAGTCCATCCTTTTATGTGAATATTCAGTTCTGATTTTGGGACCTTTTCTTCAATCTTTACTGGTGAATACTGGATTCCACTCCATTGGCCCAGCGTAAGATGTCCATAGTTGTTGACAGACCATCAAACAAAACACCATTCACCATTCGGTCAGTGAAATACCCGATATGATTGTAACAAGCATTATATGTGTCAGTGACTGGAGAATGGGGCTATGGCCTTTGTGAACTGTTCAGCATGAGACCAGCCTAGTCAGTAGCCTATTTCATCAACATTGCAAAGTATACTTTACTAGCAAAGTATACTTTGAGGGAGTAATCATTTATTTTTCCTGAAATGCATTATTTCATATAGAACTAACAAATGCATATATTTCATGATTAAAAGTATGCAGAATTATTATACTGAATTTATTACATTATCACAGCCAAATTGGCTGTGATAATGTAATAAATTCAGTATAATAAAAATTAATAAATTTATCATAAAATTGAAAATTTCTCCCTCAAAGTATACTTTGCTAGAAAAGTATACTTTGCAATGTTGATGAAATAGGCTACTGATCAGGGTCTGCACTGCTCGCCATTTAATCAGTGAAACAGCTTCAATGCTTCTAGCAAACAATAAATATATTATGTTCTTATCATGATGTGCGAGTGTGCTAGCAGATCATGAGTGAGAGTGGCTGGTCCAAATTCTTTAGTCGAAGCCACAAATATCATTATCAGGCTGTGGGAGTGTGGACTAGTCATTCATACTATAAAACAAATTTCTCCATTCACTATCACACACCATTTTCTCCGTGATCATTGTGCCGGCAGAATGACAAACTAAAGGAAGAGCAGGAGGTGTTAATCAAGCACCTGCTGAGACAAGCGAAAGATGCCGACAAGCTGTTTGATGGGGAAGATACGAAGGTGAAGGACGATGTCACCTACGCCATGAGGGATAAGTGGAATGAACAGCGGAAACGTGAACAAAACGTTAAAGGTACATGTGGTTAAATTTACAACACTTGTGAATATGTGGTTGTGACTGGAGAAACAGGGCTTATGGATTTTGTGACCACTGTAGATCCAGATCAGCCTGTGCATCCGCACGGTCTGATGAGGATCTGCATTGTTCACTATTCCATTAATAAAATCACGCCCTTAAGTGACCTTAGCTGTTGATAGGCCGTTAAACACCAACAAACAGGCATCCATCAATAAAACACCTGCCATGCTTCTAGCAAGCACTATAGACCTTATCTGGCTACATGAGTGTGCTTATGGTTCTGCGACCAGTGTAGATCCAGATCAGCCTGTGCATCCGCACAGTCTGATCAGGATCTGCACTGATCGCCATTTCATTAATGAAACACCCGCCATGTGTCGATGAAGCAATGTAGCTCGTTATCTGGCTACATGAGTGTGCTACATTATTAGATCAGGAGCTACACTGGTCACACATCCCATAAGCCCCATTTCCCCAGTCACAGCCCCATATAGGAGTCATTTGAAATGTTTTTTACTTCTGTGGCTCACACTGCTTATTAAAATTTCTGAGCACGTACTCCATTCTCATGCTCGAAGTCATGAAGCTGTGCTGTGCTCAGTCTCGACCAATCGCGCAGTGTGATTTTGAGTACAAATTTGTAGAATGTACTCCGAAAGTTTCACAAGCTCACACATTAACCCTTCCAACTCAACCTGTATAGTGATATTAGTGGTATTGGCAAACAGTGTAGATTCAGATGAGACGGCTCGTGACGAGCCGCTTCATCAGGATCTGCACTGTTTGCAAGAAATTTTCATATTTTTGAGAACGAAAACGCCCCCTTTTCATAAATGGAAAAGTCTGAAAATCAGTTTGTGACGATTGGATTGGTTGAAAAATTAACATATCAAAATCCATTCCAGTTACTTAGGGGTGAAAGGGTTAGTGTGTACATCTACTAACTGCTGGATGTAGTCAGATGTTTTTTGTGTACATTATGATGAAACTGTGTGCTCCATGCTGCTCGAGAATTTTATCGGAAGCTTTATAATCCCTGACCCAAGTCTTGTTTGATAAATGTTGCTATCCCGTCGGTCCACCTGCCATTCGTATATAGAATTAATAGGCATGATATTTATAGTCAATCACACCTCCAGATAAGCTGAGTATTTGCTTAAATACCCAATTAAAATTGCCAAAAACCCATTTGAAATCAGAAGTAGTGAGTATCAAAAAGCAATACAAAATTGTGGTACCTTTATCATGCTGCAGAAAACAAGAAACCGTCCACAAATATAGCATGTTTTTTCTTATTTTTCCATGAAAACACATGTTGGTATTTCATTAGAATTGTCTCCAAGGAGACAATTCTAATGAAATGCCAAGACATGTTTTCATTTAGAAGCAAACTATTCAATAATTGCTGTCTGCTGATGTGTAAACAGCAGTGTGATTTTACTTTACCCAATTCAAATTTTGAAATACCCAATTGTTCAGAAATGATGGAGTGACAATACTCAATTACTAATTCCTTATCTGGAGCCCTGGTCAATACAGTAAATAATTAGGGGTGTAACAATGCACTACCTCACGATACATATCACGATACTTGGGTCACGACGCAATTCATCTCGCAATACTAATTTATCCCGTCAACACAGTGCGTATGTGCCGTGAAACACGGTGCCGTGAAACATTTTTAATATCCAGTCAATACTATTTTTGCATTTTACAGCCATTTGTAGGTGTTGACGGGATAAATAGAATAGTAGATTAGTGCCGTGAATGGGAAAAAATATCTGGCGCGGCACGGAAACGGGATGTGCTCGGCAGAGCCTTGCCCATCCCGTTTCCTGAGCCTTGCCAGATATTTTTTCCCGTTCACGGCACTAACCTACTATTCTCTATACCTCCTTCACAAAATACATTTTCAATGGTTCACGTATGGGATACAATGCATAAAACCTGGTTTGTGTATATTTTTCCCAATAATGTTAGTAGTCGTACAGTGTACCTAACAGTAACATTTATTTATAGCATAATTTGAGATTCCAAAGCATTGAATTGCGAAAAACGTATCAAATCGAATATCGGTGTCGCGCATCATGAATCGTATCATCTGCAAAATTGAGGTGCATTGATTGTTTGGTAAATCATTATACCCCTATACACAATACAGTGGAACCTCTTTAAACCGGACATCTTGGGAGGTCCCCAGGGTGTCCGTGTTAGAGATGTTCCACTGAAAGTCGGATATATATGAGCATACCAAGGCATGCTGTTGAACAGATATAAAACCCCAAGCAATTTTCAGTTGATCAATCAGCCAATCAACCAATCAACCATTGTCATTACTGACCTTCAGCGACAGTTAGGCTGTTGAACAGATGTAAATCTTCAAGCAATCAGCCGTCCCTCTTGTCGGCCGGCCGTCCGGCACCAGTCTATCAATCAATCAACCAAACAACCAAACAACCAACCAACCATTCCATTGACAGACCTTCAGCGGCAGATAGCCGAGGCTGAGATAGAGATAGCTAAGATCAAGAAGGAGGTTGACTACTGGACACACTACAAGAACCAGGGTCAACACGAACACCAGACTCAGATACGTACACTCGAGGCAGAGGTGGAAGATATGACAACCAGCTTCAATGAAATGAAAGGTACGCCTGGGGTGTTTGTTAGTGGTGGATAGATTACAGAGTAAGTCAAATTTTCTAGCATTTGCGCCCAACCAGTCGTCCTGTACAACACCTGAAAATTTAGATACTCATATAACTGCTATGCTGTGTTGTGCCTTGGATTAACCCAAGGAACACTTTCTCAGTTTAAACTTCCAATGTCTCTTCTTTTAAAATATAAATGTCTGCCATTCACTTGTGTGAATGAAGCCAAAGTTTTGTAATTGCCCCCATGAAATTGACACAGGTCTACAAAGTGTAGCAACAGCACCGCTGAAAATGTTATTTTCATTTGTGCAAGATTTACATTTTGTGCACTGGGTAAGTAAATCATCTGCAACATCATGAATGATTAAATTATAATTCCAGCACAAAAATATTTACACAATTCCCTAACATTTGATTGGCCCGTAGCAAGTGTCTGTCCAAAATTTATATCCCAGTAAACTCCCACGCCGAACTACTTTCCGTAACCGTGAGGCGCAGTTAAAATAATTCTTAAGAAAACGGAAAATAAACATATTTTATTGATGAATTTATTTCAAATGCTGGAATTATAAGGAATGAATGGCCTTTTTGTGGAATTTATCGGGGATATAAACTTGGAAAAGTCGCGGGAATACTGGACGAGGCCCGAAAAAATTACAATTTAATTGTAATTTTTTATCGCTTCTTCCAGTATTCCCGCGACTTTTCCAAGTTTATACCCCGATAAATTCCACAAAAAGGCCATTCATTCCTATATTAAATTATAACTTATATGCAGCATAGGCTTATCCATATTTATACATGTAATCTCCAGATTTGTATCGGTCACTGACAATTTATTTCAGGAACAGTTCCTGGTTGTGAAATGTTCAACTGTAAGAATTTATTCTTATAGATACTTTGTTTCTTGAAACATTTTATTTTCTATGTACATGATTTATGATTCTGGGTCTGGCTTTCTTGTATGTGAGAGTTGAATTTGGTTATACCCGTTATAAAATTTGCATGTAGTAAGCTTAACACTAATCCTATTACTTATAGAGATTGGGACTTAGTGATTCTGGTATGGTGAGGACTTTGTACCAGATCAGGTTATTCATATTCAGGGCTGAATATATTTTATATTCAGTTTTAATTCTGGGTTTTGGGATTCCATTCCCCATTCCATCGATGCAACATTATGCTTCTAACAAGCAATTGATATAGTCATGATCAAGCTGCAGAAGTGTGCTATTAAATCAGGAGCAACACTGGTCACAAATACCATAAACCCCATTTCTCCATCACAGCCACATATGACCAGTGTAGCGTCACACTAGCTGCCACTCTCTGATGGCTGTTTGCACAATTGTGTTGGGTAAATATTCATAGTGATACTGGGCTGCATGAAGGACCTAGGGGGCTAAACTTTGTACGACTAAAATGTATATTTTAAAGTGCAAAATTATGATAGTCTGTAAATTTCACATTAACAATGTTTTCTTGTAAACAAATATTGGATTTACATTTATTGAGCATAGGCTGCATATGCAGCCTATGCCCAATGAATGAAAATCCATCAATTGAAATTTGCAGACGATTCTAAAGTTTGCACTTACGAACATTATAGTCGTACAACGTTTAGTGAAACGGGGGCCTCAGGTTAGCAGGAGCTATTAGGGTCAAAAGCTCAATAGGAGTTTTTGTCCTGGTAGGTCTTGTATTTCTACATTGTCACTATAGACTAGCTAGCTACTATAAATAGGTTGCTGAACTTGGAAAATTGCGAGTAACATCCCTTAGGACAACTTCTGTGGCTTCCTTGACGTTTGAATTGGTGGAGTTTTTCGGTATGACATCAAGTTTTTTAGGTTAAGCCAAGTTTAAAGTTAATAGCTTAAACTAAGCAATATGATGTCAAAGTAACAAACTCTAAAAGTTTAATTTTAACTATTGTCTGAGTTTGTCGGTGTGACATCACGTTGCTTAAACCAACGTGATGTCACACCGACAAACTCCGACAATTCTGACACAAATGAAACACCAGAGGTTGTTCTAAGGGAAGTTACTCCTGATTTTCCAAGTTTGATACCCAATTTATAATACATGTACATTGTACTTGTCTGTCATGAATAACATTGATTTTTGGTGGCTGGGAGTAGATGTATATTTTCTTTGGTAAAGCTACATGTATGGCCATTTACTTTCCTGAGTTTATTTCATATGTATAGTTTGGGCCCTCAAGTATATTAAAGGTACATGCCCATCTAGTAGGCACAAAATGTTCTTTATATCAGAGGCATGCATCATCCAAAATAAACACTCATTCACCATTACCCCAAGTATTTATTGGCATTATTATACATTTTATATCAGATGTAAAATTCCACACTGATATCAGGGGCGATAACCGTGTTTCCTTAAAATATTACTAAACGGACATTACAATTTATTCTCTGTATTTATTTTTTTATGTGCATTGATCATACTTAATTAGGATAAATAATTAAAAAATATCATGCCTCATTTGCATATGAAAATAGCCTGATACCACCGCGAGTCACTATCAGTAAAATAAATATTACTAAATGATTATATCTGTATATCGGGCACTCATAATCTTTAGAACTGGTGGAATAGTGACACAATTATACACTTATTTAATTCCCATAAAGAGCATTTTGTGCCTACTGAGTGGGCACATACCTGTTATGTATACTTACATTTGATATTATACCAACTACATTGTGAGTTGGCCCATAGATTTGCTGGTACATGTGCAACAATATAGGAATGAATGGCCTTTTTGTGGAATTTATCGGGGTATAAACTTGGAAAAGTCGCGGGAATACTGGACGAAGGCCGGAAATATATTGTGTAAATATTTTTGTGCTGGAATTATATGCTTTTGGCAACTTGTCATAATGCAAATTCCTACAATTTTAGCAGTTATTTGCATGGTTCAGGGACGGGCCATGGAATAGGGGATATGGTATTGGACTTCAATACTGGAGGCTGTGAGTTCAATCCTCACCCTTGGCGTTAAAAATACTAACATAGTATTTCCATCCCACTGGTCTGTCGGATGAGACTTTAAACTGTTGCTGGAATGTTGAACCCATTCACTTTCACTATCTACATGGTTCACTGTGAGAGAAAATTGGTAATTAACTCATTAACATAATACACTCACTCTGAGCTGCAGTTTGGTGCGTAATTTGATAAACTTTTGGGGGAATTTTGTTATTTCTTCACCAAAAATGGCAAGTTGGGAGCGATTCTAAAGAACTCCCAACTTACCATTTTTGGTGAAGAACTAAGAAAATACCTCGAATATTTGGTCAAATTACGCATCTTAACTGGAGTTCTGTCACTGCCAGTGAAAACAGCATCCATATTCTTCACATATTTTCTCCATCATGACTGGTGTCTGGAGAATCACAAAAAAAAGTTATTCCTAAAGTTTAGTTCATATTTCTCTCAAAATACAGTTATCTGGGGACGTTTCACTAAACTTTGTACGACTAAAATGTTCATAAGTGCAAAATTATGATAGCCTGTAAATTTCGCATTAACATTGTTTTCTTGTAAACAATTGTTGGATTTACATTATATTGAGCATAGGCTTACGAACATTTTAGTCGTACAAAGTTTAGTGAAACGGCCCCCTGAAAACTAGGTCTGTCTCAGATAATCTATAGTGTTAATATATCTGTGTCATAATTGCAGAAATGCTTTAAAATAGATAGAAACTCATAGGCAATTACGTAATTTGGACTTTAATTTTGTTTTCGCATTGCATTTATTGATGTCAGACAATGTGACATTTAGACTCCTGTCTATTGCTTTCTGTGCATACACCAACTCATTTGCTGCATGCACTATTTGTTACATGGAAGCCGACAGACACTACAGTCCCGCTATTAAATTACAATGACATCTATTGAGTGTCCACATATATCATATGCCCCATCTCTCCAGCCAGGGCCACACATATCATATACTCCATTTCTCCAGCCACAGTCACAAATCATGTATGCCCCCGTCTCTCCAGTCATGGTCACAAACATTGTATGCCCCATTTTTCCAGTCACAACGGGCCCCTGGGGTTTATGGGATTTGTGGCTGAGCCACAAATCCCATAAACCCCAGGGGCCAGTTTCACTAAACTTCGTAAGACTAAAATGTTCGTAAGTACAAATCTAGGATCGTCTGTAAATTTCAATTGATGGATTTACATTTATTAAGCATAGGTGCATATGCAGCCTATGCTCAATAAATGTAAATTCAATAATTGTTTACAAGAAAACATTGTTAATGTGCAATTTACAGACTATCATAATTTTGAACTTACAAACATTTTAGTCATACAAAGTTTAATGAAACGGCCCCCAGTTCTGCTGTCATGGCCATACATCCCATAAACCCCAGTTCTGCTGTCATAGCCATAAATCCCATATGCCCCACCTCTCCAGCCACATCCACATATTCTATGTTATTATTGACCTCATGTCATACACATTTGCAGGCCATTTGGACACATCGTTGGAGAAGACGAAAGACGACATAGAGAAATACACAACAGACATGGTGGACCAACAGAAACACCAGGCTTCAGAGGTCTCTAGATTGTATATGGCCGTGACTGGAGAAACGGAGATATGGAATTTGTGACCAGTGTTACTCCCAGCGCTCCAAATAAGGAATTAGTAATTGAGTATTGTCACTCCATCATTTCTGAAGCTTTTGGGTTTTTCAAAATTTTAATTGGATAAAATAAAGTCACACTACTATTTACACATCAACATACAGCAATTATTGAATAGTCTGCTTCGAAATGAAAACATGTCTTAGCATTTCATTAGAATTAACAATTCTAATGAAATACCAAGATGTGTTTTCATGGAAAATAAGAAAAATATGCTATATTTGTGGTCTGTTTATTGTTTTCTGCAGCATGATAAAGGTACCACAAAATATTTATAGCTTTTTGATACTCTCTACTTCTGATTTCAATTGGGTTTTTGGCACTTTTAATTGAGTATTTAAGCAGCTTATCTGGAGCTCTGCACTCCTGTAGCCTATTTCATCAAAATTGCAAAGTATACTTTCCTAGCAAAGTCTACTTTGAGGGAGCAATCATTGATTTTTCCGAAATGCATTATTTCATGCAGAACTAACGATTGTGTATATTTGATGATTAAAAGTATGCAGAATTATTATACTGAATTTATTACATTATCACAGCCAAAATTGGCTGTGATAATGTAATAAATTCAGTATAATAAAAATTAATAAATTTATTCTAAAATTGAAAATTTCTCCCTCAAAGTATACTTTGCTAGGAAAGTATACTTTGCAATGTTGATGAAATAGGCCCTTGATCAAATAACACACTCCTGTAGCCTGATAGTGATCTATATTGCTTGTTAGAGTGCTATGTTGATGGAATGGTGATCAGTGCAAATCCTGATCAGACTGTGTAGATGTACACTGGTCGCAAAGCCCATAAGCCACATTTCTCCAGTCACAGCCACATACATGATTCTGAAATGATAAATACACCAAATATAATGTGGACCAACAGAAACACCAGGCTTCAGAGGTCTCTAGTGTCTGTTCCACGTTTTGCTGCCGACGAACATTTGGCCATTAAACACATTAAATCTAAAAAATAAGTATGTACTTTTTTATCAATAACAAAAAAGTCACCCTCCCCAAAAGAATTATTTGATGAAATTCCATCAAATATTGATTTTATTGCGAAAAAACGATTTTCCTGCAAAAAAACGATTTTCCTATGGAAATTTAATATGGGGGCTAAAAATAGATTAAAAAAAATGGTTATTTGTGGACCGATTTTCAAAATGTAAATTTTGTTTTCTTAGTTACATCATTTTCAAGCTATCTCGCCAGGTTTCGGAGTCAATTTCCCAAATTTGTCGTTTTTTGGTCCTTCAGGATAAAAAAACGAAACATTTGGGAAATTGACCTCCATGTTAAATTCCCATAGAAAAATCGTTTTTTCGCAATAAAATCAATATTTGATGGAATTTCATAAAATAATTTTTTTTGGGGAGGGTGACTTTTTTGTTATTGATGAAAAAGTACTTACTTTTAAATATTCTTTAGATTTAATGTGTCAAATGGCCAAATGTTCGTCGGCAGCAAAACGTGGAACAGGCAGTAGATTATATGTGGCTGTGACTGGAGAAACGGAGCTTATGGGATTTGTGACCAGTGTCGCTCCTGATCAAATAGCACAGTAGCCTCATACCGGTCTACATTGGTCGCAAAACCCATAAGCAACATTTCTCCAGTCCAAGCCACATATTACATGATTTTACAATGAGAAATACACCAAATATCATGTGGACATACAGAAACACCAGGGCCAGTATTCAGGGGGCCGTTTCACTAAACTTCGTATGACTAAAATGTTCGTAAGTGCAAAATTATGTAAATTTCACATTTACAAATCTTTTCTTGTAAATAATTAATGGATTTACATTTATTGAGCATAGGCTGCATATGCAGCCTATGCTCAATAAATGTAAATCCATCAATTGAAATTTACAGACGATCTTAAATTTGCACTTACGAACATTTTAGTCATAAGAAGTTTAGTGAAACGGGCCCCAGAGGTCTATAGCCATTCTAAAATGAGATGAGCCATGTGATTTTGTATCTACTAAGAAGATGTGCAATATGTCATGAAAAATATTTACAAAATTTACGTAAATGATGTCGAACGTTGACAAAATATTCATAGCAAATGTGGATTCTATTTATACCTAAGAAGATGTCTGATATCTCATGAAAAATATTTACAAAATTTACGATATTTTACGTAAATGATGTCAGAAGGTGACTACATTTGCATAGCAAATGTCGATTCTATCCACATTTGCTTTTGACATTATTTACAGGAAATATCACAACTTCTGTAAATACTTTTCATGAAAAGCTGAGTCACGCATCTTTCATAGGTACAAAATCACATGGCTTGTCTCAAATGTGATTTAATGTGATTTGTCATGATGTATGTGACCCTACGCGCTTTTGTAAACAATGGACAGTGGCGGGGAATCCAAATTTTTCCCAAATCATTTAATTTTTCGGCACATTTTAAGAGAATCGACCAACGACTGACGAACATGACTAACATGTGCAAATACATGACTATGCATAATAAACTGTATTGCAGATGGGTAATCACCTGAATTAGGCATAAATCCTGGGAAATTCTGTTGACACTTGTTGACATTTCCATTATAAAACATCACACGAACCCAATAGTTCAGCAGAAATGTTTGCATGTCTTAATGAATACAAGCAATTAATTGTTGCGACTACGGATATAGCAAGCAATAAATTTGTTAAAATAAACTTTAGAGTTGAGTACATGTATACATGTCTTAGAAAAAGTACCGTTAATCTCAATTTGAAATGGGGATATTCTTCTATGACGTTTATAGATGACGACGACAACCAGCTGACGTATTGAAAAAATATGACTGTTCATGATTGCTCCAAAGTTTCATGAAAACAGGGAGCACATTGTAATGCATTAGAATGGGGATCACCATGCTTTGTTTTTCGGTTTGGAGCGGTATGTGTGAGGTTTTATGGCCATAAAGCCTCCCACATACCACTCCAAATAGAAGAACCAATCATGGTTATCCCATAAATATACATTGTTGATTTCTATATCTTCTTACATGTAGGTACAAAATCATATGGTTTGTCTCATCTTGGGCGGTGTATATTTCAGAAAGCAATGCATCAGATGGACAAACACAGTCGACAGGAGGTTCTGGACAATGATTGGTTGAAAAGAGAGGTGAGTGAACTACATGTTCTAAAACTAAATGTTCTAAAATTTCTGTTGTCATTGACAACAGAAATGTTAGAACATTTACAATAAATTATGAGGCCTGATCATTGCATAATATTTACACCTTCTATAAATTCATAATGCAAACGCGATTCGACATATTGCGTTTACATCCCAGTTCAGTTCAATACACTAGACACACGCGACGTCATGCAATGTTGTTGATTGGTTAAAGTTCGCAACGTCGGTTTTCCAGGAATTGCGACAAAATGACGTAAAACAAGATTATTGTTAATTTTAACGCCATATTTGGTTATTTACAGTTTTGAAACTATCAGAAAATCCAGTGTAAATATAAGTAATAAAACCATGGCTGTTGCGTTTACTGGGGTGACAATACATTTGATCTGTTTAAAGTTTGCGAGGAATCCTTCAGACTTTAAACAGACCAAATATACTGTGCACCCCAGTAAACGAAACAGCCCATGGTTTTATTAGCCAGGTTTTTTGAAAAAAAATCCAGGCTATTGGATTGGCGAAAGCCGGGCGGGCGGTCGAGCGGCGGGCGGCGTCCACAATCAATGTTAAGTTTTCGTGTTTGAGTCCATTTCTTTGTTACTGTACCACCTAGGACCACCAAACGTTCACAGCTTCATAATCAAGGGGTGCCCACCACATATCACTATCCAACATGTTACTTTTTTTTTAACTTGACCCATTTTTTCCGCGTAGTCGACTTAGCCATTTTCAATGTTAACTTTTCGCGTTTACAATGTTAAGTTTTCGTGTTTAAGTCCATTTTTCTTTGGTTACTGTACCACCTAGGACCACACCAAAAAAAACTTTCACAGCTTCATAACCAAGGGGTGCCTACCACATACAACTATCCAACATGTGACCATTTTTTTACCTTCACCTATTATTTTGACTTAGCCATTTTCAACGTTAACTTTTTAACGTACGTCTGGTTAGAGTTTTTTGGTTAAAACTTTTTCGTTATACTATATCTCTGCAACTGCTTCGCCCATTACCTTGAAACTTCACATGGGTGTTTATCATCATCCATATTTCCATTCTAACCCCCAACCGTGCGGCCCCTGTGCCCACTGTCAAGGTCAAATTACTTTGAATTTTTTTGTTAAAGTTAAAGTTTTTTTCGTGTACTATATCTCTGCAACTGCTTCACCCAATACCTTGATACTTCACATGGGTGTTTATCATCATTGTCGCACCTGCTTGCGGAAAGCGCGATCCTGTGCCCTATGTCAAGTTCAAATTACTTTGAATTTTTTTGTTAAAGTTTTTTCGTGTACTATATCTGCAACTGCTTCACCCAATACCTTGATACTTCACATGGGTGTTTATCATCATTGTCACACCTGCTTGCGGAAAGCGCGATATCGTCGGCATTTTGGCATACGTCCGTCCGTTCGTCCGTGTGTCCGGTTAAAGTTTTTTGGTTAAAGTTTTTCCATCTACTATATCTATTTTTTTAGTGTCCATGCCTCGCCCCAAGGCGCGACATGCAGCCACGGCCATCTAGTCTACAAAAAGTGGGTATAATTATGTTATCCAAGTGTCTATGCTTGGAAAAAACCTGGCCTTCGTGGCTTTGCCTCGTTTCTTGTTTTACCTTCACCTATTATTTCTACGTAATTGACTTAGCCATTTTCAACGTTAACTTTTTAACGTACGTCTGGTTAAATTTTTTGGTTAAAACTTTTTTGTTATACTATATCTCTGCAACTGCTTCGCCCATTACCTTGAAACTTCACATGTGTGTTTATCATCGTCCATATTTTCACTCTAACCCCCAACCGTGCGGCCCCTGTGCGCAATGTCAAGGTCAAATTACTTTGAATTTATTTGTTAAAGTTTTTTCGTGTACTATATCTCTGTAACTGCTTCACCCATTACCTTGATACTTCACATGGGTGTTTATCATCATTGTCGCACCCGCTTGCAGAAAGCGCGATATCGTCGGCATTTTGGCATACGTCCGTCCGTCCGTCCGTCCGTCCGTCCGTATGTCCGAGCAAACATCAGGGGTTTAGGAGCTTAGGGTAAGGGTTAGTAACATAAGGATTCCTTTGAAGTTCTTTGAACTTATTCCGTTAGCCCATAAAACCTTTTGAAGTTTAGGGGCTAGTCCTTTGATCTTTTATATAGCAAATAGCCCATAAACCCAAAATGTTGGTATGTCCGTGTGTCCGGTTAAAGTTTTTTCGTTAAAGTTTTTCCCTCTACTATATCTATTTTTTTAGTGTCCATGCCTCGCCCCAAGGCGCGACATGCAGGCCACGGCCATCTAGTCTACAAAAAGTGTGTATAATTATGTTATCCAAGTGTCCATGCTTGGAAAAAACATGGCCTTCGTGGTTTTGCCTCGTTTCTTGTTACTTATGTAAAATCAACATGTACAGTCAGAATTCCTTACAACGGCATAGTTTGTCAGAGATGAATCTGCCGGTATAAAGAATCGGCGATTTTCTCCGTGATAATTCCGGTAATTGGAACCTGTCGGTAATTGGTAACCACATATTGTAGCGACGCTATTTGTTGTCATTATACCCCCCGCAACGAGTTGTGGGGGGTATACTGGAGTCAGGTTGTCCGTGCGTCCGTCCGTCCGGGCCAACATCGGGGGTTTAGGAGCTTAGGGGCGGGGTTAGGAACAAAAGATTCCTTTGTATTATTCAGTTAGCTCGTAATTCTATTGAAATTTAGGAGCTATTTCTTTGATCTTTCAAAGAACAAATAGCTCATAACTCCCAAATGTTTGAACGTCCGTGCGTCCGTCCGTACGTCAGCGTAAACTTAACATCAGAGAAATATTGTTATAACTTCTATTTCCTTCATCTAAAATGCTTGATATTTCACACATTGCATTCCTGTAAGGCTCTACTACCATGCTGTGCCAAATCCACGACCGTCCAACCCCCGCAGATCAGGTCAAGGTCAAATACTTGTCCGTAATTAACTCAGGTAAACTATTCTTATAACTTCATTTCCGTCTCTTTAGCTTAACTACCATCATTCCGTAAAGAAATACATGCTGTGCCATCCCGACGTCAACCCCCGCAGATCCCATTTGTTCCAAATTACTTAGTCTATACTTGCATCAAGAAATATTGTTTATAACTTCACTTTCCTTCTATAAAATGCATATTTCACACATGTATTCTGTAAGGTCTACTACCATGCTGTGCCAAATCCACGACCATCCAACCCCCGCTGATACCAAGGTCAAGGTCAAATACTTAGTCTCTTTACAAAACTTAACATCAGAGAAATATTGTTCTAACTTCTATTTCCTTCATCTAAAATGCTTAATATTTCACACATGCATTCCTGTAAGGCTCTACTACCATGCTGTGCCAAATCCACGACCGTCCAACCCCCGCTGATCCCAAGGTCAAGGTCAAATACTTAGTCTCTTTACAATACTTAACATCAATGAAATATTGTTCTAACTTCTATTTCCTTCATCTAAAGTTCTTAATATTTCACACATGCATTCCTGTAAGGCTCTAATACCATGCTGTGCCAAATCCATGACCGTCCAACCCCCGCTGATCCCAATGTCAAGGTCAAATACTTTACAAAACTTAACATCAGAGAAATAAGTTATAACTTCTATTTCCTTCATTGAAAATTCTTATTATTTCACTTGTGCATTCCTCTAAGGTTGTACTATCATGCTGTGACAAATCTACGACTGTCCAACCCCCGCTGATCCCAAGGTCAAGGTCTCTTAGTCTCTTTACAAAACATAACATCAGAGAAATATGTTATAACTTCTATTTCTTTCATTGAAAATTCTTAATATTTCATTTGCTGTGACAAATCCCCGCTGATCTCGAGGTCAACGTCACATACATACCGTATACCTCCAATTAACGCCCCCCCCCCCCCTCCTAATAAACGCCTCCCTCCCCCCACAAATAAAAAAAATAAAATAAATAAATTTACCAATGACCGCCAATTTCAAACACAAATAATCCTTAAATCCTTATTTGTGTTTGAAATTGGCAGTCCTTGGTAAAAAAAATTTTTTTCCTTTTTTTCTCTTCTTTTTTTTTTTTTTTTTTTTTTACTGGCTAATAAACCAAGGTTGTACTATCATGCTGTGACAAATCTACGACTGTCCAACCCCCGCTGATCCCAAGGTCAAGGTCTCTTAGTCTCTTTACAAAACATAACATCAGAGAAATATGTTATAACTTCTATTTCTTTCATTGAAAATTCTTAATATTTCATTTGCTGTGACAAATCCCCGTGATCTCGAGGTCAACGTCACATACATACCGTATACCTCCAATTAACGCCCCCCCCCCCCCCCTCCTAATAAATAAACGCCTCCCTCCCCCAAATAAAAAAAATAAAATAAATAAATTTACCAATGACCGCCAATTTCAAACACAAATAATCCTTAAATCCTTATTTGTGTTTGAAATTGGCAGTCCTTGGTAAAAAAATTTTTTTTTTTTTTTTTTCTTTTTTTTCTCTTTTTTTTTTTTTTTTTTTTTTTACTGGCTAATAAACCCCCCCCCCACCCCCTTTTGTAAAATGTAACCTCCGGGGGCGTTTATTCGAGGTTATGCGGTAGTCTCTTTACAAAACTTAACATCAGAGAAATCGGTTATAACTTCTATCTCCTTGCTCGGATCTGCTTCACATTTCACACACTCATTGCTCCAATGGACCTCTACCACCCTGTGACAAATTCACATTCATGCCGCTCGCGCTAATCCCAGAGTCAAGGTCACAAGCCCACACACTTGGAAATTTTTACATATTTTAGGGGTACCTGGGCCCACGCGGGGGGTATTCCGTAAGCCTCGCTTACTGACCAATCTAGTTTTACATTAGCATAATTTGTCATTATCGGCGAGATATATACTTATTTGTCACCACATTGATTTATAAAGCAATGCATATGTATATGAATTTATATCACTGAAACAAACAACATTCAAAGCTAATCCGGTATTTGACAAGGTCAAGGTTGCAGGCGAACCTCTTGTTTATTGGTAATTACGTAGACGCGCGTGGTGAATACCAGATTATCTGTGAAATTGTTTCTTTATTGTTAGCAATTCGCAAACATGTACAAATATAAAAGAAACACAGATTTTAATAAACATTTTGTTTTAATTTACAGTGCAGTCTCCGTTTTTGTTCCACCGTAGACAACACTTGCAAACTCAACGCGAACGCAACGCGAACGCAACGGTTTGCTGTAGCGTTGTATACGTTGTTTAAACGTATAATACGATTCGTACACGTGTAATACACATTGTCAAACCGTTTAGTTTAAAAGCGTTGTATACGTTGTTTAAACGTATAATACGGTTCGTACACGTGTAATACACATTGTCAAACCGTTTAGTTTTAAAGCGTGTAATACGTTTAGCTTCAAGGCGTATAACACGCTTTGGCGTATACATATGTAGCGAGGTGAAAGAGTTGAAACGTGTACAACGCTTTACCTGGAAGCGTGTATTCCTATTTATTGAAAGCGTTGAAAAAAACGTGTACAACGGTTTAACACGTTTTTTTAAACACCAAAACATTTACTGTTTCGGCCCCCGAAATCTTTCTTTCGGCTGGCGTCCTTGTTTTTCGGTTCCCTTTTAAAAACAATATCGCGAATAACAATAACCCTCAGATCGAGTTCAAAGTACATCGGCGGTTGTGATTTAGCACTTCAATTGATCCCTAATCCCTGATGACTAATTGAGTACGCTTTTAACACGACAGATGTACCTTGTCGTTTATCAAAATGTTTGAGAATTGTAGATCACGTGGGCCGGCTCATCAGGATCTGCGGCATTCCTATGTACATTTTTATATACACAAAAATGACGCCTAATACAGCGTAATGTAACAGTTCCTAACTTAATATGGAATAGCCCGGGCCGATAGTCCGTGTCAGTCAATTGGGGTTAATATTACGAACACAGATAAACACAGTGCATGGTTTCTATTTTATTTTACATCATCAGAAATGGCGAGTCTAGGAACTCTCGTATTATCTTTACGCTGAAGCCAGTCTATTTCAGTCACTAATCCGCTATACACCTGTCCCACGCGTGTGTTAAGATTAATCGATATTTGGAGAAACTGAATACACACAGCGAGCTGCACACTGGTTTAACACGGATATGGCCCGCGGATATGTGTCATAAATTACTTGGTGGTCAAAACCGGTAAATTTACAAGGTTTATAGCGAAATAGCAGCCGACTGGCAATTTTTTCTCGGACCGAATTTTTAAGACTAGTTTTCAAATCTCAATCGGTCTGAGAGTTAAAAAATCGGTACAGAACCGGAAAACTGAAAATGTTAGAAGCCTGCAGTGAGTCTAGAAGTATATATCACACACGAGAAGAACGATCAGAGCATGCGCATTCTACGCGATACAAGGTTGGCATACCAAAACGTGTAATGCGTTAAAACCCGTGGAAACGTGTTATACGTATAACACGGTTTCATCTGTACGGTGCTGTGTACATGTAGATGCGTGTAACCGTTCGTCAAAGAAAGCGTTAAATCGTTTAAACGGTTTTACCTTATAGCGTTGTATACGCTTACAACCGTTGTATACGTTTACAACCGTTGTACACGGATTACACGCTTTTGAAACTCAATACGTTGTTTACAACCGTTGTATACGTTTACAACCGTTGTACACGGATTACACGCTTTTGAAACTCAATGCGTTGAACACGGTTTGTTCGACTTTCGCGCATGCGCAAGAGTGGGGAAACGCAACGCATGGCCGAAAACGTATTACACGTAGACGACACACGGTTTGAAACGCAACTAACGGAAACTCCACGGATACGCAACGCACAACACTTTGTACACGTATAAACCCGGAACATTTTGACAGAAACAACTGTACATGCTAAAATTTATAAAAATACAAAACAAAAACATGTAGAGTGGTTTCCCTTTAAATATTTACATGACGATTCGTCCCAATCTGAACTCACCCCAGAGGCAATGTTACACGGTAATTATTTAAATTGTTCACGATTATGATATTTTTTTATTTACATTATATCGGTCCTTGCTGGATTTGTTTGTAAACTACAATGTTCACACTCATGTAAAGAAGTTCTCGATCTGTTTGCCAACACCAACACTGTCCCATGTGTGCATTGCTTTCCACAAAGCATCCAAATGTTCAGCGCCGGTAGCTGAATTCTGTTCGAAGAAACAAATAGCGGTTGCCATGCCCTGTCTGGCGTCGGCTCGAGTGACATGTGGTTCCACTACGTCATCGGCCTTGTCCTCGCCATCATTCACGGTCTCGGATGTCCTGGACTCGATGACAAGTTCAACAATAACACTGTCCGTTAGTGTCTCTCCCGTTCGCACACAATCGTTTGCGTGGTGGCTCCATTTGAATGTTCACTATGTGATGTTTACTAATGAACTAAATGATCTGAATCAAGTGATTTGAAATGTTAATTATTTTCAATGGCCAGCACACATTGTATTAATACAGACGTGCCGATGATTGGCCTAATAATTTATTTGATTCATTTACTTACATGTACTCTGTTCCTTAATCAGTTGTAAATTTAGTTGCTAACTGTTCATTTCTTTTCTTAATTGATGTTTGCAAAATAGTACATCACAGCAGGTGACAAGGTACCGACACATTGTTAATTGCCGTGATTTATGACAGCAGGTTAGGGTTAATCAGCTGTGAAATTGTTTAGATATGGTCAGTGACTGGTTCCGAATATCAGTTTCCGGCACGTAATGCCGGATAACAGAGCTGGGTCACAGCACATGTGAATCGTCTCTATTGTCAAAGTATGTTTTCATTGAGAGAAAAATGAAAATAAATGACAAAATTTAATTCAGTGTTGTGAACATTTAACATACTTGCAAGATGATTAATTGATGAATATAAAAATAATTTCGTCAAGATGTTATAAACAGAGTTGACTGTATAATTTTATTTAAATTTAAGACCAGTAGCCTATTTCACCAAAATTGCAAAGCATACTTAATATCTAGCAAAGTGTATTTTGAGGGAGAAATCATTTATTTTCCCTGAATACATTATTTCATATAGAACTAACGACTGCATATATTTGATGATTAAAACTACATGTATGCAGAATTATTATACTGTCTTATCATATTATCACAGCCAAAATGGCTGTGATAATGTAATAAATTCAGTATAATAAAAATTAATAAATTTATCCTTAAATTGAAAATTTCTCCCTCAAAGTGTACTTAGCAAGATATTGCAGTATACTTAGCAATTTTGGTGAAATCGGCTACAGGAAATTAACTTATTACCAACTTGTAGGTAGAGATCCACCGACGTGACACAGATGACTTGCGGAAAGAAGTTGAAGTAATAGAGCGAGGAAACCTTGTTATTATGGCGGAACTGTTCGAATGTAAAATAGAGGACCTGAAAATATCACGGTATGGTGGCACCATTACAAACAATCATTTTGGATTTATGCTTTTATGTTTTATTTCCAGCTCCAGTAGGTCTTATGCTTTGTGTGCTTACCATATCCAACAATCAGCCAATCAGCAATTGAGACAAGCCATGTGATTTGTAGGCAGACATGTGCGATTATTCATAAAAAATATTTACAGTAGCTGTGATATTTTCTGTAAATGAATCGTAAGTTGATGAATTTTTTAGAACAAATGCGGAATTCTACTCCGCATTTGCTCTGAACATTTCATGAACTTTCAACTTCATTTACGGAAAATGTTGTAAAATATTGTAAATATTTTTCATTATATATCGCACATCTCCTTTGGTACAAAATCATATGGCTTGTCTCAATTATGTGAATACATATAGCGTTGTGCATGGATACTTCATTGGTTCAAACTCGTGGTATACAGATTTATCATAATCAGATCAGAAACACACATTAAATATTTATCTAGGTAGTCCTTATTTTACAGAAAGTTCTTCCTGTCCCAGTTTGGTGAGGGAGAGAGCTTGGATGACGGGCTGCTGGAAATGGACTTGGCCCAGCTGTCCCTCGAAAATGGTGATCAATCTCCACAGGGTAAATATTATGTCACTTTGCTCCGACAGTTCTGTCGAAAAATAGATCTTTCGTAGTAAAATGACTATTATTTGGACCACATTCTGAAAAATTGAACTTACTACCATTGTGACTACAGACCAACCGACTAATCTCAATGCACCCTGTACAATATTGGATTCCATAAGTTGGCTAATTATTTTCTAATCACATGAAATCCTTGTTATGGCGTGTTTTAACCCATTTCATAAATGTGTTACGACACACATGTAATAACACCTGAAGCGCATTTGATTGGCTGGCCGCCTCACTCTAATTATGTATTCGTATTATACGCCAACGTTATGTCAAATTAATAAAATAGAGACATTCCAAATGACGTCCGTAATGGCACGACAAGGCAACGATGTTTTGACGTTGACGTCATCATGTTTTAAACGTCATTAGAAGCGTCTGTGACTCATTAAAATTACTGCAATTGTCAGAATGAGCTCCCATTCGGTAGTATGAAGTGTTTACAAACAACAGGAACCTGTTATATGGCATATTTATAATAATTTTATTGCTAGGATTAAAACTATTTTTCTCTGTAGATATTTTCAAATATATGCGAAAATAGTCAATGGCATCTGCTCACTGAAACGTATTGGCTATCTCCAAGTTTCTGCTCTTTGGAGGCTGAAGTCATGTGATAAACATAATCTCAAACTCGTTTCCCGTTGATATGAGATTGATGAAACTCGTCTGCAATTTTATGCATCTCACCAGAGACTTTATGCATAAATTGTGCATGACTCGTTTCATAAATCTCATATCAGATGGAAACTCGTTTGAGATCCACTATATACTAAATGATCATAATTAAACAATGACAAGAAACCCAGGTCAGCTTACATATCTACATACTAGTATCAGGACATTTATTGTTTGACCTAGTTTCTCGACCAATGAAAGCAGAGCATTTCATCTCAATTAGTCGCATATTGCAACAGTTTCGCCGATATCTATTAAATGAATCATTAAATGTGGAAATAACTCAGCAGTCAACAGGCCCCGCCTTGTTGACGTAATTTCCTATGACGCGCACCATCTGTACGATCGATTCAGTGTCACACCGCCAATCACGTAATAGTATCGTTGTTGAAAACATGTATGTAGCGCTCCATTCTAATCGACAGGTGCCACCGATGGGTCGGGGCAATCAATAAGTTAGTTATAGTTCACATATTGAATTTTTAATAAACTAATTTCTCGCTCGCTAGCGCTCGCTACAAAATTAATTTATTAAAAATTCAATATATAAACTATAACTATTACATACATTTCACTATTCCTCAGGCATCACGGGACAGTTGAAAGCGTGATCTTTGTGGTGGTGACGGTCCCCGCGTACAAACCACCACTGACTTAAATAATGTCATGTGGCCCTTGTGATAAATGCAAAACACATGAGACAATAAAAATTCAGCAAGCTCCTTAACTATTTATATTTGCACTTTTTCGAAATCACCCAACTCACCTATATATTTGGATGCAAAATTTCTCTTAACATCATTCCGCCAGGTACATTTATGAAAACATAAGGCACCTGAGCTCCGAGATGAACTATTTCGTGAGTATGACTACCGAAATGGAATCTAAAACTGCTTTCTGAACAGTTGATAACCATCTAAATATCACGTGGTTAAAGTTTTTGTTTGAGCTTGTATCTTCAATAATATCAGGTCTACAGTCGTCATACGAGTACACTATCATGAGTCGGTGATGTGCACTGCAACCTACTGTGAATCAAATGAGATTTGTGTGACCTTGACCGACAATTACAATATTTTCATGGTTATTTCCCTTGGTTCAAGTTTTATTTCAGATTGTTTACTAGCGGTAGGCGGGGCATCGATGTTCTATGAACACATTTTCTAGTTCTACACACACTCCTGCAACTGGTAGGGTCAGTGCTGAAATGTATAGAAAATCCTCCACCCCCTTTTTGTCTGTAGCCATCAACTGTCCTGTGAAACATACGCCATTTCACAAAATCTGCATCATGACTAGTTGTCTGTATATGTGTGCTAGCTGATTAGAAACTACACTAGTCTAGTCAAAACATGATATGGGAGAATTTGAAAGCAAGCTCCTGTTTTTGTCGCGCCCGCTTGCGGAAAGCGCGATATAGTCGGCACTTTGGCGTAAGTACGTTACGTTACGTAAGTACGTTACTTACGTACCGTACGTAAGTTTCGGTGTGTCCCGGTTTTAAAGTTTTGGTTAGTGTTTGGTTAAAAGTTTTTGGTTAAGTTCTTTGGTTTTAAAATTTTTGGTTAAGTTTTTGTCGCGCCCGCTTGCGGAAAGCGCGATATAGTCGGCACTTTGGCGTAGTACTGTAGTCGTACGTCGATACGTACGTACGGTGTCCGGTTAAAGTTTTTGGTTATTGTTTAAAGTTTTTCGGTTAAGTTCTTTGGTTAGTTTTTTGGTTAAGTTTTTGTCGCCGCTTGCGGAAAGGCGTAGTCGGCATATCGTATCGTAGTACGTACGTACGTACGTACGTACGTACGTGTGTCCGGTTAAAGTTTTTTGGTTAAGTTGTTTGGTTAAGTTTTTTGGTTAAAGTTTTTGGTTAAGTTCTTTGGTTAAAGTTTTTTGGTTAAGTTTTTTGGTTAAGTTTTTTGGTTAAAGTTTTTCGTTTATATTTCTTATCTCTGCAACTGCTTTGCCCATTACCTTGAAACTTCACATGGGTGTTTATTCATGAATCTATCATTTTCATTTACCCCCCTCCCGTGCGGCCCCCTGTGCCCAATGTCAAGGTCAATTACTTTGAAGTTTTTGGTTAAGTTTTTTGGTTAGGAAAGTTTTTGGTTAAGTTTTTTGGTTAAAGTTTTTGCGTCATACTATATCTCTGCAACTGCTTTGCCCAATTACTTGAAATTACATGGGTGTTATTCATCTATATTTCATTCTACCCCCCTCCCGTGCCCCTGTGCCCATGCTAAGGTCAAATTACTTGAAGTTTTTTGGTTAAGTTTTTTGGTTAAAGTTTTTCGTTATACTATATCTCTGCAAATGCTTTGCCCTTACTTGAACTTCACATGGGTGTTTATCATCATCTATATTTTCATTTCTACCCCCCTTCCGTGCAGCCCCTGTGCCCAATGTCAAGGAAGGTCAAATTACTTTGAAGTTTTTGGTTAAGTTTTTTGGTTAAAGTTTTTCGTTATACTATATCTCTGCAACTGCTTTGCCCATTACCTTGAAACTTCACATGGGTGTTTATCATCATCTATATTTTCATTCTACCCCCCTTCCCCCCTTTCCGTGCAGCCCCTGTGCCCAATGTCAAGGTCAAATTTACTTTGAATTTTTGTTTTTGGTTAAGTTTTTTGGTTAAAATTTTTTGGTTAAAGTTTTTGGTTAAGTTTTTTGGTTAAGTTTTTTGGTTAAAGTTTTTGGTTAAGTTTTTTGATTAAGTTTTTGTGCGCCCGCTTGCGGAAAGCGTGATATAGTCGGCCGTTTGGCGTACGTACGTACGTATGTACGTGTGTCCGGTTAAAGTTTTTGGTTAAGTTGTTTGGTTAAGTTTTTTGGTTAAAGTTTTTGGTTAAGTTTTTTGATTAAGTTTTTGTCGCGCCCGCTTGCGGAAAGCGTGATATAGTCGGCCGTTTGGCGTACGTACGTACGTATGTACGTGTGTCCGGTTAAAGTTTTTGATAAGTTGTTTGGTTAAGTTTTTTGGTTAAAGTTTTTGGTTAAGTTTTTTGGTTAAAGTTTTTGGTTAACTTTTTTGGTTAAGTTTTTTGGTTAAAGTTTTTGGTTAAAGTTTTTGGTTAATGTTTTTGGTTAAAGTTTTTCGTTATACTATATCTCTGCAACTACTTTGCCCATTACCTTGAAACTTCACATGGGTGTTTATCATCATCTATATTTTCATTCTACCCCCCTCCCGTGCGGCCCCTGTGCCCAATGTCAAGGTCAAATTACTTTGAAGTTTTTGGTTAAGTTTTTTGGTTAAGGTTTTTGGTTAAGTTTTTTGCTTAAGTTTTTTGGTTAAATTTTTTTGTTATACTACATCTCTGCAACTGCTTTGCCCATTACCTTGAAACTTCATATGGGTGTATCATCATCTATATTTTCTACTACCCCCTCCTGTGCGGCCCCTGTGCCAATGTCAAGGTCAAATTACTTTGAAGTTTTTGGTTAAGTTCTTTGGTTAAAGTTTTTGGTTAAGTTTTTTAGTTAAGTTTTTTGGTTAAAGTTTTTGGTTAAGGTTTTTGGTTAAGTTTTTTGGTTAAGTTTTTTGGTTAAAGTTTTTCGTTATACTATATCTCTGCAATTGCTTTGCCCATTACCTTGAAACTTCACATGGGTGTTTATCATCATCTATATTTTCATTCTACCCCCCTCCCGTGCTGCCCCTGTGCCCAATGTCAAGGTCAAATTACTTTGATTTATTTGGTTAAGTTTTTTTAGTTAAAGTTTTTGGTTAAGTTTTTTGGTTAAGTTTTTTGGTTAAAGTTTTTCGTTAAATTTTTCGGTTAAAGTTGTTTTTCGTTATACTAATATCTTCTGCAACTGCTTTGCCCATTATACCTTAGAAACTTCACATGGGTGTTTAATCATCATCTAATTTTCATTTTCATTCAACCCCCCTTCCGTGCGGCCCCGTTGCCCAATGTCCAATGGTCAAAAAAATTACTTGGATGATTTTTGGTTAAAGTTTTTTGGTTAAAGTTTTTTGGTTAAAATTTTTGGTTAAGTTTTTTGGTTATTTTTTTGGGTTAAAGTTTTTCGTTATATTATATCTCTGCAACTGCTTTGCCCATTACCTTGAAATTTCACATGGGTGTTTATCATCATCTATATTTTCATTCTTCCCCCCTCCCGTGCCGCCCCTGTGCCCAATGTCAAGGTCAAATTACTTTGAATTTTTTTGTTAAGTTTTTTGGTTAAAGATTTCGGTTAAGTTTTTTGCTTATGTTTTTTGGTTAAAGTTTTTCGTTATACTACATCTCTGCAACTGCTTTGCCCATTACCTTGAAACTTCATATGGGTGTTTATCATCATCTATATTTTCATTCTACCCCCTCCTGTGTGGTCCCTGTGCCCAATGTCAAGGTCAAATTACTTTGAAGTTTTTGGTTAAGTTCTTTGGTTAAAGTTTTAGGTTAAGTTTTTTGGTTAAAGTTTTTTGTTATACTATATCTCTGCAACTGCTTTGCCCATTACCTTGAAACTTCACATGGGTGTTTATCATCATCTATATTTTCATTCTACCCCCCTCCCCTGTGCCCAATGTCAAGGAAAGCGTGATATAGTCGGCCGTTTGGCGTACGTGTTTCCTGTTAAAGTTTTTGGTTAAGTTGTTTGGTTAAGTTTTTTGGTTAAAGTTTTTGGTTGAGTTTTTTGGTTAAAGTTTTTGGTTAAGTTTTTTGGTTAAGTTTAGTTAAAGTTTTTTGGTTAAAGTTTTTGGTTAAGTTCTTTGGTTAAAGTTTTTGGTTAAGTTTTTTGGTTAAGTTTTTTGGTTAAAGTTTTTGGTTAATGTTTTTCGTTATACTATATCTCTGCAACTACTTTGCCCATTACCTTGAAACTTCACATGGGTGTTTATCATCATCTATATTTTCATTCTACCCCCCTCCCGTGCGGCCCCTGTGCCCAATGTCAAGGTCAAATTACTTTGAAGTTTTTGGTTAAGTTTTTTGGTTAAAGTTTTTGGTTAAGTTTTTTGCTTAAGTTTTTTGGTTAAAGTTTTTTGATGCACATTACCTTGAAACATTCATTACCTTATATGTGTTTATCATCATCTATATCATTCTACCCCCTCCTGTGCGGCCCCTGTGCCCAATGTCAAGGTCAAATTACTTTGAAGTTTTTGGTTAAGTTCTTTGGTTAAAGTTTTTGGTTAAGTTCTTTGGTTAAAGTTTTTGGTTAAGTTTTTTGGTTAAGTTTTTTGGTTAAAGTTTTTGGTTAAGTTTTTTGGTTAAGTTTTTGTCGCACCCGCTTGCGGAAAGCGTGATATAGTCGGCCGTTTGGCGTACGTACGTACGTACGTACGTACTTACGTACGTGTGTCCGGTTAAAGTTTTTGGTTAAGTTGTTTGGTTAAGTTTTTTGGTTAAAGTTTTTGGTTAAGTTTTTTGGTTAAAGCTTTTGGTTAAGTTTTTTGGTTAAGTTGTTTGGTTAAAGTTGTTTGGTTAAAGTTTTTGGTTAAGTTCTTTGGTTAAAGTTTTTGGTTAAGTTTTTTGGTTAAGTTTTTTGGTTAAAGTTTTTGGTTAAAGTTTTTGGTTAATGTTTTTGGTTAAAGTTTTTCGTTATACTATATCTCTGCAACTACTTTGCCCATTACCTTGAAACTTCACATGGGTGTTTATCATCATCTATATTTTCATTCTACCCCCCTCCCGTGCGGCCCCTGTGCCCAATGTCAAGGTCAAATTACTTTGAAGTTTTTGGTTAAGTTTTTTGGTTTAAGGTTTTTGGTTAAGTTTTTTTGCTTAAGTTTTTTTGGTTAAATTTTTTTGTTATACTACATCTCTGCAACTGCTTTGCCATTACCTTGAAACTTCATATGGGTGTTTATCATCATCTATATTTTCATTCTACCCCCTCCTGTGCGGCCCCTGTGCCCAATGTCAAGGTCAAATTACTTTGAAGTTTTTGGTTAAGTTCTTTGGTTAAAGTTTTTGGGTTAAGTTTTTTAGTTAAGTTTTTTGGAAGTTTTTGGTTTAAAGTTTTGGTTAAGGTTTTTGGTTAAGTTTTTTTGGTTAAGTTTTTGGTTAAAGTTTTTCGTTATACTATAATCTCTGCAATTGCTTTGCCCATTACCTTGAAACTTCACATGGTGTTTTATCATCATCTATATTTCATTCTACCCCCCCCTCCCGTGCTGCCCTGTGCCCAATGTCAAGGTCAAAGTTACTTTGATTTATTTGGTTAAGTTTTTTTTTAAGTTGGTTTTTGGTTTAAGTTTTTTGTTAATTTTGGTTAAGTTTTTTGGCGTTAAAGTTTTTCGTTATACTATATCTCTGCAACTGCTTGCCCATTACCTTGAAACTTACAGGGTTAATCATCACTATCATTCTACCCCCCTTTTCCCCGTGCGGCCCCCTGTGCCCAATGTCAAGGTCAAATTACTTATGTTTTGGTTTTTGTTTTTTGTTTTTAAAGTTTTCGTATTATATCTCTGCAACTGCTTTGCCCATTACCTTGAAACTTCATATGGGTGTTTATCATCATCTATATTTTCATTCTACCCCCCTCCCGTGCGGCCCCTGTGCCCAATGTCAAGGTCAAATTACTTTGAAGTTTTTGGTTAAGTTCTTTGGTTAAAGTTTTTTGTTAAATTTTTTGGTTAAGTTTTATGGTTAAAGTTTTTGGTTAAGTTTTTTGGTTAAGTTTTTTGGTTAAAGTTTTTTGTTATACTATATCTCTGCAATTGCTTTGCCCATTACCTTGAAATTTCACATGGGTGTTTATCATCATCTATATTTTCATTCTTCCCCCCTCCCGTGCGGCCCCTGTGCCCAATGTCAAGGTCAAATTACTTTGAATTTTTTTGTTAAGTTTTTTGGTTAAAGATTTCGGTTAAGTTTTTTGCTTATGTTTTTTGGTTAAAGTTTTTCGTTATACTACATCTCTGCAACTGCTTTGCCCATTACCTTGAAACTTCATATGGGTGTTTATCATCATCTATATTTTCATTCTACCCCCTCCTGTGTGGTCCCTGTGCCCAATTTCAAGGTCAAATTACTTTGAAGTTTTTGGTTAAGTTCTTTGGTTAAAGTTTTAGGTTAATTTTTTTGGTTAAAGTTTTTTGTTATACTATATCTCTGCAACTGCTTTGCCCATTACCTTGAAACTTCACATGGGTGTTTATCATCATCTATATTTTCATTCTACCCCCCTCCCGTGCTGCCCTTGTGCCCAATGTCAAGGTCAAATTACTTTGAAGTTTTTGGTTAAGTTTTTTGGTTAAAGTTTTTGGTTAAGTTTTTTGGTTAAGTTTTTTGGTTAAAGTTTTTCATTATACTATATCTCTGCAACTGCTTTGCCCATTACCTTGAAACTTCATATGGGTGTTTATCATCATCTATATTTTCATTCTACCCCCCTCCCCTGTGCCCAATGTCAAGGAAAGCGTGATATAGTCGTCCCGTTTGGCGTACGTACGTACGTACGTACGTACGTACGTACTACGTACGTACGTGTTTCCTGTTAAAGTTTTTGGTTAAGTTGTTTGGTTAAGTTTTTTGGTTAAAGTTTTTGGTTGAGTTTTTTGGTTAAAGTTTTTGGTTAAGTTTTTTGGTTAAGTTGTTTAGTTAAAGTTTTTTGGTTAAAGTTTTTGGTTAAGTTCTTTGGTTAAAGTTTTTGGTTAAGTTTTTTGGTTAAGTTTTTTGGTTAAGTTTTTTGGTTAAAGTTTTTGGTTAATGTTTTTCGTTATACTATATCTCTGCAACTACTTTGCCCATTACCTTGAAACTTCACATGGGTGTTTATCATCATCTATATTTTCATTCTACCCCCCTCCCGTGCGGCCCCTGTGCCCAATGTCAAGGTCAAATTACTTTGAAGTTTTTGGTTAAGTTTTTTGGTTAATGTTTTTGGTTAAGTTTTTTGCTTAAGTTTTTTGGTTAAAGTTTTTTGTTATACTACATCTCTGCAATTGCTTTGCCCATTACCTTGAAACTTCACATGGGTGTTTATCATCATCTATATTTTCATTCTACCCCCCTCCCGTGCTGCCCCTGTGCCCAATGTCAAGGTCAAATTACTTTGATTTTTTGTTTAAGTTTTTTTAGTTAAAGTTTTTGGTTAAGTTTTTTGGTTAAGTTTTTTGGTTAAGTTTTTCGGTTGGAAAGTTTTTTGTTAAAGTTTTTGTTTATACTATACTCTGCAACTGCTTTGCCCATTACCTTGAAACTTCACATGGGTGTTTATCATCATCTATATTTTCATTCTACCCCCCTTCCGTGCGGCCCCTGTGCCCAATGTCAAGGTCAAATTACTTTGATGTTTTTGGTTAAGTTTTTTGGTTAAAGTTTTTGGTTAAAGTTTTTGGTTAAGTTTTTTTGGTTAAGTTTTTTGGTTAAAGTTTTTCGTTATACTATATCTCTGCAACTGCTTTGCCCATTACCTTGAAACTTCATATGGGTGTTTATCATCATCTATATTTTCATTCTACCCCCCTCCCGTGCGGCCCCTGTGCCCAATGTCAAGGTCAAATTACTTTGAAGTTTTTGGTTAAGTTTTTTTCGTGCCCGCTTGCGGAAAGCGCGATATAGTCGGCACTTTGGCGGCGTACGTACGTGTGTCCGGTTAAAGTTTTTGGTTAAGTTTTTTGGTTAAAGTTTTTCGTTATACTATATATTTTTAGTGTCCATGCCTCGCCACAAGGCGCGATATGCAGGCCGCGGCCATCTAGTTAAATAACCTTAGCTGTTGTTGGGAAGTTATACCCTTTCATATTTTACTATTTACTACAGCACGACGACCACAGAGTGCGACCAACAAAGCAATAGAGGACAAGGTGTTCAGCCTGTTCACTGCCTCTATACTGAGCGACGAGGAAGATGATAGTGGTAAGTGTCAGGATAATTGTCTGTTGTTAATTTTCACGATAGTTCATCTGTAATGGAACCTCTCTAAATCAGACATCCTGGGAGGTCCCTAGTGGATCCACTGTCTTTCAGGGGGCCGTTTCACTAAACTTTGTACGACTAAAATGTTTGTAAGTGCAAAATTATGATAGTCTGTAAATTTCACATTAACAATGTTTTCTTGTAAATAATTAATGGATTTACATTTATTGAGCATATACAGCCTATGCTCAATAAATGTAAATCCATCAATTGAAATTTACAGACGATCTTAAATTTGCACTTACGAACATTTTAGTCATAAGAAGTTTAGTGAAACGGGCCCCAGGTATACAAGCACTCTAAGACATGGTTGTGTGCTTTGTGATTATGTAAAACTGGCTCTTTATGTTTGTGAACTCTGTGTGGAGTTTCGTCAGCTGTTACACTCCTATATTAACAATGAATCCATCCTTATACTTAAGGATTTATATCTTCACAGTGAATCCTAATGTGATTCACACCTGAGGCCAAGTGATCCAGTGTAGTAAGGGTGCCTGTGTCCGGATCAGGCTGCCCCATATATGTACTTTCCTATCAGTCTATGATCTTGCTGTTGAACGGAATCTGATGTAAAACCTTCATGAACAATTCAATACCTAACATTTGATATTAATTTGAACATAAATATCTTCACATTATTTTTTTTTATGATTGTGCATCACGTGGGTCTCAATTGACAAAATGTGACCGTACAAAATTTGCAATCAGCATAGCACAAAATCAGACTACATATCCATGCCGTCTGATCAGAGCCTACACTGTTCACTGTTCAAGTACCCTTACAGCTATGAACAAAATATAGACATAAATCCAACTACATGTATATGAATACACATCAGTGGGCCGTTTCACTAAACTTTGTGCAACTAAAATGTTCGTAAGTGAAGATTTAGAATAGTCTGCAAGTGAAGATTTAGAACAGTCTGCAAATATTAATTGATGGATTTACATGTATTGAGCATGCAGCCTACCGGTATATATGCTCTATAAATGTAAATCCAATAATTGTTTACAAGAACGCATTGTTAATGTGAAATTTACAGACTATCATAATTTTGCACTTACCAGGCCCGTACGCAGGGGGGGGGGGTGCGATGAGTGCGTACGCACCCCCTTAAATTCGCCGAGGTCCGCTATTTTTCAAACAGTAATCTCAACAAATCTTGAAATGCATTAATATACAGGTAATTTGCATGAAAATGTCACAATTTACCACTGTTGAACTCCGAATTTAAATGACATAAAATGCAGGAGAGTGCATTTCAGGCCATCTAGGTTTAAAAAATTTCAGGGGGGTGCGTCAGGGGCGAGCCCCATGTAGTGGCGCGAGTACGCTAGGGGGGTACCCCTAGCGTACTCGCGCCACTACATGGGGCTCGCCCCTGACGCACCCCCCTGACGCATCCCCCAATAGAAAATCCTGCGTACGGGCCTGCTTACGAACATTTTATTCGTACAAAGTTTAGTGAAACGGCCCCCAGGACCATTATGGAAATTGTTGTAAATATTGAAAGTCCGTTTTGACAGTTCAATACCCTGTTCTACATGTTCTATATGTAACATACTCCATAGGCTCAACAGAAACTGATGGTAAGACACCCTCTCTTTTCTCCTCATGTATAGCTCTCGATCCCTGTATATCATGTATATATGACTCTATAGCATTTTGCCTTACCATCAATATGGTGCTTTATCAGTTATATGTAAGTAGCTGTGCATTGACCAAACAAATCGAGTACTGTCAATACCCTAGATATTCACACACAATTTATTCTCAGTAACACAAAATTGCAAAGTATACTTACCTTGTCTGTTTTTATATAAAATCATATTTTTTTGTCTCACCAATACACATGATACATGCTCTACAGGTTGAAAAAAGTAACTCCAAAATCGCTTTACAAATGTACTAACAACAATGAAATCAGCAAAATAGTAATTTGTACACAACATCTCAACATGAATTCATGTGATGTCATGACATCATGAACTTCATGACGTTATCACAGAGCTCCAGTTAAGATGCGTAATTTGACCAAATATTCGAGGTATTTTTAGCTCACCTGAGCGAAGCTCATGTGAGCTATTGTTACCGCAATGTGTCCGTCGTCTGTCCGTCGTCTGTCCGTCGTCCGTCCGTTGTCCGTGAACATTTTCAAACGTCTTCTCCTCGGTAACCATTGGGCCTATTGTCACCAAACTTCATGGTCATGGTCCTTAGGTAGGTGGATTACAAAATTGTTAAAATGACGTCATCACGTAATCCAAGATGGCCGCCGTCTAAAAATAGCACAAATTCTTCAAAAATCTTCTTCTCAGGAACCACCAACCGGATTTCGACAAAACTTGGTAGGAATGATCGATGTACAATGCTCTTTCAAAGTTGTTAAAATGGTGACCCCGGGGTCAAAAATGGGTGTGGCCCGTGGGGTCAAATTGGGGTCAAATTTTATTTTTGATCGAATATGGTCATGTCTATATCAAATTGAAGGTATTAAAGAGGCGATCGCTCTGGTACATTATTTGTCGAAATTGGATGGTCATGTCATCCAAGATGGCCGCCGAAAGGTCAAAAGGTTGTTCTTTTATTAGAGATTTCAAAATTCTTCTTCACACAAACCGCTTGGCCCATGGTGGCCAAACTTCACAGTTATGGTCCATGGGTGAAGCCTTTTCAAATTTGTTAAAATGGAGGTCGTCGCCGCCGTCTAAAAATAGCACAAATTCTTAAAAAATCTTCTTCTCATGAACCGCCAGCCGGATTTCGACGAAACTTGGTAGGAATGATCGACATAGAATCACTAGAATGCTCTTTCAAAGGTGTTAAAATGGTGATCTCGGGGTCAAAAATGGGCCTGGCCCGTGGGGTCAAATTTTATTTTTGACTAAATATGCTCATGTCATATATCAAATTGAAGGTATCGATGAGGCGAGTGCTCTGGTGCAATATTTGTCGGAATCAGATGATTATGTCATCCATGATGGCTTCCAAAAGGTCAATTTATTCGAGATTTTGAACATCTTTTTCTCAGGAACCACATGGCCGATGCTGGCCAAATTTCATAGTAAGTTAAGATCCTTGGGTGAAGCATTTTCAGATTTGGTAAAATGAGAGTCATCGCTTAATCCAAGATGACTGCCATCTAACAATAGAACAATTTTTTTAAAACACTTATGAACTCAATGTCACATTCTCCTCTGGTGTTCATGGAGTCAGGTGAGCGAATTAGGGCCATTATGGCCCTCTTGTTCTTAGTTCTTCAACAAAAATGGCAAGGTTGGGAGTTCTTTAGAATCGTCTCAATGAGACGATTCTAAAGCACTCCCAAACGTGCCATTTTTGGTGAAGAAATAACAAAATTCCCCCCAAAGTTAACTGGAGCTCTGTGTCATAGTAATATTACAATCAACCTGTTACACAGATGTCATTCTTTGCTTGTTTTGATGAGCGAGGAAGCAGTAGTTATATTTATGTCATGTTCACAAACTTTCTGGTACCCCTCATTTCTCTTATAGCAAACACTTTATCTTTTTTAAACACCAAGTCATTAACGCTTTGCATGCTAGCGGTGAAAATATCCGCCAAACGAATTAGTAGTGAATGTTTTATTTCTCTTTGTTAATATGTCTTGAAATTTAATTAGAATTCAATTCTAATTAAATTTCAAGACATATTCATGATATTTACGGGGAGAAATACAAGAAAATATGATGAATTTTTGTCCACTAGTTTTGAACTATTTATAGCCCACAAGTTTCCCAGCATGCAAAGAGTTAATATAAACAAATATAATCTCTTCCTGTATCCTGTTGTGTAGTCTGCTTGACCTATATCATAGTTTATCCCGTCAACACAGTGCGTATGTGCCGTGAAACACGGTGCCGTGAAACATTTTTGATATCCAGTCAATACTATTTTTGCATTTTACAGCCATTTGTAGGTGTTGACGGGATAAATAGAATAGTAGCGGTGCCGTGAATGGGAAAAAATATCTGGCGAGGCACGGAAACGGGATGTGCTCGGCAGAGCCTCGCCCATCCCGTTTCCTGAGCCTTGCCAGATATTTTTTCCCATTCACGGCACTAACCTATTTCTTTCCTTGCTGATCCAAAGAGATTGACCGGACTATGTGATGTACTAAACTGGACTGATTGAGATTTCCACTGCTGTAGTTTTGTATCTGCAACTATTACAACCTGATATGAGACTCGCATTGTGATTTAGTACCTTCGGACATCTGCGTAATTTCTTGAAATATTTTTTACAAAATTTACATTATTTTGCGGAATTATTAAAATTCTCGGAATTCCGCATGAGCTTTGATTTGTTGTCAGCTTTTTAAACACGTGACCTCATTGATAGAAGATATTGCATGGTTTCTAAATCAATATTGTTGAAAATCACTGATGTCATAAGGGAGGTAATGACAAAGATAGGCTCATTTCTCATCGTGAATCTATGTTGTAGATGCCTCCAGTGTGGATACAGACATGCTCGACAACATGTATTTTGAGGAAGAGAACTGGGGAGTAAGTATATTTGCATACCTGTTTATTTCCAATAGATATACATAAGTATTATATGTATTTTTTAGCTCACCTGAGCGAAGCTCATGTGAGCTATTGTTACCGCAATGTGTCCGTCTTCCGTCCGTCCGTCGTCCGTCCATCGTCCGTCCGTCGTCCATGAACATTTTCAAACGTCTTCTCCTCGGTAACCATTGGGCCTATAGTCACCAAACTTCATGGTCATGGTCCTTAGGTAGGGGAATTACAAATTGTTACTAGAAAAAGTCGATGGCGCGCCATCGCAATATACCCACTTTCCCCAAATGCTAAGTCCGAAAGGGGGAGGTAATCCATGATGGAGGGTAGGATAAAAAATCCGAATTCACTTTGCGCATCAGCACATCAAAACGAAGCTACGAACCAAATATCAGACGCGTAGGTATTAAGGTGAAAAAGTTTTCCGAGTTACAAGGAAAAAATTGGAAATTCTGAGTCCGAAAGGGGGAGATAATCCATGATGGAGGGTCGGATGAAAAATCCGAATTCACTTTGCGCATGTGCACATGATAACGAAGCTACATAGCAAATATGAGGCGCGTAGGTATGAAGGTGAAAAAGTTTTTCAAGTTACAAGGAAAAAATGGGAAATTCTGAGTCCGAAAGGGGGAGATAATCCATGATGGAGGGTCGGATGAAAAATCCGAATTCACTTTGCGCATCTGCACATGATAACGAAGCTACATAGCAAATATGAGGCGCATAGGTATGAAGGTGAAAAACGTTTTTTCTAAGTTACCACAAAAAAATGGGAATTTTCTGGTTCCTGAAGGGGGGGTCCGAAAGGGGAGATAAGATCCATGATGGAGGGGGGTCGGATGAAAAATCCGAATTTTCACTTAGGCGCATCCTGCACATGATAAGCGAAGTACATAGCATAATAATTTTATTGGGGGCGGGCCAGTAAGGTGAAAAAGTTTTTGGAGTTTTTCGAGTTACAAAGGAAAAAAAAATGGGGAAATTCTGAGAGTCCGAAAGGGGGAGTAAAATCCATGATGGAGGGTCGGAATTGAAAAAGATCCGAATTCACTTTGCGCATCTGCACATGATAAGAAGCTACATAGCAAATATGAGGCGCGTAGGTATGAAGGTGAAAAAGTTTTTCGAGTTACAAGAAACGTGACGGATGTACGGACGCTCGGACGGACGACCAATAGTGAAGAAGGAGCCATTTCCATTGTTCTAGATCAAAGAGATGGCCCCTTGTAAACAATAGAACAAGGGGCCATACGGAATAAATCAAAGGATTCTTTTGTGTTAGGCTCTGCCCCATGGCCCCTTGTACACCCTTCGTTGCTCGGACGTACGGACGGACGGACACTCGTGACGAAAACAATATACCCATTTTTTTTCTCCAAAAAAAGTGGGTATAAAAATGACGTCATCACATAATCCAAGATGGCCGCCGTCTAAAAATAGCACAAAGTCTTCAAAATCTTCTTCTCAAGAACCGCCAACCGGATTTCGACAAAACTTGGTAGGAATGATCGATGTACAATGCTCTTTCTAAGTTGTTAAAATGGTGACCCCGGGGTCAAAAATGGGCGTGGTCCGTGGAGTCAAATTGCAGTCAAATTTTATTTTTTACCGAATATGGTCATGTCATATATCAAATCGAAGGTATCAACGAGGCGATCACTCTGGTGCATTTTTGACAAAATCGGATGGTTATGTCATCCAAGATGGCCGCCGAAAGGTCAAAAGGTTGTTCTTTTATTAGAGATTTCAAAATTCTTCTTTACATGAACCGCTTGGCCCATGGTAGCCAAACTTAAAAGTTATGGTCCATGGGTGAAGCCTTTTCAGATTTGTTAAAATGGAGGTCATCGCTAATCCAAGATGGCCGCCGTCTAAAAATAGCATAAATTCTTAAAAAATCTTCTTCTCATGAACAGCCAGCCAATTTCAACGAAACTTGGTAGGAATGATTGATGTACAATGCTCTTTCAATGTTGTTAAAATGGTGACCCCGGGGTCAAAAATAGGCATGGCCTGTGGGGTCAAATTGGGATCAAATTTTATTTTTGACCGAATATGGTCATGTCTATATCAAATCGAAGGTATCAAAGAGGCGATCGCTCTGGTACATTTTTGTCGAAATTGGATTGTCATGTCATCCAAGATGGCCACCGAAAGGTCAAAAGGTCGTTCTTTTATTAGAGATTTAAAAATTCTTCTTCACACGAACCGCTTGGCCCATGGTGGCCAAACTTCACATGGTCCATGGGTGAAGCCTTTTCAGATTTGTTAAAACGGAGGTCGTCGCTAATCCAAGATGGCCGCCATCTAAAAATAGCACAAATTCTTAAAAAATCTTAAAAAATGATCGACGTAGAATGCTCTTTCAAAGGTGTTAAAATGGTGACCCCGGGGTCAAAAATGGGCGTGACCCGTGGGGTCAAATATTATTTTTCACCAAATATGCTCATGTCATATATCAAATTGAAGGTATCGATGAGGCGATTGCTCTGGTGCAATATTAGTTGGAATCGGATGATTATGTCATCCATGATGGCCTCCAAAAGGTCCATTTATTCAAGATTTTGAACGTCTTTTTCTCAGGAACCACATGGCCGATGCTGGCCAAACTTCATAGTAAGTTAAGATCCTTGGGTGAAGCATTTTCAGATTTGGTAAAATGAGTCATCACTTAATCCAAGATGACCGCCATCTAAAAATAGCACAATTTTTTTTATACACATATGAACTCGATCTCACATTCTCTTCTGGTGTTCATGGAGTCAGGTGAGCGAATTAGGGCCATCATGGCCCTCTCGTTTAGCTAAACATCCAACTTATATTTCCCCATGCCATTAGCCAAACCTGAGCATCAGGATTGACCAATCAAACTTCTTGATTTCAAACATTAAATTAATAGTATCATGACTGGGTGTAACCCTGACCTTTTGTGAGTTTAAGACAAGTACTCAAAAGTAAATTGCATACACAAACATGGTATCTGGCCTGTTAATTATTCCTTCACTGATAGGTAAGAAGGGATATAGAGGATATTCCATCGTACATTTTGAATAGCATGAAATAATACACGTCGACTTCCACATAAGCAACGAGTGAGCGTAGCGAACGAGTTTCTTGCACGGACTCCGACGGACACGAGTGTATTATTTCCGCTATTCAAACATGTACGATGGAATATCCTATTTATTACACTTCCACGGCGGATATATATCCACATTTAGTCTATTTTTGAGATTATAATTAATGAATTGTGATGTGCGCATGAATAGTTATACAATGACAGTGTTTTCCCGCGTTTTGACGTAACTTACGTTGTGTGACGTCAAATGTGATATCATGTAAAAATTTTGAAATCCAAATTACTCAGCTGTTTCTATGAGCCAGATATATTGGAGTGCATGTTTGGAATGTGTTCAATCACATTAACATTCTAGATTAGTCGAGACCCTTTCCAAATGTTCAAATGACTGTAATCAAAATTAAACATTTTGCATTTGTAGCTCGTGGCTTCCATAAAAACAGGCACGCAATTACGGGTGTTCTCTTCACGTGTATTATTTGTATTAAAGGAGTTGATTACGGGTTTTCTCTCACAGTGAAACCCGTGCAAATAATTTGCAAGAATGTAATAAATAGTGTTAGTTCCTGTATGTACGTGTGTGCATGCGTGTGTTAGTAACACCTTTCATTTTTCAACTTTGCTTTGTTTTGAATACGATCCACGTCAAACCGCCGAAAGTCAAGGTCACTTAGGACTTATGTTCACATTGTGTGTAAGGCAAAAATGTTAAAGTGTTTTTGTTTGTTTTTGTCGAGCCCGCTTGCGGAAAGCGAGACATAGTGATCACAATGACGTCCGAAATCTGCGTTAAAGTTTTTAAATACCTTATATCACAGCAGTCCCAAGTCGCATTGACTTGAAACTTCATATGTTTATTAGTCCTCATCCATATATTCATGCTGTGTGTGGCCTCTGTGCCCAAGGTCAAGTAACTGTAAGTTAGATTTGCTTGAAACTTTGTAAACTTAATGGTCATCATCCATATATTCATTCTGTGTCTCACTCACGCGGCCCCTGTGCGCAATGTTAAGGGTAAAGAACTTAGAAGTTTGCATTAAAGTTTTTGTCAAAATTTGCATTAAAGTTTTCAAGTACCTACTTTCTCTGTAACCGTAAGTCGGCTTGAAACTTAATATGCTTATTAGTCATCATCCATATATTCATTCTCTATCCCATGCATGCAGCCACTGTGCTCAAGGTCAAGGTCAACTGAGTTAGAAGTTAACCTTGCTTGTAAGGCAAAAATGTTAAAAAAAACTTTTTTTCTTCAATAACTCATTAACCGCTTGATCGATCTTGATAATATTTGGCCACAATGTGTGTCTAGGGATGGTGCTTTGTTTTGCATACGACCCGCGTCCGAACACCCAAGGTCAAGGTCACTGAGGACTTGATTTTGTTTTATTATCAAGGCTGATATCAAGGATTACCTTTGTTTAACGATGCCAGTTCTTGCTTTTCAATGTATCTGTTGCTACGTTATATATATCTTACCCTGAGATCACCAGGGGGCCGTTTCACTAAGCTTCGTACGACTAAAATGTTCGTAAGTGCAAAATTATGATAGTCTGTAAATTTCACATTAACAATGTTTTCTTGTAAACAATTATTGGATTTACATTTATTGAGCATAGGCTGCATATGCAGCCTATGCTCAATAAATGTAAATCCATAAATTGAAATTTACAGACGATCTTAAATTTGCACTTACGAACATTTTAGTCGTAAGAAGTTTAGTGAAATGGGACCCTGATGCCTCGGTGGGCTCGGCATGCAGGCCACGGCCATCTAGTTTATTTTCAAGGCTGCCAGCAAGGGATTAACTTAGTGATAATGATTTCCTTCTTTTAATTGTTTCGAGCAAGTATGCATACATGTACATGGTATTTGATTTGTTTCTTCAAACAACATATATTGACAGTATTATTAAACCATGCTGTTGGTAAATATAATTGGTTAACATGATTTCAGTGACTTAAGGAATACTTAAGGAATAAAACCATGGGCTGTTCTGGTTACTTTAAGGAATAAAACCATGGGCTGTTGCATTTACTTAAGGAATAAAACCATGGGCTGTTGCGTTTACTGGGGGCCACAATACATTTGGTCTGTTTAAAGTGTGTGGAGTCCGAAGGACTCGTCAAAAACTTTAAACACACCAAATTTTTTGCTCACCCCAGTATTAAAACGCAACGGCCCATAGTTTTATTACTTATATTTACACTGGATTTTCTGATAGTTTCAAAACTGTAAATAACCAAATATGGCGTTAAAATCAATAATAATATTGTTTTACGTCATTTTGTCGCAATTCCTGGAACAGCGACGTTGTGAACTTTAACCAATCAACAACATCGCACAACGTCACTTGTGTTGAATATATTGTATTGGGATGTAAACGCAATACGTCGAATGGACGTTTGCACTATGAATTTATAGAAGGTGTAAATATTGTTGCATGAATGAATCAATGAATGAATCGAATAATCTCCCATATTCCAGGATTACCTGCAGCTGGGTCCGCTGGAGTTGAAGCTACTGAACGTCACGGGTCAACAGATGCCCATACATATCCCCAAACCACTACCCGACGATGTGCAGGCGTTAAAAGATTGCCACCCGGATGAGTGGCCTGTCACACAGCCCATGCTGAAAGATCTTGTCTCACCGCGATCCGTTGTTATCTGATTGGTGTGAGATATGTGCGAGAAAACGCAACTTTTCTGGCTTTTTCGTAGGGCGACTGAATTCGCCCTGCGGAAACATCAGAAAATTTGAGTTATGCTTAAAAGTGTCCTGTCTTAATCAGGGTATGGATCACGTGGTCTATTGTTTACAATGCTGTAATGGCGGCGCCCATGATGTCTCGGGTAAATCTTATTTTTCATCAATACGACTCCGGTTTCTTCCTTTTAATGTTGACCATGTTCCAGCCGTTAACACTACCAATACCAAATTTAGCAGTATTACTTGTGTAGTTAGTCTGAACATTCTTCAGAGAAATTTGAATCGGACCGATTCAAATTTTGTTCAAACTTGCTCCGATTTAACATGGTCACATGGAACATGGTCATCATTAAAAGGAAGAAACCGCAGTCGTATTGATGAAAAATAGAGAATATTAGTATAGTGTCATGAACGTGAATAAATATCTGTCGAGGCTGAGAAATCAGGATGGGCGAGGCTTGCCGAGCACATCCTGATTTCGAGCCGAGTCAGATATTTATTCACGTTCATGACACTATAATAATATTCTATTTATCCCGTTAACCACATCAAAGTTGTTCAAATGTCTCTAAAAATGCATTTGTGGCCTCATAAGTTTGTCTTCTGAAGCGACATGATTATCGTGTTACGTCATTCATATAATGACGTAACGTCATACATAATGACGTATCTACTAGACGTGAACGAGAAAAAATACACGTACCTGCTTTTCACGTCTAGTAGCGACATAGTTGACGGGATAAATAAGATTTACCTGAGACCTCATGGGCGCCGCCATTACATCAGTGTAAACAATAGACCATGTGATCCCATACCCTGTTAATACTCTTGCTCCAGTGATTTGTAATCCGCACCACCCCCAGTTACGGGCTTATGGGGATTAGACGGAGCTATTATCTGGTATACGTCTGTGCTAGAGTACTGTGTTTCTCACAGTGGGTGTCTACAGTGTAGGCAGTTGAATATGTAAAATGGGCATTCAAAGTTTAATAACACTGACACTGTATTAAAAATCATAATACACTACTGACTAGTGTAATACGAATGTGAATGAGACCACTATAGAAAACATGTTTGGTATCAGTACAGGTTCAATGTATGACGGTGTTCTTATGCGTGAATGGAATCTAACATATGTGTTTCTTTATTATGATATTTATTATTCCCTATTCGTAACGTGTACATTTACGTCAAAAAGTCGAAAGTTAGTAAGAGTTTCTCCATCATGTAATATCTACAATTTTACTTGAAGGATTGCTTTAATATTTGGACAGTTACCTGAACATGTGTGACGCACTTGCACCACCAATGACATGACCTAGACCTAGACCTTTGTGACCTTCGAAAAGGTGGTAGTGGGTGTGAGCATGTGCGATTGGTATTTTAACGATCGAGATTCATCCTCATCGGAATCCTGAACAGAGGCCTCGTTTGGCCCTCAGGTACATCTTTTTCATTCTTGTATGTGAGGGTTAAATCTGGTTATTCCCCTTGTATGAATAATACGATTATTCATAATCCTAGTACTGTTGGGGGAAGGGGCCCAGTGACTTTGGTGTCGTCTGGACCTGACACCAGTAGCCCATTTCATCAACATTGCAAAGTATACTTTAGTAGCAAAGTATACTTTGAGGGAGAAATTTTCATTTTTTTTTTAATTTATTAATTTTTATTATACTGAATTTATTACATTATCACAGCCATTTAATGGCTGTGATAATGTAATAAATTCAGTATAATAATTCTGCATACTTTTAATCATCAAATATATGCATTTGTTAGTTCTATATGAAATAATGCATTTCAGGAAAAATAAATGATTACTCCCTCAAAGTATACTTTGCTAGTAAAGTATACTTTGCAATGTTGATGAAATAGGCTACAGGTCAGGTTATTCTAATTTCAGGGTAGAATATATTTGTTCTTGATGTAAATATTCTGTTCTGATTTTCCCCCCAATGCAGCAGGTTAAATATGGGATTGAACCCGTTAGCCCGGCCTTTCATGACCTTAGCTGTTGATAGGCTATTCAACACCAATAAACAAACAAACAAAACCCATAAGCCTCATTTCTCTTGTCACAGCTACATATTATGACGTACATGTAACAATGTTATACAGTATATATACAGATGTATATCATATTTCTAAACCCAGTTGTACCTAAATTTGTGGTATTAAAACGTATTTGTTTATAGTGTTACGAACAATCTATGTTACTACTGTCTGTTTCACGAAATCTGCCCAAATTTTACGGCTATATAAACAATTAAAAAACAATATTTTTTTTCAATAATATTAAATTAAAGGAAAATTTATGAATGAGCTTCTTTTTATTTCATGAAATTTGGTCAAATATTGATTTTATTGCGAAAAAACAATTTCCCCATGTTAAATCCTCATAGACATCTTCACAGAGTGAAGATGTCTATGGGGATTTAACAATGGGGAAATTTTCGATCAGAAATTCTGGACCGATTTTCAAAATTTAACTTTTGTTTTCTTAGTTAGATCATTTCTAAGCTATCTACGGTAGCCAGGTTTCGAAGTCAATTTCCAAATGTTTTCGTTTTCCGACTCCTCCCACAACTCCTCCACCTCCTTTTCTCCCATGTTAAATTCCCATAGACAAATCAATATTTGACCAAATTCCACGAAATAAAAAGAAGGCTCATTCTTAAATTTTGCTTTAATTTAATATTATCGAAAAGAATACTGTTTTTGCATTGTTTATATAGCTGTACAATTTGGGCAGGTTTCACGAAACAGACAGTAATTCATTTAATTCAGCTAGTGTCTAGAATTGACACTTTATTTCATGGTAAAGTATATTTATTTCACAGCTAATAGTGTTGTTTCACAAATTGTGTTTGCTGGTACAATTGTGGTAGTGCATTGTACATGTATATTGGTGATAGCTAGCTCACACTTGTCTACTTGGGTGGCAGGTGGGAGCATGTGATGGGTAATTTAACGATCGGGATTTATCCTTACAGGAGTGGGTGGTGGTCGGGCGAATGAGACGGCGTAATTTAACGGTATGGCCTATGGGTTCCTCATAAAAGGAATCATGATTTGCCTGGTTTGGCCCTCAGGTACGTTTTTATCTTTGGCTCTTTAGTTACATGTACCTGGGAGTTGAATTGGGTTATTGCCCATTATAAAAGTAGTAAGATTATTACTGATCCTACTGCTTTTGGGAGGGCCAAGTGATTCTGGTGTGGCGAGGACCTGGCATCAGATCAGGATTATTCTGATTTCAGGGCTGAATATATAGTTTTGTTATTGTAAATATTCAGTTCTGATTTTGGGATTTTCCCCCCATTTGTACATGTACTTGAACATGTACATGTACTTGTACAGGTAATATATGGGATTTAGTACTAAACCCATTGACCCGGCCTTAAATGACCTTAGCTGTTGATAGGCCGTTAAACCCCAACAAACAAACAAACAAAACATCCTTACCAGAATCCCAACCAGAGACCTTGTTTGGCCCTCGTGTACGTCATTGGCGTTCTGTAGCCTATTTCATCAACATTGCAAAGTATACTTTAGTAGCAAAGTATACTTTGAGGGAGAAATTTTCAATTTTATGATAAATTTATTAATTTTTATTATACTGAATTTATTACATTATCACAGCCAATTTGGCTGTGATAATGTAATAAATTCTGTATAATAATTCTGCATACTTTTAATCATGAAATATATGCAGTTCGCCAGTTGTTAGTTCTATATGAAATAATGCATTTCAGGAAAAATAAATGATTACTCCCTCAAAGTATACTTTGCTAGTAAAGTATACTTTGCAATGTTGATGAAATAGGCTACTGGTATGTGACAATTGAATATGGTTATACCAGTTATATGAGTATTATGATTATTCGTAATAACTTTTACTTTTAGCAGAAGGGGCCCCACCCCCAATGCAGCAGGTTATGTCAGGCCCGGGCTTAAATGACGTTAGCTGTTGATAGGTCATTAAACACCAATAAATCAAATCAATCACACTTGTCTACCATATACAACTCATGTTCTATATAGTATATCCACATTAAGTATGATTACTGTCTGTTCCATGTTTTGCTGCCGACGAACATTTGGCCATTAAAGAAATTAAATCTAAAAAATATTTAAAAGTAAGTACTTTTTCATCAATAACAAAAAAGTCCCCCTTCCCAAAAAAATTATTATATTGATTTTATTGCGAAAAAACGATTTTACTATGGGAATTTAACATGGCGAGTCAATTTCCCAAAAAACGAAACATTTTGGAAATTGACTCCGAAACCTGGCGAAATAGTTTGAAAATGATGTAACTAAGAAAACATAAGTTAGATTTTGAAAATTGGTCCACAAATAAATAAAATATTAAAAAAATATATATTTTTAGCCCCCATGTTAAATTCCCGTTCTCTTTTTTGCAATAAAATCAATATTTGATGGATTTCTTTTTGGGGAGGGTGACTTTCTTGTTATTGATGAAAAAGTACTTACTTTTTAATATTTTTTACCTTTAATGTGTTTAATGGCCAAAAGTTTGTCGGCAGAAAAACGTGGAACAGACAGTAATAACATTGTATTCTTATGTGTAACATTATATGTGGTTGTGTCTGGAGAAATAGGGCTTGTGGGTTTTCTGACCAGTGTAGATCCTGATCAAATAACACACTCCTGTAGCTGGAAAAAAAAAAAATATTTCTTGTTTGAAGCATAATGGGTGTTTCAATGATGGAATGGTGAACAGTGCAGATCCTGATCAGACTGTGTGGATGCACATGGTTGGTCTGGATCTACACTGGTCGCAAAACCCATAAGCTGCATTTCTACAGTCACAGCCTCATATTTTGCATTTGTGTATGTACGTACGTAACAACTTTCAGGTTAATTATATTATCAAGGCTACCAGCAAAGGGATTAGCTTAATGATAACGATGCGTGTGTTGTATATGTTTTCCCCAATGTTACTGTCGTGTACCATTAATAATAATATTATCTGTATCTTTTGTATATTGTTATGGATCTGTGATAAAATTATTAATTGAAACATGTCGTGCATTTTTTTCACTATTTTTATACCCCCACAAACAAAGTTTGTTGGGGGTATATAGGAGTCAGCTTGTCGGTCGGTCGGTCGGTTCGGTCGGATCGGTCGGTCGGATTCGGAACTCGGTCTGGTCTGGTCTGGGGGGTGGGTGGGGGGTGGGTCGGTTCTGTCGGTCTGTCGGTCTGTCGGTCGGTCTGTTGGAAATTCCCTTTCGCTCTATATCTTCTACACCGATGCATGGATTATCAAATGGCTTGGCACAAATGTTTCTCATGATGAGAAGGTGTGTCGCGATCAATAACCACGCACCTACGTCCAAGGTCAAGGTCACAGTTGAAGGTCAAACAGGTCAAACTATCAAAATTCCCTTCCGCTCTATATCTTCTACACCGATGCATGGATTATCAAATGGCTTGGCACAAATGTTTCTCATGATGAGAAGGTGTGTCGCGATCAATAACCACGCACCTACGTCCACGGTCAAGGTCACAGTTGAAGTTCAAAGGTCAAACCTATCGAAATTCCCTTCCGCTCTATATCTTCTACGCCGCTCTATATCTTCTACGCCGATGCATGGATTATCAAATGGCTTGGCACAAATATTTCTCATGATGAGAAGGTGTGTCGCATCAATAACCACGCACCTACGTCCAAGGTCAAGGTCACAGTTGAAGGTCAAAGGTCAAACCAATTGAAATTCCCTTCCGCTCTATATCTTCTCTTCTACACCGATGCATGGATTATCAAATGGCTTGGCACAAATGTTTCTCATGATGAGAAGGTGTGTTGCGATCAATAACCGCGCACCTACGTCCAAGGTCAAGGTCACAGTTGAAGGTCAGACCTATTGAAATTCCCTTCCGCTCTATATCTTCTACACCGATGCATGGATTATCAAATGGCTTGGCACAAATGTTTCTCATGATGAGAAGGTGTGTCGCGATCAATAACCACGCACCTACATCCAAGGTCAAGGTCACAGTTGAAGGTCAGACCTATTGAAATTCCCTTCCGCTCTATATCTTCTACACCGATGCATGGATTATCAAATGGCTTGGCACAAATGTTTCTCATGATGAGAAGGTGTGTCGCGATCAATAACCACGCACCTACGTCCAAGGTCAAGGTCACAGTTGAAGGTCAAAGGTCAAACCTATTGAAATTCCCTTCCGCTCTATATCTTCTACACCGATGCATGGATTATCAAATGCCTTGGCACAAATGTTTCTCAGGATGAGAAGGTGTGTCACGATCAATAACCACGCACCTACGTCCAAGGTCAAGTCACAGTTGAAGGTCAAAGGTCAAACCTATTGAAATTCCCTTCCGCTCTATATCTTCTACACCGATGCATGGATTATCAAATGGCTTGGCACAAATGTTTCTCATGATGAGTGTGTCGCGATCAATAACCACGCACCTACGTCCAAGGTCAAGGTCACAGTTGAAGGTCAAGGTCAAACCTATTGAAATTCCCTTCCGCTCTATATCTTCTACACCGATGCATGGATTATCAAATGCCTTGGCACAAATGTTTCTCAGGATGAGAAGGTGTGTCACGATCAATAACCATGCACCTACGTCCAAGGTCAAGGTCACAGTTGAAGGTCAAAGGTCAAACCTATTGAAATTCCCTTCCGCTCTATATCTTTTACACCGATGCATGGATTATCACACTATGCCCAGGGTCAAGGTCACAGACTTGATGTGTTTGAAACCTTAACGCTCGGCTAAATGGCTTATAATAAAAAATGCCTCGTTTTCTTTGGCTGCCAGTGGGGGTATTCGTGTGCCGACAGGCCACATTTCTAGTTTAATTTGCTATAATATATGCAATGCATTTACTTTCTATGGCACATGTATGAATATATGAGATGCATTATATATGGGCCCAAAGTAGAGAAAAGGTCCCTTAAAACATTTATGGCCAGCGGATACCCAGATCAGTCTTTGCGGATCTGTAGCCGATTTAGTAGCTATTAAAGTATACTTTGAGGGAATAATTATTTATTTTTTATATAGAACGAACGAGTGTTTATATTTGATGATTAACATTCTGGATAATTATTATCAGATTATACTGTATTTGTTACATCATGTACATTGTCACAGCCGGTTTGTTTTGGTTAGAAATGTTATTTCATTAAATACAAAAATAATTAATTTATTCATAAATCGAAAATTTTCCCTCGAAGTATACTTAGCAAGATAAGTATACTTTGCAATTTTGGTGAAATCGGCTACTGTTCCGGGCATATCCTGGTTGCTATTCAGTCGATCAAGCGATATCCATCTCACTGAATAACATTTTTTTTATTGATTTGTGTTATGCATCCATATGATGATTATAACTAACAAGGGTCACACATGTTTAAACCTTACAGTGCTGAATTAGAATTTATTGTCTGCTGCTCAGGTTTTATTTTCCATTTTTCTCATGAAAAACATGATTTGACAGCATTTTAGAATCATTTCTAATGATTCTAAAGTGCTGTCAAACCATGTTTTTATTGAGAAAGAATACAAAATATGAAACAACAGCAGACAACACTTTTCGGTTCCAACCTTTAAGGGTTAAGAGCTTTTATATCTGCCAGTGACCCAAACTCACCTTGTATGGGCGGGAGCATTCCTTGATGGGTGTATATTGTTTTAAACTTGGCCGATGAGACCATATGCATATTTGAAAAGATTAGTATCGTAATAGCGAGCCTTACTGAAATTCACACGTGATCTAAACAGGCCTGGCACCAGATCAGGACACTATCTTTCAGTGTTGAACATTTTCATTGTAATATCAGTGCTGAATTCACATTCCTGTCTGTAGATAACCTTGTGGAATGGCTCAGTTTCGACCAATGAAACTGCATGATACAATTGTCGTTTGCAATCAGAAAGTAAGAAAATTACAGGCCTGTATGTGCCCCAGCATGTATTTATGTTTATGTATCTATAATGTGTCTTTATTTATTGAAATTTAATATGAAAACAAAATAAGCTAATAAATATCTGTTCTATAAAATGTTGTGTTTATTCATGTTTGCAAGGCGACGGAAGCATAATAATAGTGGTCCGGCGAAGTCCCCCATGCATCCACTCAAAGTGTATGTTGTTACCACTCAGTTGAACCGTCTCGTCGAGACGGTTCAACTGAGTGGTAACAACATAAACTTTTGATGAGAAATGAGAAACATTGCAGTAAATATATCGACCGAGATCTAGCCGAGACGAAAAACAAAATTTCATGTTCAAGTAAACATTTTGGGAAATGCATGTATTTCATGTTCATATACTATTAATAATACTAATTACATGTATATTACTGAACGTTTTTGTCACGCCCGCTTGCGGACAGCGCAATAAAGGGCACACCGGTGTACGTACGGCCGTACATGCGTCTGGGTTAATGTTTTTGGTTAAATTGTTTCGGTATACATATACTATTATAAAGCCTCAGCGGGCAGGGCATGCGGGCCGTAGCCATCCAGTATTTTGTATATATGAATGCTAAATATTTCAATAAAAGCTCATATTTTTGTCCAGATTATTGGTCAGGCAGTCGCCGGACCTGTTCCGACGCCCCTGGGTTGTTGTCATCATCAGTGACGATACATCTGATGAAAAAATGTCAAGTTTGTACTGTCATTATTAATATAGAACATATGCTGGAATTAGATACAGATTTAAATCCTCGAGGTGAGAAATGGACTTGGATTTAGAATGCGCTAATTTCCTAGCCGCCGCCAGTGACCGGTGTGGTCAGGACCTGGCACCAGATCAGGATATTCAAATTTCAGGACTGAATAATATATTTGTTTAAATATTCACTTCTAATATTGGGATCCCTCCACCCCGTCCCTATACAGGTGAAATGCGGGATTCCACCCCGCTAACCGCCCCGTGCAGGCACCGGGGCGGGATCAACTGATCCTGAGGGATCAACTGATCCTGAGAATAGTGCTGCAGTAGCCATTGCTTGTCGTAAAAGGCGACTAAACTGGCTTAACGATTGGGTTCATACTTTCCGGAACCCACTATACCGGATTTGGCCCTCATGTACATTTTTGGCTTTCTTGTATGTGAGAGTTGAGTCAGGCTATGCCCCATATATAAAAGAAAGATTAACGCTAATCCTATTTACGTTTTAGGGGATGGGATAAATGTATGCTGGTGTGGCGAGGGCCTGGCACCAGATCAGGTTGTTCTAATTTCAGGACTGAATATATATTTTGATTGTAAATATTGAGTTCTGAAGTTGGGATTTACCCCCCTCGGACAGGTGGATACGGGACACGATTTACTCGGGATANCCCCGTTGACCCGTCTGCGTGTAGACTCCCTGAGGCTTGTACCTCTATGTCAGAAAAGCGGACGTTAAACCCTATTCACTCACTCACTCACTCCACCCCGCTAACCAAACCTAAAATGGCTGTAGCTGTTGACAGGCTGTTAAACACCATTGAATCAACTGGTGGCAAAACCCATATTGGCGTATGCTCCAGGGGGCCGTTTCACTAAACTTCGTACGACTTAAATGTTCGTAAGTTCAAAATTATGATAGTCTGTAAATTTCACATTAACAATGTTTTCTTGTAAAATATTGATTTTATTGCGAAAACAAAATTTCCCCATGTTAAATCCCCATAGACATCTTCACTCCGTGAAGATGTCTATGGGGATTTAACATGGGGAAATTTTTCAGAATTTCAGAAATACTGGACCGATTTTTAAAATTTAACTTTTGTTTTCTTAGTTAGATCATATCCAAGCTATCTAGTCAGGTTTGGGAGTCAATTTCCAATTTTTTTCGTTTTTTGACTAATCCCACACTCCTTTACCTCTTTTTCCCCCATGTTAAATTCCCATAGAGAAATCAATTTTTCGTAATAAAACCAATATTTGACCGAATTTCACGAAATAAAAAGAAGGCTCATTCTTAAATTTTCGTTTAATTTAATACTATCGAAAAAAATATTGTTTTTGAATTGTTTATATGGCCGTAAAATTTGGGCAGCTTTCGTGAAACAGACTATAGTATTATCAGTGCCGAGAGTCTGATGATCTTTTCTATTGTAAACATGTACATATGCTGTCATGCTCATGCTCATGCTCGCTCATGCTCTTTATCACACGGGTTCATTCATTCACACAGTTGCATTTGGGAACAGTGAATACCCTGTACCGCTGCGTTAGTAAATCCGGGTCTACAATAGTGCAGCACAAAACAAACTCCTGGCATTTCATCAACAATGGTATGATGTATTGGGTTATGAAAACGTCATTTGCAGGAATGGATTTTGATGTTGATTTTCCTACCAATCCAATCGTCAAAAAATGATCTTCAGACTAGTCCATTTATGAAAAGGGTGTTTTTGCTCTAAAAATATGAAAATTACTTGAAAAAAATGCAGATCCTGATGTGACGGCTCGTCACGAGCCGGCTCATCTGGAACTACACTGTCTGCCAATACCAATATATAGGTCTAGTGTTGAAAGGGTTAAAAGTATGCTATCAGATTCTCCTATTGGGTATACATGTATACAACGGCCTGCTATCAGATTCTCCTATTGGGTATGCATGTATACAACGGCCTGCTATCAGATTCTCCTATTGGGTAGACATGTTTACAACGGCCTACTATCAGATTCTCCTATTGGGTATACATGTATACAACGGCCTGCGATAATCTTGCCAATATTGGTTAATTTCTTTATTTCCAAATACTTGAATTTTGTGCATAAATCAAGCAGTTTGACTGGCTGAACTTGAGTTGTGCTACAGCTCAGGCGCAGACAATCAAATTGTTTGATTGCGAATCGGCATTGTCGATAAATGTCCAGAAACGTTGATACTCTGGGCAAGATTAAAGCAGGCGGTTGTGTATAGGAAAACCGTGCTACCGCCCTGCCCAATCTCCGCCAGTAATTAAAGGGGGAATTAGACAGTTGGTAATCGTCAGGCCTAAACCTTGATGTTTCCACTACCCCCGTCCCCGCACTCCACCCCCACCCATTGCCCTAGCTGCGCCAGTAGTTAAAGGGAAATATATCTAGATGCGGTAGTCGATAATCATCAAGCCTAAACCTTGGTGTTTCCTCTACACCCACCCCCGACCCCCACCCTCACCCATTGCCCTACATGTAGCTGCGCCAGTAGTTAAAGGGAAATATATCTAGATGCGGTAGTCGATACTCATCAAGCCTAAACATTGGTGTTTCCACGACCCCCACCCCCGACCCCACCCATTGTACTAATATAATACAAACACAGCGATAGGAAATAAAATGCACGCTACGTTAGTTCTTCACGCAATTACGGGTGATATCGTCTATGACGTCGGTCGTTTCAACGTCACCATCTGCCAAACAAGTATAAATAGGACGCTCCTCTTAGCGACGTCGTCAGTTGACTTCGCGACTTCACACGACGCCACTTCGAATTTTTCGAATACAATACACGAATACAGCGAAACTGAAAACAAACGTATTTTTTCTTTGACTTGCGAGAAAATGGAGCAGGGCCAGTGCAGTTCAAGTTCAGGTATGTGGTAATTATTGTGTGTGTTTCTGTTCGTGAATATACGACGTCAGTTCCCTTGTGTAATGTTTTTCTACAAAACGGTTCGTGTCAAAATAGCTTTAACAAGACGTTTTCCCACAACAATTCCTTCATACATATATCTACATGTACCCCACCCTGCTTGTTAAAAAGTGTGAATTGTACAGAGAGGCTACTGGGAATGCCTTACAAGTTACATGTTTTGTCTTGTGTTCAAATATTGTGTCGTTTGCATGTATACAGAGGATCCCTGTAATCGTGTGTCAGTCGCCGCGACAAAGGCGACTTGTTGAGGGTTTGATCAGTGTAGCTCTCGAACCTTTCCGGGCTTTCGTCAGAGTCGTCATAATTGATCCTCAACTCCAAAGCAAAAACTCCCTCTTAATCCGTAACGTACGGACTTTTCGGGAATTTGCAGAGTTACTGCCCGCAACTATGTCAGACTGCGCGGATGCTCAAGCTCATATGTGGCTGTAACTGGAGAAAAGGGACTGATGGGAGTTGTGACCAGTGTAGCTCCTGATCAAATAGTGCACTCCTGTAGTCTGATAACGACCTATAGTGCATGTCGGAAGCATGACGGGTGTTCCATTGATGGAATGGCGAACAGTGTAGATCCTGATCAGACTATGCGGAAGCACAGGTTGATCTGGATCTACACGGGTCGCAGAACCAATACACCCCATTTCTCCAGTCACAGCCAGATATATCTGGTGCTACACTGGGTGCAAATTAAATATGGTCCCTTCGCACGATACAATATTTCCATTAACCCTGTCCCCCATAAATAACTGGCATAGCCTGGTTCATGCTATTTTTTGGAATAGTTCATTAACCATATGTGGCTGTGACTGGAGAAATGAGGCGTATGGGTTTTGCGACCAGTGTAGCTCCAGATCAGCCTGTGAATCTGCATAGTCTGATCAGGATCTGCACTGTTCGTAATTCCATCAATGGAACACCAATCATGCTTCTAACAAACGGTATCATCCGCTGTCTGGCTACAGAAGCTACACTGGTCACACATCCAGGGATTCCGCTGGCGATCGCCACTTTCGCAATTGGCGATAAAAATAAACAATTGACGATACAAAATTACAATTTTCGAAAATTGTAATTTTTTATCGCCAATTGTTTATTTTTATCCTATTGGTTATTCCTTTTCTTTTTTTTTTGATTTTTTATCAGGCTACAGAAGCTACACTGGTCACACATCCCATAATACCCATTTCTCCAGTCGCAGTCACATATACGGGATATTTTAAAAACAATTCTGACAAATACTGTAGATCTTTGGATCTTCAATGTTTGTAAATGTTGGCTTTATGGTATGTATGGTTGATAGGGTGAATGTATATATGGAGAGAACGTGTACATGTAACTGTATGTCGTATGAATGAATGTTAATGTTCTTCTTTTCTATTTCTTCCTTTAATGTTTCAGCGATTTGTGCTGCAGATCAGTCTAAGGTAATCTATATGTTTCTTCTACTTCTTATACTCTCGTGTACCTTACACGTTTGTGTCTGTAAATACCGTGTGTACAGACGGACGAATGCAATGTAAATTGTGACAATCACCAATGCGCAGTCCAGTAATTGTTGTCCGTGCTTGTATGTATATGATTGTGTATGAGACTGAATATATGGATGTTGATGTGGGCTTGTGACATACATGACTACTGTTGGTTCCACGTTTACCTGCTACCTACACTTGGCCATTCAACACATTCAATCCCAAACATATCCACATTTAGGTACTTTTCCGTAAATTCATGTATTAAAAAGATAATTATCTCAATGTTGTTTTACAAATTTCGTCAACTATTGATTTTATAGAGAAAAAAATATTTTTTTCTCTCGGATATTAGCTGTTTATTTATTTAAATAATTTTTGAATTTGTGGATGGATATAGAAAATATTACTTTTTTTATTAGTTACACGATGCAAATACTGTCTACATGTAGTCAGATTTCGGCGTAACTTTCCAACTTATTTCGTTGTTCGATCCTCCTAGTCACTCTCCAGATCAATTTGCCCCATGGTATTTAGTTTACGAAATACAATACATACTTGATGGTATTCTTTTACATAAAAACAAATGGGGGAGGGTGAAATTTAGTTAGTATTGATGAAAAAGTACACACTTTTAAAAACAAAACCTCTCTAAAGCTGACAGGAGAAGAATTCACATAAGCGTAGGAGCTTGTTTTCTGATCCTGTTCAAACTGTACGTATTACTTGTATGTATATCACTTATCTTATTGAAATAAATATTGTTTAAACTAAAGCTGCCACACTGGGACCCCAATGGGATTAATTTAGATGGGTTTCACTATAATGTATTTCATTGTCGTCGCTGTTTATGATTGTAAATTACAGTGCATAATTACAGTGAAACATCTCTTAACCGGACGCCCTGGGGACCTCACAGGATGTCCGCTTTAGAGAGGTTTCACTGCTACGGTACTGTATATATACATATATACACATGTATACATAATGTGTTTAAAAGCCTGTAACAAACAACTTGAGTACTTTGTTTCATGAATTAGCAACTCCTCTCTAACTTTATCATGTGATGTATTTTCTCTATATTTTTAAGTTTCTGAAATTAATTATTCATTGTCATATTTATATCCCCCGCAACGAGTTGTGTGGGGGTGGTATACTGGAGTCACGTTGTCCGTCCGTGCGTGCGTGCGTCCGTCCGTCCGTCCGTGCGTCTGTCACTAAACTTAACATCAGATAAATATTGTTATAACTTCTATTTCCTTTTTTATAAAATGCTTAATATTTCACATATGCATTCCTGTAAGGCTCTACTACCATGATGTGCCAAATCCACGACCGTCCAGCCCCCGCTGATCCAAAGGTCAAGGTCAAATACTTAGTCTCTTTACAAAACTTAACATCAGAGAAATATGTTATAACTTCTACTTCCTTCATCTAAAATGCTTAATATTTGACACATGCATTCCTGTAAGGCTATACTATCATGATGTGCCAAACCCACGACCGTCCAACCCCAGTTGATCCCAAGGTCAATGTCAAATACGTGGTCTCTTTACAAAACTTAACATCGGAGAAATAAATTATAACTTCTATTTCATTCATTGAACATTCTTAATATTGCATGCATGTATTCCTCTATGGCTCTACTATCATGCTGTGACAAATCCCCGCTGATCTCGAGGTCAAGGTCACATGCTTAGTCTCTTTACAAAACTTAACATCAGAGAAATCGGTTATAACTTCCATTTCCTTGCTCGGATTTGCTTCACATTTCATACACGGATTGCTCCAATGGACCTCTATCACCCTGTGAAAAATTCACGTTCGTGCCGCCCCGGCTAAGCCCAGAGTCAAGGTCACAAGCACACACACTTGGAAAATGTTTACTATTTAGGGGTACCTGGGCCCACGCGGGGGGTATTCCGTAAGCCTCGCTTACTGATCTAGTTGCTTGTCGACTAACGAGATTTCATGATTCTATTACCAGGCCTCCAGTGCCAAGCCATGCACCAAACGCCGCCGGGAGAATGACGACTCCCCACACAATGACAAGAGGCGCAGGACCTCCGGGAGTCAGGCCTGCCGGGGCAACAGATATGCCGCCAATCGCGCCCGCAAGGCGGTGAAGGGGCCGCCCGGACGGTCATCAAGCATGACAAGATTAGGGTAGGTGGTCTATAGGAAATCTCGGACACTATAAGTAGAGAAATGTGTCCCGGTTGACAATGTGAACTATGATGTTCTAATAATTCCCTATAGCCAATTGTGGCAGTGTTATCGAGTATGATTGGCCCCGCTCTCGTAGACAGGAGTATCTTTGTGTCATTATCAGATTATCTGACCCGTACTTGGCACTTCACCTGGCTGCTCAAAACCTCTGTTAGCTTAACAGACTGTTTCATCCTTAGCAATGCTAAGGAGTTAACAGTCTGTTAAGCTAACAGAAGCTTTGAGCAACCGGGCCCTGGGAAATAAGTATTTTGGGTTTCACTGTAATTTATTTCATTTTCGTCTCCGTTCATGATTGACAGTTACGAAAAGTTTCCATAGAGTGCTTAATTAAGGTGGAACCTCTCTAATCCGGACAGACTGCGGACCTCCCATGATGTCAGGAAAGAGAGGTTCCATTGTACCTCATTATGGGCAAATATGACATGAATATAAGACATGATTGGCACCGGTCTTGTCGATTAGACATTTGTTTTAGGACAGGTCGTATTTTTTGCTGATTTCCTTTCATTTTTCACAATAGTTCATCATACATATACAATGTACTACGTTTCTGCTAGTTTCCAAACAATGATTCAATAACATATCCGGGTCAACAGAAAATTCGTAGGTACACTAGTAGTAAAACATATGCGTTTTTTAAACCTCTTAAAATGATAGAATCAGTCCCTTAGTATATAACAAGTCACGTGGAATACTTATAAACATACATTATTCTGCATCAACAGTGCCGTTTACACCGGGTTAACTGAAAAGTACATTGTGCATGTGCTATAGAAATCAGATCATCGGATGTTCTTTTTTCTGGCACCTGTGGTATTTAACTTAGGCACAAGCGACTTTTTTTCTAGATATTTCTTTGCATTAACAGGCTGAGCAAGAGCGAGTAGAGCAAGAGCGACTCGAGCAAGAGAGAGCGATGGTAGAGCGACTCGAGCAAGAGCGAGTGATGCTGGAGCAACAGCGCCAAGCAGAGATCTCCGCTCGCCTGGACGACTTCTACCGGGTGCGAAGACTGCTGAGGCTCAACCCCCACATGGCCATAAAGGACCCGCGTGTCGCGGCGGCGGCGGCCCGGCTGGGCGGACTGATTGAGGTCGACTTCCTGTACTTGAAGGCCCAGATGGAGGCGGCCCCGTATTCCGTCGTTACCCACGCCCCTACAAGGTCCGCCCTGCACCGATTGGTGTGGATCGAGGGTGGGGACGCATAGCTGCTAGACGACTTAATATGTTGAATGGACGACGATTTGAATACACCGGGCTTTGTGTCATTCTGACCAGTGTAGACCCAGATCAGACTGCGCGGTCGCGCAGTTTGATCATGGTCTACACTGGTCGGCTTTCGATCAGTTAATCATCATTAAACACACATCCAGCCAACACTGTATATTAATATTAGCCTGTAATATTGCATAGGATTGTCAGGGTCTACACTGGTCTGCCATTGAATAAGCCAGATATTGTCGGATCGTGGTCCATTAATGTTATCCCACGATTATCTTCCTCAAAACGGAACACAAATATTAGGTTGTGATTAGAAAACAGTCTGAGCATGTGCTAGAATCTTAGCCTCAAACAGATTCACTGTTTCAGCCAGAGTTGTGCTCATGCTCGGCCCATCAAACTGTTTGGGGTATTGGTTCCAACTTCTTGTTCATGCTCTGAACGTTTTTTAATCACAGACAATGACAACGACGTTTGCGATCAGCGTAGCTCTTGGTCAGCCTGCCGTCCACGCAGTCTTGTCACGGTCTACATTGTTCGCTCCACATGTGCTGCCAGTGATCGAACAGTCTGATCAGGGCCTACACTGTTTGTCTACTGGTGGCCCGTGTATTTCGTTTGCCTGGCTGGTTGACAACAAAACCCACCCGGAGTGAGTAACTGAGAAACTATGTCTGATGTAACATTTGCGATTTTATCTAAAACATATTGAAAGATGGTGATATTTTTCGTAGAAGATGTCAAATATTCGGGCGGAATTATTTTAATCAGAAGTGGATTTAATTCTGTACTTGTTTGGAACTTTCCCCAATGTTTGATGTTATGTACTGAACTTGTTGTTAACTTTATATTAGGTTTTAGACAAACATCGCAAATGCTATACCAGACATATTGGCTCAGTCACCGACTCCGGGTGAGTTTTGTTGATAATCAGTCAGACGAACGGAATACTTGGACCACTAGTAGACAAACAGTGTAGACCCCGATCAGACCGTTTGTCCACCAGTGACACATATAGAGCAAACAGTGTAGTCCATGATCAGACTGCGCGGAAGCGCAGTATGATCTTGGACTTCGCTGGTCGTAAAAGTCATAACTGAATAAGATCTCTGATTTAAATCTTTGGAAACCTAATAATTATTACAAATTAAACTACCTTTTGTGTTTAAACCTATCTATAAACTGTTTGAAAATGTAACGAATTATGTTGCCAATTCAATTGTAAAACCATATTAAACTATGCCAGTAAATTTTTGAAAGTCATGTATGTATTTGTACACTATTCACTCCACCTCACAGCAGGTACGCAGTTGGACTTGGAAAACTTACGGAAAGTCCGATTGTGTACACAGCTGCCTGCCCAGTAGCCTATTTCACAAAATGTGCAAAGTATACTTATCTTGCTAAATACACTTTGAGGGAGAAATGTTCAACTTAAGGATACATTTATTAATTGTTATTAAGCTGAATTTATTACATGATCACAGCCATTATGGCTGTGATAATGTAATCAATTCAGTATAATAATTCTGCATGCTTTTAATCATCATATATATGCAGTTGTGTCATAATTCATTTCGGGGAAAATAAATAATTACTCCCTCAAAGTATACTTACATGTAGCTACATATGTATCCTTAGCAATGTTTGTGAAATCCTCTACAGATTATCAACGTTTCGGGAGCACTAAACTTCGCACGATAACATATTCGTACGCAGATCTTATGTATTTGTTTCTCAAATTAATTTACCTACATGTACATGCACACGTAATTAAATGTAAACACATCCACAAACGATTTGCACACAATGGGTCTCCGTGCAAATGTTATTGTAAATTACAATTTTGCCTTTACGAACTTCGTAGTCGTACGAAGTTTAGTAAAAACGGGCCCCTGAACATCTATTGACAATGCCAATTCGCAATGAGTGTAGCACAACCCGGGCTCGACCAATCAAATTGGTTGATTGCAAGCATCATTCTCCTCCGCGGACGGGTACGACATTGCTAGACCGGTACATATGTGAATCGTCATAGCAACATTGTGAATGTGACTGGAGAGAGATTAACCCTATGCCATTTCTAGTCAGTCTACATTGTAGCTGCTGCTATGTGGCTGTCACTGGAGAAATCTGCACAGTCTGATCAGGATCTGCACTGTTCGCCATTCCATCACGACAAGCAATATAAATCGGTATAATGCTACAGGAGTGTTAATTGATCAGGAGTTACACTGGTAAAAATTCCCATACGCCCAATTTCTACGTAGTAGTAGTAAGGGAGTCAAAATGATACCACCTACCGTGATATCATTTATAACCCTCTATAATACCCCCACCACCCCCGAAAATCAAAACATTGGTTAACGAGGAAAATTGTCTCCCGACAGCAAATTTATGAATTTTTGGAGAAAATAATTTTGAAAAGAGGGAGTCCCAATTATATTGGTAATTGACTTTTGAAAAAAGTTGAAATCATTCATGCAAGTACAATAGTTTATATTTCTCATTTTCCTCCTCCGATATAGCTAATTTATTTCGCAGATCAGCAACTAATTCTACCAGCTCTAGTCTACCACGTTCACCTTTAGCCACCTGACAGCGTAGTTGCTTATGTCTACAAAGAGTTTGGGCACTTACGAATTTACAAGGGCATCTGGGGCATTGAAATTGTGGGGGGACACAAGGAAACTTTCTACGTCTCGCTAGATGCCTTCGTAGATAGTCTTTACACGTAAACGTCTTACAACAAGTCTCACACTCCATTATATATGTATTTATATATATATATATGTATATGTATATGTTCAATTGGACGTGAAAAAAAAACATTATGTAAATTTTTGACGTCCAATTGAACAGATAAATTTTATAGGTTATACAAAAGTATATATACAAAAGTATATACAGAAAATATGATAACGCCAGAAACTAGAGCAGAAATAGAAAGTTTGAGAAGAGAAGCCGATGTCTCTAGGGATTACTTATAGTACACGGTTGAGAGTTAGGGGGTTGACAAAGCTGATAAATGCCACAAAGAATGAGGCGTTTATGAAGAGGTTTACCCGCGCCTATAAAAGAGGGGCATTTAAAGACCTCTCACTAGCGGAGGAAGTTGGTAACAGAATTCAAAAAGAAAGTATTGCGGAGCTAAGGGCTAGTGTAATAAAACCTTCAAGCACAAATAATTTGTCTCAAATTAGACACACAGGTGACCAAATACCAAATAAAAGATCTATAGTTCGCGTGATAGTGGAAAAAGGTGAAGAAATATTGGGGGCTCACGATGAAACATTGGAAAAGGTAGAAAATGGAAGACGGGTAGTTACATTATCCTTTCGTAAAAACATTAACATTAACGAGTCTGAACGCATGTCCGATAAACTCGCTCCGTATCTAACAACCAATTTTTATTTGAGATATTCATATTCTTACAAGCTAGAACATATGGAGGAAATTAAAAATGGAAAACCTGTAACTATAATAATGCACAAAAATCTCGGTGGTAGCGAACCACTATCATTAATGAAAACCGTTAAAAAATGGCTGTCAGATAAGGAGCAAACACGAATAATGTCCGATAAAATAGACAGACCGAATACAAAGTGGAAGTTTGTAAGATGGGTAGAGGTTTTCGTAAAGCTAATACAGGGTAGTAGGGGAATAGGTTTGGGACTACAATCCAAAGAAGCAGCAGGAGGAGAACTTCCAGAATGGCTGAAGAATAAAAAAGGTATGTATTCTTTAGATAAGTATAATGACGACCTTTGTCTGTTCAGGTGTCTAGCTATGCATATGACAGATAAATGACCCGACAGATGTACAGAAAAGGCGAAAGAACTTAGTAAGCAATATTTCGGTAGTAATGTGGTTTCACCAATTCCTTTTTCAGATCTGAAAAAGGTTGAAGAGTTTTTTAAAATCGGTATAGAAGTATATCAACCCACCGAATGTAACGTATGGTGGTTGAAAAAGGTACCAGCGCACTATAAGGCAATAGGTAATAAACCAATGACAATAGGACTGTTTAATAATCACGCATTTCTGATGAAAAACCTTAAAAACCTATCTAAAATTTACGCCTGCGATAATTGCAAGCAGAAATTCACGAAAGCGAGTAATATGAAGAGACACGGACCAAAATGTATGAAAGGTGAGACAAAAGTAATGGTAATTATTTAGAGCGCCCGCGTTCGTCGTTCGAGAAAGCGTTCTACCCAAAAAGTTCTAACAGTTATGGGGCGATCGATTGGATGTACTCTGTGGAAAAGCACGAGGGAATTCACATTCACCACGAACAGTGTGGACACGGGGGTGAAAGATGGGTTTTAGGAGCTCCAGTAGATGGATACTGTACGGAAACCAATACCGTATATCAATATCACGGCTGTTACTGGCACGGGTGTGAGATTCATGCAAAGCATAGAAAAGAAGAACGCGCATCCACTATGAGAAGAGATACATTTATTAGAAGAAGCAAAGAATTCAACCTAGTAGTTATGTGGGAATGCGAATTTCAAAGAACTGGTAAAGACATAAAGATCGGTTGCGACACTACTCTTTATCCATATCAGATAGTATACGATTTTGAGGCATATCTCAACCCAGAATTTGAAACTCTCGGTAATAATCTAGAGTACGAAGCCGAGCACGTTCCGGTAAGCGTTAGTATAGGAGATAATTTTTCAGGAACAGTAACTCATATTTGTGATAAAGATCCCGCAAAACTTATAGAAAAATTCGTAGAAGATTTGAAAGTCAGGGGAAAAGCTATAAGAGAAGAAGTGTGGTCAAGATATGGGTTTAATACAGAACATTTACGTAAAAACCAAATCGCCAAGATCGAACAGTGGATAGAGCAAGTACCGGTTATAGGTTTTAAAGCAGTAAGTACGATATAAACTTAATAAAGAAATACCTAGTAGGCGAACTGGCATCAACAACAAAGAAAGTAATGGTCGGAAAACGTGCAAACGCAACAATATTTCTATTTACTCCAGAGTTTAGATTTCTTGATGTAATACTTTTATCTAGGACCTGGTGTAAGTTACGATAGTTGGATAAAAGCCTACGAATGCAAAGGACAGAAATCTTTCTTTCCTTATGAGTGGTTCGATTCTCCAGACAAACTGGATTACCCAGGACTACCGGATATATAGAGAATTGGTATTCCAAACTATCTGGGAAAATGTTAATAGATGAAACAGAATTAAGTAAATGTCGTAGAATTTTCGAAGAAAATAATATGAAAACTTTCAGAGATTGGTTGAAATATTATAACGATTTAGATGTAGCACCGTTCCTAGAAGCGGTGGAAAAAATGTGTGAATTTTATAAACACAGAGGTGTGGATATTTTCAAAGATGCGGTAACACTACCTGGAGTAGCTATACAATATTTATTGAGAGGAACCATTAAAGAACAAAAATCTTCAAAGACGATTATACCGGAGGATGCTCTATATGCACCAAAAGAAGAAACATACGAAATGATGAAGGACGCTCTAGTTGGCGGTCCATCCATAGTATTTACACGATATGCAGAAGCTGGTGTTTCAAATATTAGAGTGGGTTCCAAACCTTGCAAGGCTGTTTTGGGGTACGATGCAAACGCGTTATATTTATCTACGTTAAATAAAGAGATGCCGTGTGGGAGAGAAACTATACACCATATAGATACCCCACATAACCCTAAATTTATTAAAATGTTTTGTAAAAGAGTTTTATCTGGAGACTGGTTTGGGTTTGCGGAGGTGGATATAGAAGTTCCACACAACTTAAAAGATAAGTTTTCTGAAATGTCCCCAATATTTATAAACAGAGAAGTAGAGGTTGATGAAGTTTCCACACACATGTTAAAATATGTAAAAGATATTGGCCGAACAAGAGGAGATGGAAAAAAATTGGTGGGATCTATGACCGCCACTAAAGTATTGCTGTACGCGCCACTGTTGAAATGGTATTTAAAACACGGCCTAGAAATAACTGGAGTTCATCGTGTTATAGATTATATTAGCGGAAAACCATTCGAATGGCTCGCAAAAGAAGTTACAGCCGCAAGACGAACGGGTGATGTAGAACCAAATAAGAAACCAGTAGCCGACATAATGAAATTACTAGGAAACTCGTGTTGTGGAAAAATGATAGAGGCAACGGAGAGACATTTAAATACGACATACACACAAAACGAAACCTGTGTTGACAAAGCATTAAGATCTGCATTCTTTGACGATTTGGAAGAGATAGGAGATGCGTACGAAATATCTTCAAGAAAACCCAGGTGTGCGGTAAAGAGACCATTCCATTGTGGAATAGCGGTTTATCAACTAGCTAAATTGAGAATGTTGGAATTTTACTACGAATTTCTAGAACATACGTAAAAAGAGAAGACTTTGAATTAATACAGATGGATACAGATAGTATGTATATAGGAGTTAGTGGACAAACGATAGAGGAATTGATTAGACCTAACTTACTAGACGGGTTTGAAAAAGAAAAAAAGAAATGGTTGGCGTGGGATAAATGGAGCGAAAGAGAGCCCGGACTTTTCAAAATGGAATTTAGCGGAGGAAATTAAAATTAATAAAAACTCTGCGAAAGGAATGTCCAAGAGAACCAACAATTTAAATTGGGATAGATATAAACGAGTACTAATCGAAACTACAGAAGATGGAAAACACATTATAGATGTAGCACAAAATAGAGGATTTCAAATGAAAGACGGCGTTATGAAAACGTACTGTCAACAAAAATTAGGACTCTCGGCATACTACGATAAAAGACGCGTGTTACCAGACGGAATACATACGGAACCTCTCTAATGATTTATTTAATTAATAATTTTGAAAAAATTAAGAAAATTAGCAATCTAAAGACTCTGACGATCCGGGGGTAGCTGGGTGTCAGAAGGCACCATAAGAAGTTCTTCGCGAACAAACCCTCGAGATGGCCCATCATCCAAATAGTAGAGCACGGGCTCATCGGGCTTGGTAATAGATCGATCTAGATGATATATATTGAGAGACCACACGGGATCAGTCGCGCGGCGGCTGCCACCTTCGAGCTCTCCCGGTTGATAGAGGTACCGGACGTCAATATCCGATGGAAGCCGTTGCTCCTCTAAACCAACGGGTCGCCCGCGCGAGATGGCAGAGGGCTCGCTCGTCACCCTTTTAAACTTGATAGCATCTACAGGCTTCTTACCTATCAATCTGGTCACCTCTCCGTTCAGTGCGGAGACCACGGCGGGCAGTCTGGCCACCCACTCGGTCGATCGCGAATGAGGGTCTACAAGTTCTTTGGCATATTGGTGTCCGAACAGTCTCTCAGCCAGGGTTCGATTGAAGCGCTCCACGATCCCCTGGTCCCGGTGGATGTTGACGCGGCCGCGTCTGACAGAAACATCGTGCTTAGACAATAGATGAGAGACCGCGCCCATGAACTCGCGGCCGGGATCGACCTGGAGAAGATTCGGCCATTTGAGAGGACTCCTCTTATATATTCGGGAGAGACACTCGGCCACCTCCTTAGACTCTTTAGCGACCAACGGCTCAGCCCCCTTATAACGACTCGCTACGTCAACGATTGTCAGTGCGTACTTGTACGTCTTACGACCGACGCGATCGTGAGGGAGAAACAGGAGATCCGCTTGGTGAACTTGGTTCGGTACCGGCACGTCGAATTTCGGGCGCGGAATATTGTGAGGCACGGGTAAATAGATCTGCCAGATGGCCTGCTTCTTGAGCCATTCCTTGACAGCATTTTCTGAAACCTTGGTCGCCGCCGCGAGGTTCTTGATGGCCGCGAGTCCCTTCCAGTACCGCCCGCGGGGGTGGGCTATAGTACGTGTTCGCTAGCTTGCGCGTTAGGCGAACCGATAGTTTGGTATTAAGTTTGCGCGTGTTCATCGTATGCGATGTATTCTAATATATCGGACAATCTCCAACATGCCCTCGCCAGATCGTCCGGTAACTGCGTCGATAATAATAAACCTTTGTTGGAAGTACACTCGCGATTGGGGGTTAAGTTCTGAAGGAAGTTGGGAAAATCTAATCCCCCAGGATCGGTGGAGGAATCTAACATCCGCTTTGCGAAAAGGGTGGCCGCTTTTTCGTCCTCCCGCCACGTCTCGAGAGAATCTCGGGCCAGACGAATCATACCCTTTGCACCAGCTATGCGGTGTTTAAGGGCAGTGTAGCCTACATCAATCATAGCAAAATAAAGTTCGTTAACTAACATCGTTCTATATATATATATTTATAAAAAAAATTATTTAAAATAATTAATTTAAAATCTCGATTGAATATAGTAGCCGACGAGATCCACCACACCCATTCCCACGACGATGAACGCGATCTTGCGGTCTTTTTGGGGCTCTGACGGTACATAGAAATCTGAAAGTTGGGGCTCGCGATCCAGCGGCGCGAGACTTTTCTGCGGATATGCCAGCGCGTACTCGCGGTTGGCTTCTTCAACGTTCTGAAAAGTTTGCGCGGCGTGATTTTCGCGGCGAAGCTCTTCATTGACCCAGTCCAGATGGGCGGTTCGTTTTTTCGACCACGCTTCCTTTGCGCTATTGAGTTGTTCTACAGCTAAATCGTGACGCTTACGTTCCTCATCCACGTTCGAGCTTCTCATTTTAGAGAATATAAAGTTGCTACCGCTGAACGCCAATGCGTTTTACAAGCGCACCACCTACTATTACTGCGATTGAAGCCATTTATTTCCATATATTAACTGGTAGAATTCCAGCTTTAACTAGATAATCTCGGGTCCAAACTCGCGGCCGCTACATCTAAGGTCGCGAGCCCTACGTCTCTCACAGTAAAGTCCAATTTGGGAGCGGATCCTCCTAGGGCCATCTTTGATGCAGTCGAGCATACCCGATACTGAAACCCGATATCACCACGGCGTGATAAAGCGCATTCACTAACATTTTACCGTCTTGTTCAGCCATTATAATTATTGAATATAAAAGGGGTCGCGATCAATGTTTAAATGGGGCGCATCCAATCGCGATTGGTGTTTCGTAACTTTCTTCTAAACACTGGCTGGTTGTTTTTTCGATAATATGGGGTATTTCCACACGCACAGGGCACCAATAACTGCCAGACCACCACCAACAACCCAACTCCAATTCACGAATTTGGGTTCAATCGGATTCGACCAACCTCGATTGGGTGTTGAGTGCGCTTCCAATTCGTGAATTGGGGGTGTTGTTGTACTCAACTCTGTCTTCAGATGTTTTGCTGTCTCCGTCCCCGATTGCAACGACTGTTTAGCCTCTCGAAGCTCGGCGAGTATTTTATCTTGTTTAACTTTTCGGGTGGCAGCCGCCGCCCGCCCAGCTGCCTGTCTTTTGGGATTTTTTATATGCGGTATGTCATCGAGTGGCGGAGTAACACTCGGGTTCGATTGTGTTGGAGCAATCGGGTTCAACTCCGTCACTCTCGCGGGTGTGTCTTGTGTCATCATTTATGATAATAATATTAGGGCTTATAGTTCGTTGGCATATATGTCCAAATTGACAGTGTTTACCCGTGGTCAACGCGGTTGTCAGCGGAGTTAAGTACATTCCAAACTTGTGATAAATTGAGCAGCAGGCTGTTCTAAGAGTGTGACCTATAAAAGGGTCAGTCTCTTGATCGTCAATCAATCCCGCGGTGTTTGGTATGGGGAGAAGTATACTAACGGCGGTTGCGTACAAATGAATAGCCGCCGATCCGAGAGTTTTTGTCATCTCCGCACCTAACCTAGATTCGTATCGCGCATACATTTTATCGATCTCCGCATCTGACATCTTATCCACCTGAAAAACTGAGAGACGCCTACCGAGATAATGCTCCGATTGTCCCCCAGCAACCAGCGCAGCTAGCCGCTCTCGTCGCGCCGCATTTTCATTTTCATTCGGAGTCAACCCAATACCAACCGCCGTTGGAGTTGGAGTTGATTCCGATTGCTCTGTCGGATCATTATCTTTCAGGGTGTTGGCAGCCGGAGTTGAGGTTTCTTCTATTAGCTGATCGAGAAGTTCGTCGCAGTTCATTTTTCTTAAAATTAATTTAACTATTCTAACAAGTTTCATCACTTTAACATATTGCCAAGCGCACCACCCGATACTTATGATCACCATTATTCTCGCAACAAAGCTCGCAGCGGAGCACCAAATTGTTAACATTGTTAACCATTGTTCAGCATTTGTTCAACATTTGTTAAGCATTTGTTCAGCATTGTTCAGCATTTGTTCAGCATTGTTCAGCAATTGCTAAGCATTGTTAAGCATTGTTCAGCATTTGTTCAGTAATTGCTAAGTATTGCTAATTAATTATAAAATTAATTGATAACTTCGTAAGCAGTTGGTTGATTAGTCTTTAGCAAAAGCTTGGCGTGCTTAGTTTCCGAAAGCATATGTCGAACCTCCAGGCGCTCCTCGCGCGTTGGGATAACGTCATTCTCTCGAAGACAGTCATCGAATGAGTCTCGGTCCTTGCAGTGAAAGAGGGCGACCCATTTCGTTTGCTCGCGCAGATCCTTGAGGACGGCGTTGTACTTTTGAGTGGATATCCATACGCTTTGCCTAGCATGGCGGCCAGAAAATGCGAGCTCGGAGAGCATGTCCTTCTTTTTGGTCATCGCCGCCTTGGCCGAGCAATCATCAATCACGTATAGGGTGGGCTCACCCTGGAATCTTTTGTATAAACCACGCAGCCAATCGTGAAGCCTATTACCGGGGTCAATAACGTATACCTCAGGGTCGGTCCATATCCACGGGCGCCGTTGATAAGTATCGTTGTGCCGCACAGTGGGACACAGGATCACAATGTGACGAAAGGCATCGCGGTAGGAGCCCTCGAGCAAGTCTAGGATGAAAACCGTTTTTCCACATCCTGTCTGCCCACATATTATGGCAGAGTGGGCATCTCCAATAGTGAATTGGTATTGATTGCTAATTTTCTTATTTTTTTCTAATTTATTAATTAATAAATCGTTAGAATGATTGCTAATTTTCTTAAAATTAATTAAATCAGTACAGTGCTGAGACGTATCGACCATCTTCGATGTTGAGTTGTGCGTCTATAATTATATATAAGTACACGTTCAATGGCCCGGCTCCGTCCGCCTCTTTGGTTATCTGGATCGTCACACCCTCGCTAGCGTTCTCAACTTGGCGTCCGCTGCCGTGTATTTGGTCGTCGTCGCTGGCTCGCATGTCTAGCCATAACGCGTATTTGGTATTCAGGAACTCCGCGAGGGAGACGGCCGAGAGATGCAGGTCTTTTGCAACCGCTGCAACCTCCGGAGAGCGCTTAGAGCCGGCAGCAAACTGCTTTCTTACTTCGTCCCACTGCTGGTGCGCACGAAGACCTGCGCTGTAGAGTTGATTGGGTACTCCCTCGATCGTCACCTCTACCTTCGTGATTTTTGGGTTATAGAATTTGTCGGTTTTTCTAGCACCGAACGCGAACCGAGCATCCTCGAACAACATCAGTATACCTTTCATCGAGCGGGCGGGTACGTTGACGTTAATATTCCACAATGTGTCGCCTTTGTCTTTCGTCATCTTGCGATGGCGAAGAACTCGGTCGTAAAGTATGGCAACGCGCCCGGCGTACTGAGTTCTGATCAATCGCGCGAGTTCGGGCATCGTGACCATGTCGTACTCCAGCGAAACATTATCGATCGTATACGTCGATAACATGTCGCTGGCTATGAGAACTCGGCCGTAGTCGTTGAACGTTAGTTCGTATTCGAGGCGGTCAGCCAAAGCGCTCTGATAGTAGGGCATGTGACTCTCCAACAACTCAAAGTCAAGCGGGATGTAGAAGCGGTTGCCGTAAGCGCCCGCGACCGCGTTGTCACTCGCGTTGTTATCTGCCTTGTTAGCAGACCCGATTCTAAGTTTGGTTACGTTCTTATTTTTGCTGGTGTCAATACCCTGATAGACAGCGTTTTCACGCTCTTGCGCCGTCATCCATAGGTCCTGATAACAATGGTAGACGTCGCTGTCATCGATCGACAGCACCTCATTACCAGAAATCTTTATCATGGTCTTCTTGACTATGGCGCGACCCAGGTTCTGAACGACGGTTCGGTTCTCGTCCGTCGACGTCAGCGAAATAGTGAAAGCGAGGCGAACAGTCCCCGGCACAATGACGTCGTTAGCTCCGAGGTTGGGGAAGCGGACCAAGAGCTGCTGGTTCTGATCGATCGTCGATGGGTTGTTCGTAATAACGACACTCTGTCTCACGCCTTTTGCCCCGAGGGGCTCACCCAGTCTGCGGTATGGATTGAGTTTGCGACCGTATTGACTCGAAGACATAATTTAGTGAAACTATATTAAACCCGTATGGTTTTGTCTTTAATACATAATTAATTTTAAGAAAATTATAAAGATGGCTGATTACGATATTGACATGAATGAAATCGGCAGAGACGATTTCCGCGATGATTATGACATAGATGATGATAATGACGAAACACTCTTGATACAGCCTCCAGTTCCAATCCAATCGCAATCGGGGGAATTAGGTGGCGCTACCAGCAGCGTTGGTCAAAGTCGGGAATTACTCGAGGGAGCTGTAAACGACTACTACAACAGTTTGGCAGCAGAAAAAGGTCTGGTCCAATCTGTCGGTCGCGACTACTCCAAATTCGAATTGACTCTGGACGGTAAGTTGCGACTAAAATCATCAGATATCCCAATAGTCAACACGATGACCGGTAAACCCCTAGCGCTGAGCACCATGGCCGGAAACCGGGGCGGTGGTGAAATCATAAGGAGCGAACTAGGATTCGTAGATTGGAAGAAGGGTAAACAAATTATGCCGACCCGCGCTGTAGAGACCCTACAGTCTACCGATGAAACGATGGCGAAGACGGCCGCCGATATAGAAACTGTTGAGCTCAGCGAACTCCCTCGAATAGCCACCGACGCTAATAACACGATGGAGCTCAACGAAAGTGAGATAGAAGCAGAAATACTCAGGACTAGGTATGACCCACCATTACCTCTTCGCGAACTCCTGGCACTCGATAAGTTCTGCAAACGGTCCGGGGCGAACTGGTCCTTAACCTCACCAAACTCTCGTCGATGGATGAACATATCGCGATAGAAGAAATAAAACTGGAGGAAGCGGGTGGCAATAGAGAATCTACCGAGCGGATCAACAAACTCCTGCGGTCGTTGCGTGACGAAAGAGAAGCTCGCTTGGAGGTTGTCTCGACTAACCGTGAGGCTCTCCGCACCCAAATAAATCAGATCCGCGAAACAATCTCGAGGGTCCTGCACGAGGAGACGACACTCGGTGAGCGTCTTCGCACTCTGTTCAGAGAGCAGGGTGTCACGATAGCAAGCATCCTCGTTGCTATCAGCATGACTATATCGACCATAGTTCTAGCTTTCACTGGTGGTGCGGCGCCACCACCCGCGCCAGCACCCACACCACCACCCGCGCCATCCGGCGGAGCCAAGGAGTGGGTAAAAAAACAACTAAAAGCCCTCGCCAGTCTCCTGGCTAAATTAGCCGAAAAGGCGGCTGCCGCACTACCTGGACTGATCGGAAGTATAGTTTCTTACTTGCTATCTATATTATCAAAAACGGCCGGACGGCTAGCCAAAAATACCTGGGCTTTAATCGTGGCAATCGCCGGTCTCCTACTATTCTTCGCCAGAGAGTTCCTAAAACCAAAGCGTAAATAATCCGATCGCCACGAGGGCGACGACGAGCCCTAATTTCTCCTCCTCGTGTGTTGTGCTTCCAATCTCGATTGGTGTTTCAACATTGTTGATGATTGGATTTGGGGAACTCGATGGTGCATCCAATTTACGAATTGGGGGTACTGGGTTCGATTGTGTTGAGGGAGGTGTATCCATTTTGTGTTTTGGGCGTTTTATGAAATCGGTTTCACTTACAACTCCGCTCCCAATCATCTTGGGTGGGAGCTTGATGATACCCGTGTTCACGTTCCCGTTGCGGCCGATTTTTTGATTGGTGGTTGCGACTACGATCTGATTATTGTAACCGTCAACCGGGTCGTCTCGTAGTATCATATTGCTCGGCGCCATATAAAGACCTATTCCAAATGCGTAGTCTACCGGGGTGCGGGCAGTCTGCAAGACGTCTTGATAATTCTGGATCGCCTTCTGGAGGTCCACCTTAGCTGAGATGGCGTCCTCGACAAGTGCCAAGAACTGTTTTTGTGCGTCAAAGGCCGTTCCCGTACCCAGTATAGCGCTGCGCGTTTGCTTCTGTGAGGCGAGGATTGCCCATACGTATATGCGAATGGATTCGTTGAGACGAATAACCCCACCCTGCGTAAATCCAGTGCTTTCATCTAACATAAATGTGGTCCAAGCATTTCGCATCTGTGGAGTATCACCCAGGTCTAGGTATTCCATGTGGGCTACTTTAGTAGGTAGCCAATGACAATAACCGTCTTTACACGCAAGCCCTCCAAGCACTTCATCGCCGAACGTCATCTTATTCAATTTATAATTATATTTAGTCCATGTTGCCATTTTTCTAACTGGTGGTGGGGTAGCTCCGCGAGCACTCCACAACCCTGAGAAATATGCGGGAACTTTATCAAGATGCCCACCACTAACTAAGCCTTTAAGGTGAACTAACCCTAAACTGTTGGTTGGGGTGTATACTTTCTGTCTCCAGTCCGCGTCTTTTGGTACCCCAAATTCGTTACACAATCTTTCGAACGCCTTACGGTCGTATGCGCTTGAAATGGGATCCCACCCGTCGTCTTGAGGTAGTGGAATACATAGTTATTTGAGAATCCTCCTAATGGTGTAATACACGTGAAAGTTGTAGACACTTCGGAGCATGACATTCTTGGATGTCAGATGGTCTTGATGCGAAACTCCACATCCGGCCGTTGCGCACCATACAGCGAAATTTAGTTGGTTCTGCCAGAAGTTCATATGGGAAAAATCCCATCTTAGTATTACATCTTGACTAGTAGTCTTTGGAACTACATATTTCTCAAACGTGTTAGGAAAATTGGTGGCAAAGCCACTGTCCGGTCTAACCGTTACGGTTGGGTGTACAAGGCGGTTAACAACGTCTTTTTGCGTGTATTTACCACCGACCGCGTACTTTGCATTAGAGTTAAAGCTAAATGCTTTTGTATCCATTGAAAGATATTATTATGTTTGCTACTATCACTAATGTTCAAAAAGGGAGTTGTGAACTTCAAAAATCAATCGACAACTGCTGCGGACAACGCCGGGTAGGCCTCAGATCAATCACCTTCACGGTTGGGTGGAAAAACATTGAAATGCACAAGGAGATCTCCGGAATACAACGGCCAGAGGCTATCTATTCCGCAGATGGTATAGATCTAGAGACCGCCGATAGGCCTGCAGAAGTAGAGACACGCCTTCGGGTATCAAGTGCCGCATTACTTCCTGGCCTTTGGGGTTTCGGAGATGTCCAAGCTTTAATCGCGACGAATATGCCTGATAATGGCACTCTCACAGTCTCAAAAGCCACGGGGATTGCGACATTGTCCGTTGATAAAATATTAAAGATCACTCCGGGGTTGGCCTCAATGTTAAGATTTAAATTTGCACCCCCTTACGACGAGGATGAAGGGTTTAGTACACCGTTGAAATTTGTCTTCCCCGTGGGCGAGCACCGCGGCGATACCCCGGTGAACTTCGCCTTCACAAAAACTCTCGGGGTGCACCTGGATCGGGTGAACACATCGTACAACACGGTAGACGGCACTCCCAGCACATTACTGAAAACCGTGCCCGCCAGCGACTGTTTCTTTGGTGAGACCCTGACCTTAGACTTCCCACACCCCGAGATGAAAGTTTTGGAATCGGGACACATCCACGAGTTGAAGATTTCTATTATTGATGATAAAGGGCGAGAGTTGAAGAACGATTACCCGATTTCGGTCGTCCTAGAAATTTCAAATTAATTAATTTTAGGAAAATTATTTAGAATTAAACGCATGTTCGTAATTTATATATAATATATTATCAACATTATTGAAAATGAGTATATACGGACCAGGTAGTTCTTCCGATTGGGTGACAAATTCAAAGAATTTGGATCAGACAGAAGGGGGATTCATCCCGACAGAGGGTGACTTTTTAACTACCCAAAAAACAAAGGCCTTGATCAATAGAACTATATCGGTGGCCACGGACGAGATTCACAGGAGTCTACTATCACAACTTAGAGAATATGCCCTGGCTGTGAATTCAAAAAGTCGTGAAGAAACGCATACGGAACTAAACGAACTAGGTGAAAAAATAACCAAATTTCGAAAAGAGGCCCGGTTGGGGATTGATAAAGTCCGAGAAGACCACCAGGCGGACCTTAGGGAGGCTTATGATGCGTTGCGCTTAGAGGACTCTCTCATCGGTGAAGCGACACTTACCGAACTAGACGGGAAAATAACCAAATTTCAAAAAGAGAGCAGGTCGGATATTGATAAAGTCCGAGAAGACCACCAGGCGGCCCTTACGGAGGGTTATGATACGTTGCGCTTAGAGGACTCTCTCATCAGAGATGCGGCACTTACCGAACTAGACAAAAAAATAACCAAATTTCGAAAAGAGGCCACGTCGGGTATTGAGAAAGCCCGAGAAGACCACCAGGCGGACCTTACGGAGGCTTATGAGGTGTTACGCTCAGAGGACTCTCTCATCAGAGAAGCGGCGGTTGCCGAACTAGACGGGAAAATAACCAAATTTCGAAAAGAGACCCGGTCGGGTATTGATAAAGTCCGAGAAGACCACCAGGTGAACCTTGCGGAGGCCATTGCGGAGGCTTATGATGCGTTGCGCTTAGAGGACTCTCTCAGCAAAGAAGCGACACTTACTGAACTAGACGGGAAAATAGCCGAATTTCTGAAAGAGACCAGGTCGGGGGTTGAGGGGGTCCGAGAAGACCACAAGGAGGCCATTGCTGAGGCTTATGGGGCGTTGCGCTCAGAGGACTCTCTCAACAGAGAAGCGGCACTTACTGAACTAGACGAAAAAATAACCAAATTTCGAAAAGAGGCCCGGTTGGGGGTTGAGGGGGTCCGTACGGGTATTGAGAAAGCCCGAGAAGACCACCAGGCGGACCTTACGGAGGCTTATAGGGTGTTGCGCTCAGAGGACTCTCTCATCAGAGAAGCGGCGGTTGCTGAACTAGACGGAAAAATAACCGAATTTCAAAAAGAGGCCCGGTCGGGTGTTGAGAAAGCCCGAGAAGACCACCAGGCAGCCCTTGCGAAGGCTTATGAGGTGTTGCGCTCAGAGGACTCTCTCATCAGAGAAACGGCGGTTGCTGAACTAGACTGGAAAATAACCGAATTTCAAAAAGAGGCCCGGTCGGGTGTTGAGAAGCCCTAGAAGGCCACCAGGCAACCATTACGGAGGCTTATGATGCGTTGCGCTTAGAGGACTCTCTCAGCAGATAATAGGCACTTACCGAACTAGACGGAAAGATAACCGAAGTTTCCGATAAACTGAAACATGATCGTATAGCCGCGACCAAAGCTCTTGAGGAGGCCTCTTATAAGATTCGTACTGAGGCATATACCTCAAACAGTGCGCTTGCCGGAATAGTGCGAACAATGAAAACGCTAAAACGTGCCATAACAGTTTGGGCTGAGAAGCGGGGCCCATTGGTTGAGGGGCACTATGAATATTCGTTCGGTGCCAAAGCGAGTAATAAATGTGGGGGATACACTATGACAGCTGCAGGTGAAGTTATCCAAATGGCGGTCTGCTCGGTTAATGGTAGTGGTAAACCTGTGGGCGCGGTCGCGATAAATATTGTAGTAGATGGGGAAGAACGGGGGTTTGGAGTCACTAAAATCTCTGGAGATAGTTCGACGGTGGTTTCGTTCTCCGGTTATGATCGAATTAGACTTTCCAAAGGTAGTGTTATTAACTTTGTTACGAAAATCGGTGACCCAGAGAGTTCTTCCACTATTGTCTCATTGTTAATTGAACTTATTTTGTAAATACTAATATATTGAAAATCATGAACGAATCAACGCTTCCAATTGTCAATACCACTCCATCAACACTGTGTACAATTAACGAAAGAAGTTCAGATTTTAGGTTGAATAATATCGTCGCTATGCAGGATATTTTAGTTAGAGAATATACAAATAGAAAAAGAAACGCTAAAAAATATAGACGCGCGGTGAACACGGCTGAAGCATCTAGCACGGCTCTGGCGAGTGTTTCTGTGTTGTGTGGGGCGGGGACAGCTGCAACTATATCCACCATTATAACGCGGTTCCTGTAGCGGGGATTTTATGTGCGGTGTCGGCCGTTTCTGGGTTGCTGTGTATGGTAATTAGGGCGTCGAGTGGAAAACTCGAGAAAAAATGTAGAAAACATGATAGAATATCTGTTCTCGCCAGGTCTAAGAAAAATAGCATCGACGTTATAGTGTCCAAAGCGTTGGCCGATAAGAAAATATCAAATTTAGAGTTTGAATCCGTGGTGGAAGAAATGGGGAGATATGAACAATTAAAAAATGATATAAGAATCAAGGCGCGCGCCACCATGCCCAAAATTGAGTGTACTGATTGGGATAAATTTAGGGAAAAACTTGGAGATAAAGTCGGAAGAAATGTTACAGCACCATTGTGATATTTTATAAAATAATTATATTGGTGCAGTAAACAAATTTACATACCTATACAACATGTGTTTTTCACTGAGAATTACGCCGTAATCGCATAACAAATTCGGTCGAGGATTACACTGTAATCGCCTGTGTAAATTGATACACTCGGCTATAAATAACTGTCTGTTTACCTCGGCTATCAATTTACGCATGGTTCATAACCCCGTGTAATTGAAACATTGTCGTAAATCGATACTTGTACAACACTAGGTAATGTTTATCATAACAGCCTACGTGGTCGTGTGGGTTAAGGCGATAATGTATAGAGACGAGGGTCGTGGGTTCGCGCCGCGGTTGGAGCAAATTTTTTTATTTATTTATTTCTATCCCTACAAATGTGGTCGCTATGGTAAACAACTGCATGACAACGGCTTCCGAGTCCGACCGCTTGAGGTTGATGAAAAATAAATTGCCAGTTTACATAGAAATAAACTCGGTTATAAATATGCATAACCCGTAATTGTCGCTATGGTAAACAACTGCATGACAACGGCGTTCCGAGTCCGACCGCTCGAGAAATGTACATTCGTAAACGAATCGTTGGGTTTTAAATTTTTTATATAATACACCTTAGTTTCATATCCGATACGCATTATCCGTCTTAATATTTGTATTTGCCTCTTGTATAGTTGACATAATTGCCGGTATAATATTGTAAATGTAACGTTTTTATCGGAGCGTAATAAATTACGCTGGTATTTCATATATTCGATATCGCCTAGTGTTCTCATTTTATAGAATGTATATACAGGATTATAACCCCCGTAAGCTTCGTAAACTTCTTCAACACAGTCATTAAACATTTTCAATTCAAATTGTATTGTATTATCCATTTTCTCTAATAATATTGGTACTTGTTTTTTCTGTTCAATTGGACGTGAAAAAAACATGATGTATTTATGACACCAATATATAATTGGGACTCCCTCTTTTCAAAATTATTTTCTCCAAAAATTCATAAATTTGCTATCGGGAGACAATTTTCCTCGTTAACCAATTTTTTGATTTTCGGGGGTGGTGGGGGTATTACAGAGGGTTATAAATGATATCACGGTAGGTGGTATCATTTTGACTCCCTTACTACTACACTACTTACGGTCACAACAACGGTCATATGCTAGTGCACCGCTAGTGCATGTGAAGGAGCTACACTGTCTGATCGACGTATGTCTATAATGTCATATGTCAAATATCAAATATCATAGACCCCAAGTCTCCAGTTACAGCCATCATTATGTTTTGATCAGTGTAGCTTAGCTCATGATCAGATCTTGCAACTGAAAAATTAGAACTTATTAATAAACGTTCCGCAGTAAAATTAAATGTTGAATGATGCTTACAAGCCACGAACCCAGTTCCAACGTTTCTCCCAAAGTGTTGTAGTGGGCCGAAACGTTAGGAAAGTGGGTTTGTTAGGATACTGGGGTGTGTGGTATATATAGCTTCATTCAAGATATGAGACACGCCATGCTATTTTGTACCTTCGGACATCTGCGTACTTTCATGAAATACGTTTACAAAATTTACAATATTTTCCGTAAATGGCGTCGGAATTTGACACAAGTTTCAAAGTACATGCACTCTTTTGACTTTATTTATGAAAAATATTGTACATTTTGTAAACGTATTGTAACAGTTCTAAGCGAGCGGGTCTTAGAAGTTGTTCGTCATAGATAAGGATGACTTGTGTGATTATAAATTGAACCAACAATGCATGATGAAGTTCATTAATGTATTAACCTAGGTAGGTATAGTTACTTAGTGGCCAGTGAACTACTGGTGGAATGATATCAATGAAGTTGGGCAAAAGTATCGCGACCACCAAATGCAGCTTAACAAGACGTGTTTGATGCGCCACATTTCATCAAAATGCGTTACATAATAAGGACAAAACAAAAGAATATGCACTTTGAATCGGAGGACTTCTGGAAGTTTCAGTACTTGTTGTTGATGTTGTTGTAACCACGTGTACACCTTGTTCTAGTAATACGTGCAATTCGCGGGAGGTGGCGTAAAATGTATATTGGTTACAATGCACCCAAACCACCAAATACACCGAAATAACCCATAAAACAGCGAAATATGAACAGTTCTCCAAGAACCTGTGAATTTACCGTACGGTATGTAATCTGATAAAAGAAAGAAACACGAATATGCGTCTTTAATCCTCACCAAACCGAGACTAGAAATACGAATATCTGTGCTTAATCGTGTGTAACCCGATTCTAAACCACGAATATTGGTGTTTCATCCTATGCAGCCCACATGTGACGGCAAGAAGCCACGGCAGTATCTTCTATTGAATTATGTTTAGCTGCAGTATGTATATACATGTACCTGATACGGGGCGCCATGCAGGACAGGTTAATTATGTGTACAAAATTGAGTTTTGTAACACTAAAAATCACAAAATTCAATTCTGTGTCACAAAATTCAATTCTGTCAATTCTGTGTCACAAAATTCAATTCTGTGTCACAAAATTCAATTCTGCATACGTTTCGTATACAAAATTCATTTTTGTTATAAAGGATTCAATTTTGTAAGACAGAATTGAGTTTTGTGAAGAAAATTCAGTTTTGTAGGACATAATTCATTTTTGTACACAATAATTAGTTTGCGTAGGATAGTCTATGTCATCTCTACGTTGATTGGTTGAGATCGGTCTTAGTCCATTTTACTAGATGGTGGAGTACACTTGCAGGTTTAAATATTTCAATGCGAAAATATAACCCAATATATCAATATTATACTTCTTTATGGACTTTGGTTATATTATGATTACAAATGAGTGGTCACACCATATAAGCATATATACTTTGAAGGAGAAATAAGAAAAAGATTCAGAATTTTCCCTCAATTATGTAAACAGGGTCAAACATAAAGTAGCCGGGACATAGCTAGACCTGAGAGCATGCCCATATATAGAGAATACCAGGCTAGTGTATTTTGATATCAAGTTTATCAGGCAAGGCTAGGAAACGCGTAGGAATTCCGAGGCTTGCCGAGGAATTCCTACCGTTTCCGAGCCGAGCCTGATAAACTTGATATTAAAATACACTAGCCTGGTATTCTATTTATCAGGTAACGTTTTATGCTCGAAAATGACATTAGATGACGTCGTATTCTAACAGTAGATCTAACCTTGTGAAACAAATGGTATTGGATCTGTGTCTACTAGTTGCGAAGTTACGTGTTCGCAACTATGTGTCTACATGCATTATTTACAGTATACACCATCTTAGTACATGTATCCATGGTATCTACACAAATACTACAAATGGTTTCCTCAAATGGCCCAATACACACATTCTGTTTATAAACACAGACAGCAGTCAGAACACAGGCCACAGCGCGTGTATTATTGATTTAACTGGGGCAAATGTACCTTGCGATACACACTAAATGACGTCAGTACTCGCGGGAGATCTACATGTACATGAATTATTATGTGTACAATTATAACGCAAATGAGTTTAAATACGAATGGGTTTGTCAACGTTTGACTGTTTGGAGATAGTTGAAGCAAAATGGCAGAATGAGAAATGAATCATCGGCAGAATGAGAAATAAATCATCGACATTGAATGTGTAGATCGGCGACCGTGACCCATTTCTCCAGTGCAGTTTCTGACCAATGGTAGTCCTTCTTACATGCGTGTGCAGAATTGACAGAATTGAATTTTGTGGCACAGAATTGAATTTTGTGACACAGAATTGAATTCTGCACAGAATTGAATTTTGTGGCACAAAAGTGAATTTTGTGGCACAAAAGTGAATTTTGTGACACAGAATTGAATTTTGTGACACAGAATTGAATTGAATTTTGTGACATGAATTTTGTGACACAGAATTGAATTCTGTGGCACAAAAGTGAATTTTGTGACACAGAATTGAATTTTGTGGCACAAAAATGAATTTTGTTGACAAAATTGAGCCATGTCCCACTTGGCGCCCCGTACCTGAGGGCCGTTTCACTAAACGTCGTGCGACTAATGTAAATTTCATATTACCAACGTTTTCTTGTTAACAATTATTGGATTTACATTTATTGAGCGTAGATGGTAAATCCATCAAATGACATTTCCAGACGATCCTAAATTTGCACTTGCGAACATTTTAGTCGTACGAAGCTTAGTGAAACGGCTCCCAGTAATGCAATCCTATACTAGAAACACGGACTATTCGTGTTTCTAGTATCGGCTTGCGTATGGTGTATTTTTTCCTACAGGCTCGGCCAGTTAAGCCTGGCGCATCTAAGATTCCACACGGACGGACTGAATTCCGTACAGTATCAGCTGGTTTCCCGGTCACTGATGCCTCAATATACACATTTAATGCTCGACGTAGGCTCAGCTCCAGAACGGGAACCAACCATGCGCGAACAATATGCGCGGGCACTGGAAACGAACAGTCGGCGTAAGAAAAAATGCTAAAATTAATGTGATTGCATAGTAGATATATTCATTCTGCATGTACTCCGAAAATTTTGTCAACTTTTGACATTTACGGAAAATGTTGTAAATTTTGTAAACGTATTTCATGAAATTACGTCGATGTCCGAATGTACAAAATCGCATGGCCTGTCTCATATGTGGCTGTGACTGGAGAAATGGCTCCTGGTCAAATAGCACATTCCCCTAGCCTGATAACGATCTATTGTGCATGATGGGTGTTTCATTGATGAAATGGCGAACAGCGCAGATCCCGATCAGACTGTGCGGAGGCACAACGTTTGTCAAACTTAACTGAATTCTTAAAGGAACTGGGTCTCAGATATGCCTATACAGTGATGAATCAGATATGCCTATACAGTGATGAATCAGATATGCCTATACAGTGATGAATCAGATATGCCTATAAAGTGATGAATCAGATGAGGAAACATGTAAATGTAAATGCTTGGATTTAACAACGGCACTCGTACCTTGCATGTCGTCTCCCAAGAACTGGAGAAAGGAAGGAGGTGGCCCCAGAGGAAATCGGCCCCAGGGGCATAGCTCTTATTAGAATAGTCTCCTTTGGTTCTTTAACGTGCCCGAACGACTCTCCTTCAAATCTGATACACGGGACCGCCTTTTAAATTCCCCATCCGTAAGGACTAGTAGAGCAGGAAATACAAAGTATCTCAGAAATACTGACGCCTTGGATCGAACCCGGGTCGCCAGCGTGGCAGTCCGACGGTGTTACCCCTCGGCCACGCTCTGTTCCATGAGAAAACATAGTTTTAAACGCTAGTTATTGTTCAGTATCATAAACATGTCTTTACGAATCGATGGTTACTAATTTATTTTATTTAAATTAATTACACCAGCGTCTATAATGGCAAAGTTCTTCTTTCTGAATGTGGTACAGTGGAACCTCTCCAACCGAACACCATAGGGACCCCATCGTGTCTAATTTAGATGGGTTTCAATGAAATGTCTGTCAGTTCCTAACAGAAAATGACACAAATTGGCCATCGAGTGCTCAATTGCAGTGGAACCTCTCTAAACCGGATACCATGGGGACCTCCCAGCCCGGGGGGCCTCCCAGGGTGTCCGTTTTAGAGAGGTTCCATTATATACTATGATAATTTCACAACAAAAATAACGAAATGTCACATTGTATTCCTGAATGGTGCATGTATAGCGAAAATGCTCAAATATGCTAACCCTAATTGTCTCCCCTGTTTCTGTCTGTTTCCGTTCGTACATACTGGAACATGACGCATGTTTGAATTTCAAATTTCATCAAATAAAATGGTGCGATTGATTAGTATCCAATGTACATGTATGTCGTTTACTGAGCACGAAGCGACAAACCACATATTGTATCTGAGACATCATGTGACACACAGTGCCTTTAAAGGTACACGCCCACCCAGTAGGCACCAACTGTTCTTTATATCAGAGACATCATCAGAGACATTTTCTGGCAAACTAAACAGTCATTCACCAATACTACAGGTACTGATTGGCATGATTATACATTTTATATCAGACTTACATTTCCACACTGATATCAGGGGCGATAACCGTGTTTCCTTAAAATGTTAACGGACATTACTATTTATTCTCTGTATTTATGTTTAGATGTGCAATGATCATACTTTATAATCTGCCAATAATATAATTTTTTCAGGAGACGTTATACAATAATAATACAAATCTTGCCTCATTTGCATACGAAAATAGCCTGATAGCACCGCGAGCGAGTCACTATCAGTAAAATAAATATTAATAAATGATGATATCTGTGCTTACTGAGTGGACATGTACGTTTAAAGATGTACACACTGATCAGCATGCGGTTTATGACCTTTGCAACCATGGAAGACGCAGATCAGCTGATATGGCTCTACACTGGGGACAAAGGTCATGAGTCCCAATCATAGCCACAATAAGATCGTACAATGTATGTATACATGTACGTATTTCTCTACCTTTTTATCAAGGCGCATGATCACGTGGTTATAACAACAACAACAACAGTGGCTGAAAGTGTTGAAATCTTGCCCACTCCAAAGTAAGTATTATTTGATATTTTCCTTAATATGAAACTGATTTTTATGAAATATGGCGCAGCAAACGCCTCTTCATGAGCTGCATTTGGTCGTCCAGGAGCTCGGCACAGACTTATGTCGTTTTTGCGAAGAATCGATTTCTGTGTCTACCGACACGGAAATCGATTCTTCGCAAAAACGACAGACGTTTGAGCCATAGTACAGAGACACCAAATGCAGCTTAACAAGACGCGTTTGATGCGCCATATTTCATCAAAATCTGTTACGTAATAAGGACAATATAAAAGAATATGTACTTTGAATCGAATGGATTCTGGCAGTTTCAGTACTTGTTGTTGTTGTTGTTGTTGTTAGTACCACGTGATAATACACCTTGTATATGCTATTTACGTTATGACAGTCCGGTACATGTTAGAGGACTCTAGTCAAGATAGAGACGAAGTGGATACAGTCCTCTGGAGCCTGTGTCCACCCCGACAGTCCTGTAGATGCTTAGTGCATCTAGTCGGGGTGGACACTGTCCACTTCTTACATTTGTATATACACAAACACGCTTTATACATAATTATACACGCTTTGCCATTGCTACATCTGAATAATATGAGGAAAATTGTAATGGCAGTTTAAATATATATATTATATTTAATGCCTTCGCATGTGATTGAAACACTTGTTGCCTAATAGACACATTTTTCTAATTGATAAAGTATTACCAATGCTCAACAAAGCTTAGACGTTGTGAGTTCAAATAGTATTATGCATACAAACTGGGACTAATGATTGTATGTACGGTCCCTGATATAAATAAACTATTATAATATATGACAAGGCCAATGTCAAACGATCGACCAATCATCATATGTGGTGAAGCATCTGTACACATATGTCAAGTCAATTCTATCACTGATCCGGAACAATACATTTGCTAAATATGGAAGCGGAAACGAGTACTACATTTGACTATAATAGTGGACATGTGAACAATCAGCAGCAAGAACACACACCACGTGCAGGCGCGGATACAGACATAATTGCAGGGGGGGGGGGGGGGGTCTGTAATTACAAGTCGGCATAGCCGACCTCCGTGAGCGCGAAATCGTAAAGTAGGGGTGTCTGGGGGTTCTCCCCCAGGAAATTTTTAGATGCCTGACACCTAGGCCACGAAAAAGTCATCCAACTATTCGAGTATTGTAGATTTTCGTCTTTTTTTTTGCCGGGAGCAGGTGGGGGGGGGACCCCTGGACCCTCCCCCTGTATCCGCGCCTGACGTGTTCGGCTCTGGGTCATTCATTGATTGTCAAACCACACGGACCTCGATTTGATCGGAAACAAACCTACTGCGTATTTATTTTGAGTGTGGAATTATGCGCTTTCACATTTCTTCCTTTGCATAGCTCACACTGTGGGTCATGCACTAACTATAAATCTTATTTGATAAATTAATGTTACTTAGAATGCATCTCTAAACTGTAAGCTGCATTTGGTAGACAAATGCTATTTATAGTTATACTAATGCAACCTTGCATATGCTAAACTTTATAGCAAATAGATATCTACATGCTGGTTCACTTGCCACTTTTCACCTACACATGTGTGTATGTGACAAAGGTTTTTCGTGCGGTTATGGTGTACCATGAGGTCATGGGGGCCGTGATTATTCTACCATGTGTTATGTTATTTAATTGAGTTGATGCACTTTCATGCACGACCTGTGTTTTGGGTCAGATTATTAATAGTATTGTTATAGCTAACCTGCATTCATATATGCCAAGTTGAGTAATTGATCAATGTTTGAATTATTAATGTTAATTTATTTTAGTAATCTGTGGACCCCGTCTTGTCGTGGCAAATTGCCATGCCTACATGAGCTTTATAGACGTCACCTCGCTTAATATTTATCATAGATGCCTTGCTTGTTTCTTATTCTACCTGCGTGTGGACTGACACTCTGTGTATACATAAACGATGTGTTCTGTACCTTACAGTGGAAACCCGCTAAACCGGACACAAAGAAAATATACGTTCTTTCACAAATGTCTGAAAATCGCAATTCTTCACATGTTTAGACAACCATAGCGAAATTGTATTATTATTCTATCATGTAATTGTATAGTTAATACATATTTTTGTTCACAATGTTTGTCGAAAGTCGCATATCCACAATATTAGAATACCCAGGCCCGTCCACATATATTTAAAGAAAACGTACTCATTTATACAACTCGGTCCTAGGTCCCATACAATGGCCGATCAGGATCTACGCTTTTTTCGCAAGTAAATTCATATTTTAAATTAATATATCACAGTCCAATCCAGTTATTTAGGGTTGAAGGAGTTAAAGCGGACCATTGGATGATACTGGTGTTTGAATTGTTCTCCTGTGATTCATATGACACTCATTTACATTGTATAATAGCGACATAATTCGATGGTCTAGTAACGTAAGGTCGTAACTGCTATGCTTTAGCATAGCAGTTACGACCTTATGTTACTAGACCATCCATATGTACTGTAAGGCAAAAGTCAAAAGTAAAATATAATTCCGCATGTACAAATATTGTAAATTTTGTAAACGTATTTCATTTCAGCTACAAAATCACATGATGTGTCTCATTTGTTAACATTCCATTTTATTCTGACGTATTGTGTTCCACTATATTGTTATTTTGAAGTTACGTGTTATTACTAATGTTGACGTGAAAAACCAGAAAAAAAGAATGTAGTTGATCCTCTGCGTACTAATCTACACTTGTTGTTGGAATCGGGAAAAATATGATTTAAAATCATTTTTATCTTTTTGAAACAGAACTGGATTGGAATTATAAGGAATAAACGACATTTTATTTGTGACTATATCGGAGATATAAACTGTTAAAAGTCCAACACTACTGGATGTTGTATTTTAAGAGTCGACAATATACAGTTATTTCATTGTTATTCGGGGAACAGTCAAAACTATTGCCCCGAGGTGTTGTGGACGACCCGAGGGCAATGATGCATCAGGTCGTCCACAGCGTCGAGGAGAAATAATTGTGACTGTTCCCCGAATCACCATGAAATAACTTTATTACTCAATCTGTAACCAGTGTACATGTATGTGACACAATGGACGTAAACTGACAGAATTACGTTGAATTGTATGACGTAATCTTATACAAAAATCATGACGTCATGATTTTCGGGGGGGGGGGGGTGGATGGGTGAAAATAGTTTTGACTATTCCACAGGCACGCGGAACTATTGTCCAGGCACGCGGAACTATTGCCCAGGCACGTGGAACTATTGCCCAGGCACGTGGAACTATTGCCCAGGCACGTGGAACTATTGCACAGGCACGTCAAAGCCCAGGGAATTATTATTAGTCAAAGCTATGGAATACCAACTTGTATAGGGAGTTGGGTAATAATAATATCTGTTCGTGACTGTAAACCTCACATTCACACGCAGTATATCGAAGTGGAGCGTTCATATGCTGCAATTACATTTGACATTATTTAAACCGGACACCCCGGAGTGCTCAGTTTAGAGACTTTGTATTTTATCATTCCAGCAAAATGAAGGATTAAATAGGTTACATTTACTGCATGTAGTATACTGTATCAGGTAACCTGCCCTGTATTGACCGAATATGTACTGACTGATAACATATTGATGCCTGATACAAACATCCGCATTACAACGAAGTGAAAACTGACGTTCCATTGGTCGGATGAAGTCACGTGATGTTACCGAATGACGTCGGTGTAATGACGCAACGTAAACAAGTCCGCGTTCTGTCCTTAGATAACGACGTTATCTGCGGTAATTTTTGAGCATAAAACGTTAACCGATAAATAGAATTCCAGGCTACTGTCTTTTGATATCAAGTTTATCAGGCAAGGCTAGGAAACGTGTAGGAATTCCTAGCCTTGCTTGATACACTTGATATCAAAAGACAGTAGCCTGGTATTCTCTATGTATCATTAATTCAGTAGCATGTCTTCTCTGATATCACAGCCTTCTTCTCTAGAGCCCTGCAACAAACAAAACAACTACTACAAGTACGTGTACACATTTAGTTGTCATAGTTAGTCTACATAGTTGTCTGCATTTAGTTATATAGAGTTTATTTCACTACCATTTTCAAATACCGGATTTATTTCCCGAGACATCTGGAAATCCGATAAAGAAACGAGTGCGGAGTACGACTTTATTTATCGGATTTACACATGTCAAGGGAAATAAATCCGGTATTTCAAAATGGTAATGGAATATATTGTATATTACATGCTCTTTGAAAAGGGTGGAATTTCCCAGTCCAGTAACTCGATGCATCTCTATGGTATGACAAGAATCATCTGTTACACATGCTACGTGTCATGTGCTGCAGAATGATGCTATGTGCTGCAGAATGATGCTATGTGCTGCAGAATGATGCTATGTGCTGCAGCAGAATGATGCTATGTGCTGCAGAATGATGCTATGTCCTGCAGAATGATGCTATGTGCTGCAGCAGAATGATGCTATGTGATGCAGCAGAATGATGCTATGTGCTGCAGAATGATGCTGCAGAATGATGCTATGTGCTGCAGAATGATGCTGCAGAATGATGCTATGTGCTGCAGAATGATGCTGCAGAACGATGCTATGTGCTGCAGAATGATGCTATGTGCTGCAGAATGATGCTGCAGAATGATGCTATGTGCTGCAGAATGATGCTATGTGCTGCAGAAATTTGAGCTGCAGAATGATGCTATGTGCTGCAGAATGATGCTATGTGCTGCAGAAATTTACATGATAAGCATGGATGCATGAAAATAGTAAAAAGTTAAACTTTACATTTGACAATCCTTTTTCAATACTGAATATTGGCGTGACTAACGTTCACCGAACTACGAATATAAACAAGCAGAAAACGAAGGGACATACCTCTGAAAAGACGGTCATAAAATGGCAACGATTGCTTCCTATTGTTGCCCTTTAGTTACACATGTTTGGTTCCTCCCTCCATTCATTGTGCTGTTTCCATGCACACCTTTGATTGATGTGTACAGTGTTCACAGTTTAACATGGCTGGTGAATAACTCGTAGCCACTCGGACCTAGGACCCAATACATGGCTCATTTGAAAAAACGTTACCCCACCCACCCATTTCCTTACACTATACAGTATAGCCTTTCCTGGTGGACAAGAGCTTGGGACAATACCATAGACAGGCTTAGTTTCGGGCTCGCTCAAACACCACACGTTTCCAATTTTCTGCTGACTTATGCCTCTGGCAAATAATAAATGTCTTAGGTCCCAAATATATTCACTTTAAACATCGGTGTTTAGTATATTGTTAGTTACACACGTTTTAGCTACCAACGTTACAGAGAAATATCTCTTTCCGAAAGAATCCAACACAATCCACAATATCGCCACCTATTATATTATATTCGGCTTATATTTAAGGGTGGGACTTGGCTCGAACACCTTTCATACCAGGGATATATAGCCCAGTAAAAAAGCAGGCCGATGGTGGTCGGTCTGGTTTAAATTTTCGAATTTTGATAAATGTTGCATTTATTCAGGCTCCAAAAATGTGCGTCAAATATAGGTTTTCATTCATTCATTCGGCTCATATTTAAGGGTGGGAATTGGCTCGAACACCTTCCATACCCGGTAAAAATATAGGTGAATCTATGCAGGTATGATAACCTATAATTTACATTACATCGCCACCTGATTGGCTGTAGTATTTATAATGCTCCAGTTTAGGTTTTCCCGTGACGTCATTATTGATCATTCTGCGAATATAACAAAGAAAATCCGAAAGTAAAGTTCACGGAAGGTTATGTCGAAATGTTGGGAAGCAAATCAAAATAAACGCATATTTTATATCATTCAAGGTTAGTGAATGACACTTATTGTCACAAATTGTAACATCGCATTTACTGATGTTTATTTCAGTGATTCACGTCAATATGTTGAGACTGTAATGGGATTTCAGCCAGATTTTACACGTAATTTGTGCTTCCACAGCCCACAAAAATGTGTGACATTCTTTCTTACACACAATTATCGCCTTGGCTCTGGTAGCTAATTTGCCGTAACTAACGAAATGCTTAAAGCAGATGATTGAAGTGAATATATTTGAAGCCCGAAGACATTTATAGATTACCAGAGACATAAGTCAGCAGAAAAATCAAAATGTGTGGTGTTTGAGCGAGTCCGAAACTAAGACATTTTCCAAAGCTCTTTCCTACCTTGAACACGCTATAATGTCTATTGTACGGAAATTGGCGACACTTTCAATAATTATATCCATAAACCAGTCAGAGCAACAAAAAACTAGAAATGTGGCCTGTCGGCACACGAATGCCCCCGCTGGCAGCCAAAGAAAACGAGGCATATTTGATTACAAGCCATTTACCAGAGTGCGGACGGACGCCGGTAACACTATATGCCCCACTCACCATTCGGTTGCGGGGGCATAAAAAGGTGAAGGTCAAAGGTGAAGGTCGAAGTACTGGGTGGTGGAGTGTGTAGGGCATGTTCATATGTATCATGTGTATAAATATTTAAGGGATTGGCAAAAGTATTGAGAAGTTATTGTAGGATTGAGAAACGTGCACGTAGATTTGTCCCAAAGTGCTAAGTAAACATTTAAAGTAGAAAAGGTGAAGGTGAAAGGTCAAGGTCGAAGTACTGGGTGGTGGAGTGTGTAGGGCATGTTCATATGTATCATGTGTATAAATATTTAAGCGATTGGCAAACGTATTGAGAAGTTATTGTAGAATTGAGAAACGTGCACGTAGATCTGTCCCAAGGTGCTAAGTAAACATTTAAAGTAGAAAAGGTGAAGGTCAAAGGTCAAGGTCGAAGTACTGGGTGGTGGAATGTGTAGGGCATGTTCATATGTATCATGTGTATAAATATTTAAGCGATTGGCAAAAGTATTGAGAAGTTAGTGTATGATTGAGAAACGTGCGCGTAGATTTGTCCCAAAGTGCCAAGCAAACATTTAAAGTGGAAAAGGTCAAGGCCAAAGGTCAAGGTCGAAGTACTGGGGGTTGGAGTGTGTAAGGGATGTTCATATGTATCACGTGTATAAATATTGACATAATATGTGAAGCCATGTAGAAGTTACTAAAGAATATAATATCGGGACGTACAGACGGACGGGACGGACGGACGTACGGACGGATGCCGGTAACACTATATGCCCCCGTCACTCAAAGTTATTGTAGGATTGAGAAATGTGCACGTAGATTTGTCCCAAAGTGCTAAGTAAACATTTAAAGTAGAAAAGGTGAAGGTGAAAGGTCAAAGTCGAAGTACTGGGTGGTGGAGTGTGTAGGGCATGTTCATATGTATCATGTGTATAAATATTTAAGCGATTGGCAAAAGTATTGAGAAGTTATTGTAGGATTGAGAAACGTGCACGTAGATTTGTCCCAAAGTGCTAAGTAAACATTTAAAGTAGAAAAGGTGAAGGTCAAAGGTCAAGTTCGAAGTACTGGGTGGTGGAGTGTGTAGGGCATGTTCATATGTATCATGTGTATAAATATTTAAGGGATTGGCAAAAGTATTGAGAAGTTATTGTAGGATTGAGAAATGTGCACGTAGATTTGTCCCAAAGTGCTAAGAAAACATTTAAAGTAGAAAAGGTGAAGGTCAAAGGTCAAGGTCGAAGTACTGGGTGGTGGAGTGTGTAGGGCATGTTCATATGTATCATGTGTATAAATATTTAAGCGATTGGCAAAAGTATTGAGAAGTTAGTGTAGGATTGAGAAACGTGCACGTAGATTTGTCCCAAAGTGCCAAGCAAACATTTAAAGTGGAAAAGGTCAAGGCCAAAGGACAAGGTTGAAGTACTGGGGGTGGAGTGTGTAAGGGATGTTCATATGTATCACGTGCATAAATATTGACATAATATGTGAAGCCATGTAGAAGTTACTAAAGAATATAATATCGGGACGTACGGACGGACGGGACGGACGTACGGACGGGACGGACGTACGGACGGACGTCGGTAACACTATATGCCCCCGTACCTTTCGGTAGCGGGGGCATAAAAACACACATGTCATTGTATGCTCTAACTTTTGCTGCTTTTTTAAATTATTTAGCGAACTTGTATCAATTTTGCCATCCCTACTGCGAGATATTCTCGCATGTTTAACACCATCGGTACATGTCATTGGCCTGTGATTTACATATACATGCGTGTACTTACTGTCCGGACTTGTTTGCGTCCTCCATAGTTTCCGGTAAATGCTTGTTCATGGTCTCCGGTAGCCATAAAGACAGGACGCCCGATAGCAGCGACACTATGCCGAATATGGTCAGGGGCAGCGCAGGGGCGAACGGACCACGGACATACAACGACTGGAAATATAGAATATCTCTATAACTCGGAAATTGAAGGGGTCAGTGGACGAAAGGGGCTAAAGCCAGATTACGCCTCGGAATTCTGACCGTGTCCCAGTCGAGCCTGATAAACATGATATCAGAATATACTAAATAACTAGAAATGGACGCTTGTCGACAAGCGCATGTGTATCCCCCTCCCCAGATACACAAGTAGTTTGAAAAAAGGGTGTTCGAGTTATGCTCCGGAGACAAAATCAGTGACGGAAAAACAAAGGGAGATAACTAAAGAATTAGTGATGCAAGAGTTGTCATTCCAGCGGGACACACCTTTAAGGTCGTGGTCTATGCATTTGTGAAGTTTCATGAAAATACAAAGGGTATTCGTGTTATGCTCCGGACACGAAATCAGTTCACGAAACAACAAAGGGAGATAACTAAGAAATTAACGACGCAAGAGTTGTCGTTCTTACGTGCGACACACCTTTGGGTCGTCTTCTATGCATGTGTGAAGTTTAATAAACTAGAAAATGTGTTCATAGAACACGGATGTCCCACATATCGCTTTGATAATAAATGAGGCCAAATTCCAAGTCAAAATTTTCTTTTACCTGAAGTTTTTGAAGCACCAAGTATGTGACCTTGACCCTGGGCTTGGCGGGGGCAGGACGAACGTGGATTTGGCACAGGGCGGTAGAGGACCATTATAGCAATGCATATATGAAATATGAAGCTGATCCGTGAAAGAAAACAGAAATTATAAGATATTTAACTGAGCGTTAATGTTTTTGAAGCACTAAGTATGTGATCTTAACCCTGGGCTTGACGGGGGCAGGACGAACGTGGATTTGGCACAGGGCGGTAGAGGACCATTAGAGCAATGTGTATATGAAATATGAAGGAGATCGGTAGAAGGATGGAGAAATTATGAGACATTTACCTGAGTGTTAAAGTTTTGTGACGGACGGACGGACGGACGGACGGGACGACGGGAGGATGGGACGCACGTTCCTACGAATGAACACTTGTTGGATTTTTACTCTATAAAAATACCCAACAAGAGAACCCAACACTATCCTAACCCTACCCAATAAGATCCCCGTACGCTTACAACAAGTACCCATTCGTGTGTGCGGACGGACGGACGGACAAGGGTGTTCGAGTTATGCTCTGGATACAAAATCAGAGCACGAAACAACAAAGGGAGATAAGTAAACAAGAATTCCGCGGAATCAAATGCCTCGCCTTGTCCCGCCTTGACCTCGAGCCTGGGCCCGAAAGCAATTTTCACTGGCCCGAACATATTATACAATTATTGACTAGTGAGCCATAGAATATCAGATTATATTCTATGGCTCACTAGTCAATAATTGTTTTATTATATGATAATAGTCTGTATATAACACTTACGACCTTATGCTACTAGACAAAAATTGAAAAAGAATTTGAAAAAAAGAATGAAAAAAAAATGGAAAAAAAAAGTTTAAAAATTAAAAATAATGCTTGCTACTGGAGCCCATAATTTTTTTTCAAAAAAAAGACTATATTTAACTACATATATCTGCACAGGTCCACATAATGTCACAATATTTTCAACACAGTTTACGGAAATGTAATATCCAATGTAGTAATTTACCTGTATAAATTACCTGTGGTCAAGAGTGGTAAAGACTGGACATTTGCACATGCTAGCACATGCACAGGCGAATGGTTCTCACAGTGTCTATTGTTCTCTCTACAGGTAAGGTGTACAGAGCACACGAGAAAACGGGTCTTCATGCATTATTGTCCAGTTTGTAGAGTGCGCAAAACAAAAAAGGGAGATAACTCAAAAATTAGTTACGAAAGAGTTGTCACACCTCCGGGTCGTGGTCTATGCATGTGTGAAGTTTCATGAAAATATTCCAAAGGGTGGTCGAGTTATGCTCCGGACAGGAAATTAGTGCACGAAAACAAAAAAGGGAGATAACTAAAAAATTAGCTATGCAAGAGTTGTCATTCTTGTGCACGACACACCTTCGGTTCGTGGTCTAATTGAATGTGTGAAGTTTCATAAAAATATTCCAAAGGGTGGTCGAGTTATGGTCAATCAGTGCGCGAAACAAAAAAGGGAGATAACTAAAAAATTAGCTATGCAAGAGTTGTCATTCTTGTGCACGACACACCTTCGGTTCGTGGTCTAATTGAATGTGTGAAGTTTCATAAACATATTCCAAAGGGTGGTCGAGTTATGGTCAATCAGTGCACGAAACAAAAAAGAGGGCCATGATGGTCCTAATTCGCTCACCTGACTCCATGAACACCAGAGGAGAATGTGACATTGACTTCATGTGTTTTAAAAAAATTGTGCTATTTTTAAAATACGGTCATCTTGGATTAAGCAATGACTCATTTTACAATATCTGAAAATGCTTCACCCAAGGATCTTAACTTACTATGAAGTTTGGCCATCATCGGCCATGTGGTTTCTGAGAAAAAGACGTTCAAAATCTCGAATAAATGACCTTTTGGCGGCCATCATGGATGACATAATCATCCGATTCCGACAAATATCGCACCAGAGCAATCGCCTCATCGATACCTTCAATTTGATATATGACATTAGCATATTCGGTCAAAAATAAAATTTGACCCCACGGGCCACGCCCATTTTTGACCCTGGGGTAACCATTTTCACAAATTTGAAAGAGCATTGTATATCAATCATTCCTACCAAGTTTCATCGAAATCCGGCCAGCGGTTCATGAGAAGAAGATTTAAGAATTTGTGCTATTTTTAGACTGCGGACATCTTTTAAGTTTGGCCACCATGGGCCAAGCGGTTCATGTGAAGAAGAATTTTGAAATCTCTAATAAAAGAACAACCTTTTGACCTTTCGGCGGCCATCTTGGATGACATAACCATCCGATTTCGACAAAAAATGCACCAGAGTAATCGCCTCATTGATACATTCGATTTGATATATCACATGACCATATTTGTTCAAAAATAAAATTTGACCCCAATTTGACCCCACGGGCCACGCCCATTTTTGACCCCGGGGTCACCATTTTAACACCTTTGAAAGAGCATTGTACATCGATCATTCCTACCAAGTTTTGTCGAAATCCAGCTAGCGGTTCATGAGAAGACGATTTTTTAAGAATTTATGCTATTTTTAGACGGCGGCCATCTTGGATTAGCGATGACCTCCATTTTAACAAATCTGAAAAGGCTTCACCCATGGACCATAACTCTTAAGTTTGGCTACCATGGGCCAAGCGGTTCATGTGAAGAAGAATTTTGAAATCTCTAATAAAAGAACGACCTTTTGACCTTTCGGCGGCCATCTTGGATGACCTAACCATCCGATTTCGACAAAGAATGCACCAGAGTGATCGCCTCGTTGATACCTTCAATTTGATATATGACAAGACCATATTCGGTCAAAAATAAAATTTGACCACAATTTGACCCCACGGGCCACGCCCATTTTTGATTCCAGGGTCACCATTTTAACAACTTTGAAAGAGCATTGTACATCGATCAGTCCTACCAAGTTCTGTCGAAATCCGGTTGGCGGTTCTTGAGAAGAAGATTTTTGAAGAATTTGTGCTATTTTTAGACGGCGGCCATCTTGGATTACGTAATGATGTAATTTTAACAATTTTGTAATCCCCCTACCTAAGGACCATGACCATGAAGTTTGGTGACTATAGGCCCAATGGTTACGGAGGAGAAGACGTTTGAAAATGTTCACGGACGACGACGACGACGACGACGACGGACGACGGACACATTGCGGTAACAATAGCTCACATGAGCTTCGCTCAGGTGAGCTAAAAAGGGAGATAACTAAAAAATGAGCTATGCAAGAGTTGTCATTCTTGTGCGCGACACACCTTCGGGTCGTGGTCTATGCATGTGTGAAGTTTCATGAAAATATTCCAAAGGGTGGTCGAGTTTTGCTCCGGACACGAAATCAGTGCGCAAAACAAAAAAAGGAAGATAACTAAAAAATGAGCTATGCAAGAGTTGTCATTCTTGTGCGCGACACACCTTCGGATCGTGGTCTATGCATGTGTGAAGTTTCATGAACATATTCCAAAGGGTGTTCGAGTTATGCTCCGGACAAGAAGTGTCTGCGGACGCGGACGCGGACGCGGACGCGGACGCGGACGCGGACGCGGACGCGGACGCAGCCCGCTGTCAAATCCATAGTATCCCCCGACGGAGTCCGGGGGATACAATTATCTCTTGATAATTCTATGTATCAGGTAACATACTATGCCATTAAATGTGCAAGGTAACCCGTTGTTTTTGTCAAAAGAAACGACTTGTTTATGTTACGTCATTACACTGCGGTCATTTGGTAATATCATTGCAAGGCATGCTATGGGGTTGTATGCATTCGACAATGCTAAGGTTGGTACCCACGGCCGTAGACACCACCACGGCAGCCATGGCGCACCGTGGCACTATTTTGGCTGTAGAACGCAGGAAACACCATAACTGTTTCACAATTTTGAGGGTCTATGTGGATTTTCTTTCTGGGGGAGCGTCCCCTGAGCCCCCGCTCAAGAGTCCGCCGTGGCATTATTGTATTCAATGCTACGGACATGTTACCTGATATAGTTATATATAGTACATGTATATGTTATCGGACGGCACATGTATGTATTTCGTTCTCTACCCGATAATACTTAATAAACCACAAAATCACTACTCCAACATTTGGGCCCAATGCCTTTATCAAGGAATTAGTCAACCGGTTCGTAGATAGGGCCATGCAAAATAAGTACGTTGGTTCTCAGACATGGATTTTGCGGAATGTGAAGCGGGAGGGCGATTGTTTTAATATATTTTATATTTTTTTGTTTGAGATTTATTGATTTATTTATTTGTTTGATTTATTTCAGATTTCAGACAGGATTGGATTTAACATATTGTTGCATGTTTTTTTATTGATCATGTGGCAAATTGATAGTACAATTTTTTTATTTCTCCATGACGATAACATGCTCTATGTACAGGGATTATTCAGACGCGGCGATATCTGAAAACCAAAGTACTTTTGTATGGCCTAATAATTCCAGCACAAAAATATTTACACAATTTCCTAACATTTGATTGGCCCGTAGCAAGTCTCTGTGCAAAATTTATATCCCAGTAAACTCCCATGCCGAACTACTTTCCGTAACCGTGAGGAAAATAGTTCGGCGTGGGAGTTTACTGGGATATAAATCTTGGACAGAGACTTGCTACGGACCAATCAAATGTTAGGGAATTGTGTAAATATTTTTGTGCTGGAATTATAATATATTGTATCACTGCGGAAAGCTTGCTACATGAACCTGATAAGAAACAAATGCTATACTGCCCTTACCAAATCTGCAATGTATGGCGAGATGAGACCGCCCACCCGTCCCCACATGGCACTGAAGCCCAGGGCCGACGTCCTCACCACGGTGGGGAACAGCTCGGCCGAGTATACCCACGTGGTGGCCGAGGCCGCCGCCGCCCCCGTCTTTCCTATCACAGCCAGCGCTACGGTCACCCAGGGGAACTCTGGTGGAAACAATCCAGGGATATCTTGCTAAACAGTACACTCAGCATCAAATGTATAATTAAAGGTGCATGCCCACTCAGTAGGCACAAGTGTTCTTTATATAAGAGACATCATCCGAGACATTTTCTGGCAAAATAAACATTCATTCACCATTACCCCACGTATTGATCGGCAATATTATACATTTTATATCAGACATAAGTTTCCACATTGACATCAGGGGTGTTAACCGTGTTTCCTTAAAATGTTAACGGACAATACTATTTAGTTTTTGTATGTGCAATTATCATACTTTATAATCTGTCGAAAATATTATTGTGTCAGGTGACGCATTTAATTAGCATAAATAATTATATAAGAGGGCCATGATGGCCCTATATCGCTCACCTGTGCAATGTCACAAAAATCAAGCAAGTACTGGTATGTAAAGTTGTCACTACATATACATCAAAATAAGCCCATGACAGGCACAAAATGTCATTGCGACAAACTTGAGAAGTCACCAGGGTAGGAGTTGTCTCGCGATATGTACATATATATCTTACACAACTTTGAGAGGTCTGGAGATCACAACAGGATGCTTCTAGCCTACATTTTATTGCAACCCTTAGACTTTATGTATTATATAACCATATTCCGTAAAAAAGTTGACCCCTATTTGACCCCCCGGGCCATGCCAATTTTTGACCCCAGAGGTCACCATTTTAACAGCTTTGAAAAAGCATTGTACATCGATCATTCCTGTCAAGTTTCGTCGGAATCGGTCTGGTGGTTAGTGAGAAGATTTTTGAAGAATTTATGCTATTTTTAGACGGCGGCCATCTTGGATTAACGACGCCGCTATTTTAACAAAACTGAAAAGGCTTTACCAATGAACCATAACTGCGAAGTTTGGCCACCAATGGCCAAGCGGTTTGTATGAAGAAGACATTTGAAATCTCTAATAAAAGAACGACCTTCTGACCTTTCGACGGCCATCTTGGATGATGCAATCATCCGATTCGATGAAAATAGCATCACAGCGATCGCCTCATCAATACCTTTGATTTGATATATTATAAGACAATATTCAGTCAAAAATGAAATTTTACCTCTATTTGACCCCATTCTTTAGCCATTTTAACAAATTTGAAAAAGCATTGTACATCGATCATTTCTGCCAAGTTTTGTAGAAATCGGTCTGGTGGTTCGTGAGAAGAAGATTTTTAAAAATGTGCTATTTTTAGACGGCCGCCATAATGGATTCACGATGACCGCCATTTTAACAAAGCTGAAAAGGCTTTCCCAATGGAACATAACTGCGAAGTTTGCTACCAATGGCCAAGCGGTTTGTATGAAGAAGACGTTTGAAATCTCTAATAAAAGAACGACCTTTTGACCTTTCGTCCATACCTTCGAATTGATACCATATTCGGTCAAATGTGAAATTTGACCCCTACTTGACCCCTCCTGCCCCGCCCATTTTTTTGACCCGGGGGCTACCATTTGAAGGAAACATCGTTCGGATTTCGCGATGACCATCATTTTAACAAAAATTAAAAGGTTTGACCCCCACTGACCATTACTGTGAAGTTTGGCCAACATTGGCCAAGTAGTTCACGAGAAGAAGACATTTGTAATCTATATTGAAAGAATGACCTTTTGACCTTTCGGCAGCCATCTCGTATGACGTAATTACCTGATTTCGATACCTTCGATTTGATATATGACATGACCATATTCGGTCAAATGTGACATTTGACCCCGACTTGACCCCTCCTGCCCCGTCCATTATTGACCCGGGGTCCACCATTTGAAGGAATCTGAACCAGCGTTAACTATCGATCATTCATACCAAGTTTCGTCAAATTCGGCCTGGCAGTTCGTGAGAAGATTTTTTTTAGAATTTGACTTACTTTTCAACAGCGGCCATCTTTGATTTTGCGATGACCACCATTTAAACAAAAATGAAAAGGCTCGACCCAATAACCATTACCGTGAAGTTTGGCCAATATCGGCCAAGCGGTTCACGAGAACAAGAAATCTTTATTAACAGAACGACCTTTTGACCTTTCGGCGACCATCTTGGATGACATCACCATCCAATTTCGACAAAACATGTACCAGAGCGATCGCCTCTTTGCTACCTTCGATTTGATATAGACATGACCATATTCGGTCAAGAATAAAATTTCACCCCTATTTGACCCTACGTGCCACGCCCATTTGCCCGGGGTCACCATTTTAACAACAGTGAAAGAGAATTGTACATCGATCATTTCTACCAAGTTTCGTCGAAATCCGGCTAGCGGTTCATGAGAAGAAGATTTTTTAAGAATTTATGTTATTTTCAGACGGATTAGTGATGACCTCCATTTTAACAAATCTCAAAAGGCTTCACCCATGGACAATAACTTTTATGTTTGGCTACCATGGGCCAAGCGGTTCATGTGAAGAAGAATTTTGAAATCTTTAATAAAATAACGACCTTTTAACCTCTCGGCGGCCATCTTGAATGACATAACCATCCGATTTCGACAAAGAATGCACCAGAGTGATCGCCTCGTTGATACCTTCGATTTGATATATCACATGACCATATTCGGTCAAAAATAAAATTTCACCCCACGGACCACGCCCATTTTTTACCCCGGTGTCACCATTTTAGCAACTTTGAAAGAGCATTGTACATCGATCATTCCTACCAGGTTTCGTCGAAATCCGGCTAGCGGTTCATGAGAAGAAACTTTTTTAATAATTTATGCTATTTTTAGACGGCGGCCATCTTGGATTAGCGATGACCTCCATTTTAACAAATCATGTGCTAAGCGGTTCATGTGAAGAAGAATTTTGAAATCTCTAATAAAAGAACGACATTTTTACCTTTCGGCGGCCATCTTGGATGACATAACCATCCGATTTCGACAAATAAATGCATCAGAGTCATCGCCTCGTTGATACCTTCGATTTGATATACGACATGACCATATTAGGTCAAAAATAAAATTTGACCCCAATTTGACCCCACGGGCCAGGCCCATTTTTGAACCCAGGGTCTCCATTTTAACAACTTTGAAAGAGCATTGTACATCAGTCATTCCTACCTAGTGTTGTCGAAATCCGGTTGGCGGTTCTTGAGAAGAAAATTTTCGAAGAATTTGTGCTATTTGTAGACGGCGGCCATCTTGGATTACGTAATGACGTCATTTTAACAATTTTGTAATCCCCCTACCTAAGGACCATGGCCATGAAGTTTGGTGACTATAGGCCCAATGGTTACCGAGGAGAAGACGTTTGAAAATGTTCACGGACGGACGAAAGACGGACACATTGTGGTAACAATAGCTCACATGAGCTTCGCTCAGGTGAGCTAAAAATATCATGCCTCATTTGCAAATGAAAATAGCCTGATACCACCTGATACCACCGCGAGTCACTATCAGTAAAATAAATATTACTAAATGTTTATATCTGTAGAGCGGGCACTTGTAATGTTTAGAAGTGGTGGAATAGTGACACAATTATTATTAGCCGATCTATTTATAGATCGGATATATATTGGTTATCCATTGGTCTGTGAAAAAATTTGTAACCACCCTTTTCTCCTATATTCGGTAATCTACAAACGCGAAATGTGTTGTATCACTTCCAAACTACATCAACCGGATAATTGTTCATTTATGGCCATTATCTCTGTTTAAAACTTTAAATATAGCGAAATAACACAATTTGGCTATAAATAAACGTTTTAGCTACAAGAGTTCGGTAATTTGGCTATAAATAAATGTTTTAAAAATAACTACAAGAGTTCGGTAAACTAAAGTTAGGCAGTTTGCCTTCTAGGCAATTGTACGAATAGGAGCTTGCGTCTATTTTTAGATGGCACTGTAACCGGTAGCTCCGGTAGCTCCGGTAGCTCCGCCCACTCGCGTGCTGTCACAGAATTCGGACAAACACACAGTGACTACAACTTTTGGTATTGCGGAGTGTAATCTGTAGATAAATAGAGCATACAGTACTGGTTTTACGCTGGAATATTTCGCAACATAATGGTGACAACAAAACATTGCTGCTATGGCGATTCACGAACCCTGAAACCCGGTGAAGACAAATACTTTATTGGATGGATTTGGGAACGGGTTTCCAAAACCTGCACAAAATCGAGAAAAATGTCATCGCTGGGTACAGAAATGTGGTCGAAAATAGTTTACCATTGACAATGTTACCAGAGACACCTACATATGTACGATGCACTTTGTGAGTGGACGAGGCCCGACAGCTGAATATCCCGACCCGATAAAATGCGGAACACAGGTACATTAGGCCTATTAATTATTGAATATCGATCACCAAAGCAAATCAAACTGGAAAGATCGGATGCAGCGCAGAGTCTACTGCTGTTGACGGATACAAATGAAAGTGATGTGGGTGTCGTGGGCTCCAGCGCACCAGAGGTTCCATCAACTTCACATACCAAGACCATTCCAGACCAGCGACAGCTCTTTATAAGTGTTGGAACCACCTGTAAACCTCCTGTGCGTGATCATGAATGTCAAACAGACAATCCACCAACAACTGAAGTAATTAAATTAAGTATACAAAATAAAAAAATGGAAAACAGTGCCAAATTAAATGAAAGTGTTACACCATTTGCATTACGCAAGCCTGTGGGTAAAAAACAAACCTCGGACACATCTACTGCATTTCTACTGCATTTCAATTCAATTCATGTGTCTGTGGGATTGTTTAGGGAAATGTACAGAAAAGATTAACTATTGGAATTATAATGTGTCTGAGGCGCAAAAGAACTATGTCACCAATTAACCAATTATTCATGACCTTAATACGTCTACGTCTCGGCTTATTGCACCAGGATTTAGCTTATCGGTTCAAAACCAATACACGTCTGGTTTCCACCATCATCATCACATGATCAGTTAATGTACAAACAATTATATGCACTTCGCAAAGCCATGTTTGCTTCAAGAAGGAAATATAAGGTGTATAATAGATTGCACTGAAGTTCATGTCCAATCGCCTGGTAACTTCGAGGCTCAAGGAAATCAGTACTCTTCCTACAAGGGATATACATCTTACACATTTATTGTAGATATTGCTCCAAATGGTACTATTGTTTATGTAAGTGATGCGTTTGAAGGAAGCATTTATTTTCAGTGACAAGGAAATTGTAAAACAGTCTGTTTTTTAAATTTTCTTGAGCCAGGTGATGTCATTGTGGCGGACCGAGGGTTTTTAATTGATGATCTCCTGAATGAGCGTCAAGTGAAAATGATTAGGCCACCATTTCTTGGTACGAGACACAGATTTACTCCACAAGAGGAAGCTGCGACAAAAGACATTGTTAAACATAGAATTCATGTTGAACGTTCCATTGAAAGAATGACAAAGTTCAAAATCCTCCAAAGAATCATTCCACAATCCTTGCAGCCTGTATTCACTCAATGTGTTTTCGTAATTTCTTGTTTGGTAAATTTTCAAGCACCTCTTGTGGAGTAATGGAGTGGGGAAAATGGTAAAACACAGATGCATATAATTTGATGTATATTATGTATCTTTGAAATAAATATTATTGGTAAACATTAATCCATAAAATTGTGAGGATATGCTACACATTTTCACTGGGTATGATCTATGTCTGTATAACTACAAGGAACAGTTGTATGGTGTACGAACGAGGTAAAAACTAAATTTACAGGTGCAGCTATAAAAATATACAGGTGCACCTGTAAAAATACAAATGCGGCTGTAAAAAATACAGCTACACCTGTAAATATATAGCTGCACCTGTAAAAAATATAGCTGCACCTGTAAAAAATACAGCTGCACCTGTAAAAAATACAGCTGCACCTGTATTTTGTTATGACTGCAGCTGAACATGTATAGTTACACCTGTAAATAATACAGCTGCACCTGTAGTTTTATAGCTGCACCTGTAAATGTATAGCTGCACCTGTAAAATGTACAGCTGCAGCTGTAAATGTATAGGTGCACATGTAAGTAAAAAATACAGCTCATTTTTGTAGCTGCACCTGTATTTTTGTAGCTGCACTTGTAAAATGTACAGCTGCAGCTGTAAATTTATAGCTGCACCTGTGAAAATACAGCTGCACCTGTATTTTTATAGCTGCACCTGTAAAAAATGCAGCTGCTCCCGTAATTATACATCTGATTGGAGCGGACGTAGGTATATATATAAGATTCCAGCACCTCGTGTTAATTTATGGCATCCGGTGTTTTTATAAACTTGAATGTATAAGGTTTCCAAAAAATTCGGGTGCCATTTTTTTAAACCAAGTTCAATGTCATTTCAAGGTCATTGAACTTTATGCTTGACGGAAGTCGAAAACTGCCAATATATGGGCCAATAGGTCATGGTCCTTAACTTGGAAATTGGTGTAACTTGTTCAAAAACATTTCTGATGGATATATTAAAGAATTTACGTAAACTACACTAATATTCAGTATATAATTATCATATTTTCAAGATGACCGCCAAAATTCGGGTATTTATGAGATTTCGGTTGACTTGCTACATATTTGTGTAATGCTAAGCGCCTTCACCTATATTCAAAGGTGAATTATTTTAACTGGAATAATGTTGCAGTTAACATACTCCATTGTCAAAAAAATCAAAATGGACGCCAAGTAAATGGCAAATCCATAGTAATTTACTTTCATGAACATAGACAATGTTGACACCCACAAAAGTAGGGCAGACAAAGTGTGGACGTCTGTTCTCAACACAGACGACAGTCGCAGAATATACTACACTTACAGAGCTTCAGAATATCCATCTTGAAAATATGACCGCCAGATATGTGAGTTGAAAATCGAATCTTCCGAAAATGTTTAGTGTGTCTATTAGTCGGTTCTTCTGTGTAATTTATACCAGTTTAGGGTCATATGTATACACGACATATTGATGTATAATTATGCTCCAATTATGCCAAAAAGGTCAATGACCTTGAAATGACATTGAACGTGTCCGAGAAAAATGGCACTCGGATTTTTCGGAAAGCCAGACCACAAATGTATACAAACCCACAAAGAAACAAAAATTAACACGTGGTGCCGGAATCTCGACAATTCATCCCAAACTATTCGTTACAAAACGTGATATTTTGTATTCGTGATTTTATTGGACCGGATCAGCTGACCAATCAATCGAACAGTTGCCGATCACGTGATCTTGATAAGCGCACATCAGCTTCATTTGCAAGAAGATACAACCATTAGATACAGGTAATTTGTTTTGCAAAGTACATTTGAGTATAAATACCGCCGAGAATATACGCAACAAACAGTTAATTAACAATATACGAGTGGGGATTGACCCTGCAGTATATTTTTACTGTACCGAGAGAAAAGTGGAGCCATTACGGCCCTTAGATACCAGATGTTTTGGGGGAAAAAACGTGAACATTATTTTATGTAATGTTGGCTTATCTTTAGCGTTTTTACGTTTAATGGCGCTACAGTGGTGGGATATACAATATCCATTCAACACTGAAACTACCATTTGCTGATACGGTGGCAGGTTCCCTTACCACACCAACATCACTTGGCCCAATATATATAACGGAATCTACTTATTTTGCTCAAATATACCAGCATATAGAGAAATGATTAACACATTAGAATGTTTTATAAACTTGTGGCTAGTTAATTTACATTTGACTACCATAATTATTGCTATGATCAGATATTAATGATAGCTAAATATAACTGGGAGAATTTGGTTGGGGAGGAAATCAACACTTCTTTCACTTTTCCCCTTGCGATTCCGTAACTACTAACATGTGGACATATACTGAACCCTGATTTGATCGGCTAATAGCATCATGCTCTGCATGACTTTTCATTCACTTATTTACTTACTATAAAGAACATTTTGTGCCTACTCTGTGGGCATGTACCTTTTACAATCAAAGAATACCAATATTCAATTATGGCACGTAAAAACGTTCGCGACAGGGGGTTTCAGCAATTAGTATGTACTTCAGACATAAATATAGCAGTCATTATCACATCTTTCATACATTATCGAGTTTTGTTTCTGCATTTACACAGAACATGGGCAATGTATGGACATGAGGATGTGATAACACAGTTAGATCACGTTCGTCCGCATGTACGATCGATAATCCGTTCGCTAATGCTCGCAGCTTATCTCATCATACATACGGACGAACCGTGATATAACTGTGGCTTTATACCTGTGTTTCAACACGTGTCCGAGGTGTTAGCTTGACATGTTCATATATACTGGGAGAAATAACAGAAAATACAATTAATTATTTTCTGCTGTTTTTTAACTATTTATATCCCACAAGTGTCCCATCATGCAAAGAGTGGCATGATCTGAATATGGATATGTACACCTTGTTTTTTGGCGTCTGAGTCACAAACCCTGGTTTAACGAATTACTGTTGCATTCGCTTTGAAAATACCAATGGGGTCTGAATTAAAAAGCCCACAAACATTCAATGTGAATATGTTTGAGATAATTTGCACATATTGACATCTATATTGGCAAAATGGCACTGCCACCAACGGGAATAGGATATAGACTTAATAATAATACCAAATTGCGGTAATGAGTCAAATTTAGAGGGAGTAAATGGCTACATTACATGTACATGTATATCGCAATAATGGTTGAGGCCAAATTCAACTCACCTCGGGTTGCGAATACAACAGGTATTATAGTCAGTAAACAGGCGAATCCGCTAGTGAACATGGCTCCTATAAATATCGGTTTCCGTCCGAGTCTGTTTAGAAACACGAGCAGAAAGGTATAGGCGACGAATTCCACTATGGACAGTAGGAAGAAGTTGAGATATATATCCCCGGACAGTGACCCAGCGTTAAGGGATAGTCCAAGGTACGCCAGATACGCAGCCACCCTGAAATAAAGGTTTGTCACTACGTGTGCTTGCATGTATATGTGGCTGTGACTGGATAAATTTGGCTTATGACTTTTGGGACCAGTGTAGATCCAGGGGATCGAGTCACTATATTTCGTTTGACTTAGATGTTCGTAAGTGCAAATTTAGAATCGTCTGGAAATTTCAATTGATGGATTTACATTTATTGAGCATATGCAGCCTATGCTCAATAAATGTAAATCCAATACTTGTTTTCAATAAAACATTGTTAATGTGAAATTTCAAACGATCATAATGCTGCACTTGCGAACCCTTTAGTCGTACGAGGTTTAGTGAAACGCCTCCAGTCTGATCATGATGTTCACTGTTCACTATTCCATCAATGAAACAACTGCCTTGTTACCAACAGTAACGATTACAATCTGCCATACTGTCCGTAGCCGATACGGGGGTAGATTTCACGAGTTACTGTTGTCAACTATGTCCTGTCGTGCTTCTAACAAGCAATACATATCGTTATGAGACTACACGAGTGTGCGATTTGAGTTACACTGGTCATCAAGATAAATCCCATAAGCCCCATGTTTTCCAGTCACAGCCACTATCTGACTGTGATTGAATAATGGGTCTTATAGAAATTGTGACAAGTCCAGTTCCTGATTCACTAATGAACTCCTGTAGTATGATATGGATCATCGGAGCCCCGCAGGGGACATGGATTTTTTTATTAATTTGTTCCCACGAAATAACAATTCGTTCCTTTAATTTAACAATTCGTTCCCTCGAACTAAGAATTTGTTCCCACGATATAACAATTCGTTCCCTCGAATTAACAATTCGTTCTCACGAAATGACAATTCGTTCCCTCAATTTAACAATTCGTTCCCACGAAATGACAATTCGTTCCCTCAATTTAACAATTCGTTCCCGTGAGAACGAACTATTATTTCATGGGAACGAATCGTTAAATTGAGGGAACAAATTATTAATTCGTGTTAAATTGAGGGAACGAATTGTTATTTTGTGGGAACGAATTAATAAAAAAAGAATTTTATGTCCCCTGTGGGGCTCCGTATGGATATATCCTGTTTGTTCGAAACACGGCGGTGTTTCACTGACTGAATGGAGAACTGTGCAGACACTCACTGCAAACGTCATCAGCCCAATTTCTCGGGTCAAGGCCACATTTGGTTAATATAAATGAGCTGCTCTAAACCAAAAATGAATAAATCAGAGCGGTGGGGTGGGGTTTATGGGTAGGTGGTATGGCTATGGCGGTGTTTTACTTTTCCCCAAATGACCATGAAACTAGAAATGGACGCTTGTCGACAAGCGCATGTGTATCCCCCTCCCCAGATACACAAGTAGTTTGAAAAAAGGTGTTCGAGTTATTCTCCGGAGACAAAATCAGTGACGGAAAAACAAAGGGAGATAACTAAAAAGTTAGTGATGCAAGAGTTGTCATTCTTGCGTGACACACCTTTAGGGTCGTGGTCTATGCATGTGTGAAGTTTCATGAAAATATTCCAAAGGGTGTTCGAGTTATGCTCCGGACACGAAATCAGTGCACGAAACAACAAAGGGAGATAACTAAGAAATTAACGACGCAAGAGTTGTCATCTTACGTGTGACACACCTTTGGGTCGTCTTCTATGCATGTGTGAAGTTTAATAAACTAGAAAATGTGTTCATAGAACACGGATGTCCCACATGTCGCTTTGATAATAAATGAGGCCAAATTGCAAGTCAAAATTTTCTTTTACCTGAGCGTTAAAGCACCAAGTATGTGACCTTGACCCTGGGCTTGGCGGGGGCAGGACGAACGTGGATTTGGCACAGGGCGGTAGAGGACCATTAGAGCAATGCATATATGAAATATGAAGCTGATCCGTGAAAGAAAACAGAAATTATAAGAAATTTACCTGAGCGTTAAAGTTTTTGAAGCACTAAGTATGTGATCTTAACCCTGGGCTTGGCGGGGGCAGGACGAACGTGGATTTGGCACCACATGGCGGTAGAGGACCATTATAGCAATGTGTATATGAAATATGAAGGAGATCGGTCGAAGGATGAAGAAATTATGAGACATTTACCCGAGTGTTAAAGTTTTGTGACGGACGGACGGACGAGACGACGGGAGGACGGGACGCACGTTCCTACGAATGAATACTTGTTGGGTTTTTACTCTATAAAAATACCCAACAAGAGTACCCAATACTATCCTAACCCTACCCAATAAGATCCCCGTACACTTACAACAAGTACCCATTCGTGTGTGCGGACGGACGGACGGACGGACGGACAAGGCAATAACACTAAATGCCCCCTCCACTATCGTGGTGGGGCAAACAAATAATCCAAAGGGTGTTCGAGTTATGCTCTGGATACAAAATAAGAGCACGAAACAACAAAGGGAGATAAGTAAACAAGAATTCCGCTGAATCAAATGCCTCGCCTTGTCCCGCCTTGACCTCGAGCCTGGGCCCGAAAGCAATTTTCACTGGCCCGAACATATTATACAATTATTGACTAGTGAGCCATAGAATATCAGATTATATTCTATGGCTCACTAGTCAATAATTGTTTTATTATATGATAATAGTCTGTATATAGCACTTACGACCTTATGCTACTAGACAAAAATTGAAAAAGAATTTGAAAAACAAAATGAAAACAAAAATTTGAAAAAAAAAGTTTAAAAATTAAAAATAATAATGCTTGCTACTGGAGCCCAATTTTTCTTTTAATAGTCCTATATTTATCTACATATATCTGCACAGGTCCACATAATGCCACAATATTTTCAACACAGTTTACGGAAATGTAATATCCAATGTAGTAATTTACCTGTATAAATTACCTGTGGTCAAGAGTGGTAAAGACTGGACATTTGCACATGCTAGCACATGCTAGCACATGCTAGCACATGCACAGGTGAATGGTTCTCCCAGTCTCTATTGTTCTCTCTACAGGTAAGATGTACAGAGCACACGAGAAAACGTGTCTTCATGCATTATTATCCAGTTTGTAGAGTGCACAAAACAAAAAAGGGAGATAACTCAAAATTTAGCTACGCAAGAGTTGTCATTCTTGTGCGCGACACACCTCCGAGTCGTGGTCTATGCCTGTGTGAAGTTTCATGAAAATATTCCAAAGGGTGGTCGAGTTATGCTCCGGACAGGAAATTAGTGCGCGAAAACAAAAAAGGGAGATAACTCAAAAATTAGCTATGTAAGAGTTGTCATTCTTGTGCACGACACACCTTCGGTTCGTGGTCTAATTGAATGTGTGAAGTTTCATAAAAATATTCCAAAGGGTGGTCGAGTTATGGTCAATCAGTGCGCGAAACAAAAAAGGGAGATAACTCATAAATGAGCTATGCAAGAGTTGTCATTCTTGTGCGCGACACACCTTCGGGTCGTGGTCTATGCATGTGTGAAGTTTCATGAAAATATTCCAAAGGGTGTTCGAGTTATGCTCCGGACAAGAAGTGTCTGCGGCGGACGCGGACGTGGACGTGGACCGCGTCCGCGGACGCGGACGCGGACGCGGCCCGTTGTCAAATCCATAGTATCCCCCGACGGAGTCCGGGGGATACAATAACTGCATATACTCATATATAATCCATGCATTTGTTAGTTGGTTAGCTTATATTTACGGATAGGATTGGGCTGTACAACATTCCATACCCAGCCACATAGTTACACTGATTTAGGAGAAATCAATAAGGAAAGACCATTCTAAAATCTGCTATGTGAAAATCAACTTCAAAATGTCCACATCAATGTCTATTAACGGACCATATAAGTTTATCTCATTATATTAATGGGCATAGAAAAACATATTCAAAAATAGTTTACCAGTCAAACCATATAATAAGCGTGCGTACAGCCATGGTTTTCGTAACAAATAGCCTCCAAATAGGAACACAAACATCCGTGTCATCCAATTCCTCCTTCTCAAACAGATCATCGGGAATTTGTGTTTTGTTAACTTTGGCCATGTGGTGTAGAACTTTCATGGCCTCGTCCCGTCGCCCCTTCTGTAACAGCCATCGCGGCGATTCTGGCAATAACCTGGTAGAAACGTGTGTGCATGTACATAGAAACCTCTCTAAACCGGACACCCTGGGAGGTCCCCATGGTGTCCGGTTTACAGAGGTTTCACTGTAAATCAGACATTTTATCATTCCGAGCCATAGCAATGCGCTATGCGATTATGAACAGACATTATCACCTGAGATAAATGACCAATAAACTCAACAAAAATAAGATCACAAATCCTGGTGTCCAATTTAGAGAGGTTCCACTGTATATAAACTTGGATATCGCATAATGCGAGCTTAAGGCCACGCCACGTAAGGCCAACCGGACAAATGGGTTATATTTACGTTTGTAGAGGTACCTGTAGCCAGTGTATCTCCTGGTCTGATACAACTACATACATGTAGCAGCCCAAATATGCTTGTAAACCATTTTACTATATACTTTTGTAACAAGGCGATCGCCGGGGAGTGTTTCAACTACTACCAATGAGTCAAGGTTACTCGAATTACCCATGGTGGTTTAGCTATCAATATGAGGAAGCGACTAATGAACTTTAGCCATCATACGACTAACGTATCAGGAGATATGCGAAATTTGGACGTATGTTCAAGTTTTGACGAACATGACTTACATTTCAAGGAAAGTGTGTGAATGTCCCCTGAATTACACAGGATGGGTAGGTGTCCATGTACGCAAGCTACTGATGAAGTTTGGCGAAGATACGATGAACGTATCAGGAGATAATGTGAAATTTGGATGTACGTCCAACTTTGTTCACCTATACATGAAATTCGAGAAACATGTCAAGGTCACAGAATGACCCAGGGTGGTTAACTATCAACGTAAGGAAGCAACAGATGAAGTTTGGCAAACATCCGACGAATGTATCAGAAGATGTGCTACATTTGGATGGGCATGACCTATAATCAACTGCCGATTTCCATCTTAGCGTTCTGCTTTAAATGAGCGAATTTTGGAATTTTTTCGAAAATAACGTCCGTGGTGCTTCATGCCGTCATTTATTCGATGACGTCACAATCACGCTAATAACGTCAGACATTCAACAAACATATCAGGAAATATGCGAAATTTGGAGGTACGTGCCAGTTTTGACGGAAGTGACTTATATTTCGTGAAAAGTATGTCAATGTCATCAGAATAACCCGGGTGGTTAGGGATCAATGTAAGGAAGCTACTTCTGTAGTTTGGCGAACATGCGACTAATGAATCAGGAGGTAATCAATATTTGGACGTACATTTGGACACAAATGTTAAGGTCACCAAGGTGAATGTCAATATCAGAATGACACTGGCTGGATAGCTATCACTAAGAGGAAGCTACATGTATTGATGGAGTTTGGCGAAGGTCCGACTAACGGATCAAGAGATATGCGAATTTGGACGTAGGTCCAACATTTACGTCCGAAATCGTTGACGACGACGACGCCAGAATTATGATCGCTATGTCTCACTTTCCACTATCGTGGGTGAGACAATACATTATTGTGTATCGCCATGTTTTATTCTTTTAGATTTGGACATAAAGTTCAACATCAACAGTAAATAATTGTCAACGGGTAAACCAGTTTATGGTTGTGGGAGGTGTATACTCGTAATGTAATGGCAACAAAGCACAATGAGAACCCATACTTATACAACCTTCAGGGCACATACCCCGATATTTTTATTCGAAATCAGACAGTTGTGCATATCAGCCTCGACCAATCAAACTTCCTGATTTCGAGCATTAGAGTGGAGTATATGCTCAGAAGATTATATAAGCATCAGTCCAGTAGCCGATTTCACCAAAATTGCAAAGGATACTTATCTTGCTAAGTACAGTTTGAGGGAGAAATTTTCAATTTAAAGATAAATTTATTATTTTTTATTTTAATGAATTTATTACATTATCACAGGCATTTTGGCTGTGATAATGTAATACATTCAGTATAATAATTCTGCATACTTTTAATCATAAAATATATGCAGTAGTTAGTTCTATATGAAATAATGCATTTCGGGAAATATAAATGATGACTCCCTCAAAGTATACTTAGCTAGATAAGTATGCTTAGCAATGTTGGTGAAATCTGCATGACAGCTCACCAGAAGTAGCTAAGATAGAGAACGGTGGGCACCGACGTGGCTAGCTGTACGTGATGCCAGTCCCGCAAAAGGTAGGCCACGCCCGATAGGATCGACAGCCCCAGGGCCCAGAAATACTGGAACGATATGCCCGCCTTCACCCGCATCGACGGGCCCACCAACTCCATAGCTGCCGTGGAAATGAATGGTAATTGTGTTAGCAGAAATGTACAAGATACATGGAACTATGAATACTGATATTGAAAGGCCATTGCTAGTTATGACCCCCATGTATTATTTATTTGTGGCCAATTGTGTTATATTTTCTGGTACCTGTTACAAGATATCTCTTTAATCCTACATTGCCTTGAATATACGTAAGCTTGTTTATCATCATACATGTACTTGCATTTAGCTATATATGACTCCGTAACCAACCCATGCAGTCAGCATAAACAATCTTAAGGACAAATAACAAAATTCGTTATACAATCATGTAGCATGTGTAGATAGTATATGTAACGTTGTGTTTTACATGACTTGCAACTGTACATGTGTGTGCTTGTTGTACATGCTGTAGGGTCCAGTATGCAAATGGCGGGTGGAGCGGGGGGGGTGGGGGGGGGGCATATTCATGCTTTACAAACATACGCTCTAATTTCTTTCATATTGCAATAATTCCAGCACAAAAATATTTACACAATTCCCTAACATTTGATTGGCCAGTAGCAAGTCTCTGTCCAAAATTTATATCCCAGTAAACTCACACGCCGAACTACTTTCCGTAACCGTGAGGCGCACTTAAAATAATTCTTAAGAAAACGGAAAATAAACACATTTTCTTGATGAATTTATTTCAAATCCTGGAATTATAAGGAATGAATGGCCTTTTTGTGGAATTTATCGGGGATATAAACTTGGAAAAGTCGCGGGAATACTGGACGAAGGCCGGAAGGCCTCGTCCAGTATTCCCGAGACTTTTCCAAGTTTATATCCCCGATAAATTCAACAAAAAGACCATTCATTCCTTATAATTCCAGCATTTGAAATAAATTCATCAAGAAAATGTGTTTATTTTCCGTAGTACATGTATGAGCAAACAATACAAATACTATATGTTTTCTATACCATATAGTATAAACGTACAATATGTTCGTACCGTATATACCAACCAATATCATATAGACATAGAATATCTATGTCTATGGTATAGTCTTAGATATACCCATTCAATTCGTATGTTTATACGAAATGCATACATGTGTATACTTCTGGTATGTTTGTATCGTACAAACATACCATATTTGCGTAAGGTATAAATGTACCACCGGGTTGATTCTACTTGGAGTCACAAATACCGCGGTTATGCGGTTAATTATTTTATTCCATAATTATGTAAATGTATATTGCTAAATAGTGGTTCGGTTATGGTTATGGTTGAATTGCGGTTTGTGTTTTGCGGTTCATCGGTTCCGAAACGAATATTTGTCATGTAATTATTTTAGTTAAAATATTGTGATATAACACACATAGACATCCATTAATTAATTATGATTGTAAACAAAACATAGTTATTCCACATTTGATCTGTGTTTCAGCACAAACTTGCTAGAAATGCTATTTATTGATGACAGACTATATGATCCAAAGACGCTCGGGCTACACGTTAACCCCTGATAAAATACGTGCAATTCATATAAACTTTGAACAATAACCGACACAAAATTTAACTTGCAAAATCTCATATCATACCGAACGAGCATAATTAAATTGGAATAGAGCTGAATAATTAATTGAATTTCAAGTTAGCATTCCTAAAAATTACTTCTTTTTGCTGACCGACAAAAATGTTTACATGCGAAATCTCATATCATAACGACCGAGCATAATTAAATTGGAATACTTTCTTTTTCTGCTTTACAGCTGAATAATTAATTGAATTAACTTGAATTTGAAGTTAGCATTCCTGAAAATATTAGTGCTAACCCCCCCCCCCCCCCTCCCCACCCCCTGCGCCTCTCATGTTTTGTAAAACAAATATTATAATAAACATGTTTTGGCAGCATATGAGAATCGTCTCCTAATTTTTATTACTGATGGTGAACACGTTTTGATCTTCGCAAGTCGCATAATATACAATAAGCCCGGTTTTGTCCGATCAGGTGCGGTTGTAATCATTATTGGCTGTGACGTGGTGGAGGGTGAGACATCAAAGGTTACAAAGTCGTGCCGAACTGACCTTTGATACATGCCGATGTGATGTCAATAGAGACACACATTTACGACCAATTACTCGACACATATTTATCCATTTCGGGACTCTATTAGGCAGGAAATAAAATAGTAATTTATTTAGTAAGATATGGCTCTGGAATTTCGGAGTTTCGCACATAATTACTCCATAACTTTGTGACATCGAAATTTAAAAGTCGAAGGTGCAGAATCCCCCCAAAAAGGTAAGGCAAAAACCGGCGATGCGATGCAGTAACCAATAACACATATCGAAATATGTTTTTCCCCCAATAAACATGTATTGGCAGCACATAAGAATCTTCTCCTAAGACGACGATTATCATGTTTTTGTCAAACTATGTTATTTTTTGTCAAGAATTATTGGTGTCTGTGCACATTTGTTCTACTTCCTAATAAAAGCATGTTTCAGCAGCACACGAGAATCGTCTACTAAGACTATTTTTACGTCTCCTGTTGGGGACATTTTACCATCTCGCGTTCTAGCGATATCGAGCATAGGTTGATCGCGTAAATGCGAAGTATGATCGCGAGCTTGCGAGACGAAATTAAGCGGTTGATTGGGTTCTATCGTATTCAATCTTGTTTTTTCGCAACTTCGCCCACAGATGGAAGATCGCGCATTTTTGCTTCGCGATCTGCATCAACGCGCATGAGCAAAACTAACCCGAATGTTCTGTCTATAACACAGGGTAAGTCGCCTTGCGTTACCTGCGTTTTATAATTCGGCTGACAGCAAAATATGTTTCCAAAAGCGGAAGGCGAGATGGCAAAAACGCGAGACGATTCTCATATCTTTAGGAGACGATTCGCATGTTTTCGCAAGACGGAAAAATTGCGAAATGACAGCTCTAGACGAATCATAATACTTTTAAAATGACAGACGTACCTTTGGCCTTTATCAAACTGTTTGCAAACTGTAGATCCCGATGAGCATGCTATTCACGAGCCGTCTCATCAGGATCTACGCCATTCGTACGTACTTTATTTATACCAAAACTTACCCCTAATACAGCGTAATGTAACAGTTCCACACTTAATATGGAATAGTCCGTGTCAGTTACTTGTAACTTGGGGATGAAATGTGTAATATTAAATATTACAAACACGGATAACCACAGTGCATAGGTTCTTTATTTTATTTTAAATACGCTCAAGCCAGTCTATTTATAAACCGCTCTTCAGCTATCGAGACCTTCACCTGTAACAATTACCACGCGCTTTTTATGAAAAATCGATACGTTGAGAAATGTGTTAAAAGGCGACAAAACACACAGGCATTCGGCGTGTTACATTTACACGGTTGATAGGAAATAACAGCAAATAGGTAATTTTTCTCGGACCGATTTGTATACGACCGTTTTTAAAAAACGGTACGTATTATGTTTTACCGCACGGCTTCCTCCGAAACTGCTTGGCCCTAAATGATACTCTTTTGTGTTGATGGGCCGTTAAGCACCATTCCATTCCTCCGAAACCGTTCAGTCGATCGATCTGAAACTATACACACGTCTTCTACACATATTGAAGATGTGCAACTTGGTGTTTTTATGGCGAAAAAATATTTTTTAACAAAAATATCACCTTTTTAACTTAGCCATTTTTTCTACATGTTTCTATACAATTCTATATACGGTACAGAGATTGTGTACACAACTCCTCCGAAACTGTTCAGTCGATCGTTCTGAAATTATACACACGTCTTCTACACATATTGAAGATGTGCAACTTGGTGTTTTTATGTCGAATAAATATTTTTTAACAAAAATATCACCTTTTTAACTTAGCCATTTTTTCTACATTTTTCTATACAATTCTATATACGGTACAGAGATTGTGTACACAACTCCTCCGAAACTGTTCAGTCGATCGTTCTGAAATTATACACACGTCTTCTACACATATTGAAGATGTGTAACTTGGTGTTTTTATGTCGAATAAATATTTTGTAACAAAAATATCACCTTTTTAACTTAGCCATTTGTTCTACATTTTTCTATACAATTCTGTATACGGTACAGAGTTTGTGTACACAACTCGTCCAAAACCATTCAGTCGATCATTCTGAAACTATACACACATCTTCTATACATATTGAAGATGTGCACCTTGGTGTTTTTATGCCGAAAACATATTTTTTTACAAACAAATATCACCTTTTTAACTTAGCCATTTGTTCTACATTATTGTATCCAATTCCCTATCATTTCTACTTTACACTCTACTTTTCTATCTCTGCCTAAATTAGTATACATGTTTAGCACAACGAGATGAGGAAATAATGCTATTATCTATAGACTTTCAAATTCTCATTAATGTTTCTTGCCTTGGTGACAGCTTCACATTTCTGCAGCTTCGCTGTCTGGCCCATATTCGACGGGCGTATTTTGTGACTTGCGGCACTCTTGTTAAGACTAGTTTTCAAATCTCAATCGGTCTGAGATATCAAAAATCGGTCCAGAACCGATAAAGTGAAAATTTTAGAAGCCCTGCCGACCGGGCATAATTAAATTGGAATACAGGTGAATTTATAGCACACATGAAAATTGATTAATTACTTATTTTTGCTGACCGACAAAATGTCAATGAAAAATTTAACTTGCGAAATCTCATATCATACCAACCGAGCATAATTAAATTTGAATACAGCTGAATTTATATCATAATTAATTGAATTAACTTGAATTTCAATTTAGCATTCATAAAAATTACTTATTTTTGCTGACCGACAAAAACTTTAACTTGCAAAATCTCATATCATACCGAACGAGCATAATTAAATTGGAATACAGCTGAATAATTAATTGAATTTCAAGTTAGCATTCCTAAAAACTACTTATTTTTGCTGACCGACAAAAATGTTTACATGCGAAATCTCATCTCATAACGACCGAGCATAATTAAAATGGAATACTTTCTTTTTCTGCTTTACAGCTGAATAATTAACAAAATTTAACTTGCAAAATCTCATATCATACCGAACGAGCATAATTAAATTGGAATACAGCTGAATAATTAATTGAATTTCAAGTTAGCATTCCTAAAAACTACTTATTTTAGCTGACCGATAAAAATGTTTACATGCGAAATCTCATATCATAACGACCGAGCATAATTAAAATGGAATACAATGTACTTTCATTTTCTGCTTTACAGTTGAATAATTAATTGAATTAACTTGAATTTCAAGTTAGCATTCCTAAAAATAACTTTGCCAAAATAATTAACTTGGGGAAATCTCATATCATACAGAGCGGGCATAATTAAATTGGAATACAGGTGAATTTATAGCATACATGATTAATTGAATTAACTTGAATTTCAAGTAATTAACATTCCTACGGCGTAAAAATTACTTATTTTTGCTGACCGACAAAATATTTACCTTGCGAAATATCATATCATACTGACCGAGCATAATTAAATTGGAATACAGCTGAATAATTAATTGAATTAACTTGAATTTCAAGTTAGCATTCCTAAAAATTACTAATTTTGCTGACCACCAAAGAATTTAACTTGCGAAATCTCATATCATACTGACCGAGCATAAATAAACTTGAATTTGAATACAGCTGAATTTATAGCATAATGAATTGAATTATCTTGAATTTCAATTTAGCATTCCTAAAAATTACTCACTTTTGCTGACGGCCACAACATTTAACTTGCGAAATCTCATATCATACCGACTGAGCATAATTAAATTGGAATACAGCTGAATAATTAATTGAATTAACTTAAATTTCAAGTTAGCATTCGCAAAAATTACTAATTTTGCTGACCGCCAAAGAATTTAACTTGCGAAATCTCATATATATCATACCGACCGACCATAAATAAATTTGAATACAGCTGAATTTATAGCATAATTAATTGAATAACGTGAATTTCAAGTTAGCATTCCTAAAAAACTTTACTTATAATTGCGACCGACAAAAAGTTTTACTTTCAAAATCTCATATCATACCAACCAAGCATAATTCAGAAATTGGAATACAGTTGAATAATTAATTGAATTAACTTGAATTTCAAGTTAGCTTTCCTAAAAATAACTTATTTTTGCTGATCGCCAAAATAATTAACTTGCGAAATCTCACATCATACCGACCGGGCATAATTAAATTTGAACACAGCTGAATTTATAGCATACATTATTAATTGAAAGTTAACTTGAATTTTAAGTTAGCATTCCTACGGCCTAAAAATTACTTATTTTTGCTGACCGACAAAATATTTACCTTGCGAAATCTCATATAATACTGACCGAGCATAATTAAATTGGAATACAGCGGATTAATTAATTGAATTAACTTGAATTTCAAGTTAGCATTCCTAAAAATTACTTATTTTTGGCAACTGCCAAAAAAAATTAACTTGCGAAATCTCATATCATACCGACCGAGCATAATTAAATTGGAATACAACTTAATAAGTTACCATTCCTAAAAAATACTTATTTTTGCTGACCGCCAAAAAAAATTAACTTGCGAAATCTCATATCATACCGTCCGAGCATAATTAAATTTTAATACACCTGAATTATATTAATTTAATTAACTTTAATTTCAAGTTAGTATTCTTAAAATTACTCATTTTTGCTGACTGCAAAAATATTTAATTTGCGAAATCTCATTTATTACACTCTTGCAAATTATTTGCACGGGTTTCGCTGTGAGAAAAAAACCGTAATCAACTCCTTACACATAATACACCGTGAAGAGAACATCCGTAATTGCACGCCTGTTTTCTTGGAAACCACGTGCACGAGCTACCATGCAAAATGTTTAATTTTTATTACAGTCAAAATAAAGTTATTTGAAAATTTGGAAAGGGTCTCGACTAATCTAGAATGTTTATAATGTGATTGAACACATTCCAAATATGCACTCAAATATATCTGGCTCATAGAAACAGCTGCGTTATTTGGATTTCAAAAAGTTTACATGACACGTGATTGTATAACTATTCATGCGCACGTCACAATTCATTGATTATAATCTCAAAAATAGACTAAATGTGCACATATATCCGCCGTGGAAGTGTAATAAATAGGATATTCCACCGTACATGTTTGAAGAGCGGAAATAATACACTCGTGTCCGTCGGCGTCCATGCAAGCAACTCGTTCACTATGCTCACTCGTTGCTTACGTGGAAGCCGATGCACACTCGTGTATTATTTTCCCGCTATTCAAAATGTACAATGGAATATCCTCTATATCATACCGACCGAGCATAATTGAATATGAATACAGCTGAATTTATTCCATAATTATTTGCATTAACTTGAATTTCAAGTTTGCATTCCTAAAAATTACTTATTTTTGCTGACCGTCAAAAATTGTACTAACTCGTGAAATTTCATATCATACTGACTGAGTATAATTAAAGTTGAATACAGCTGAATAATTAATTGAATTAACTATACTTTCAAGTTAGCGTTCGTAAAATTACTTTTTTTTGCTGACCAACAAAATATTTAACTTGCTAAATATCATATCATACCGACCGATCATAATTAAGTTTGAATACAGCTGCATTTATATCATAATTAATTGAAATTAACTTGAATTTTAAGTTAGCATTCCTAAAAATTACTTATATTTGCTGACCGCCAATAAATTTACTAGTAACTGAGTTTCAAAATCTCATATCATGTATACCGACCGAGCATAATATTATACATTGTTTTAAAGTCACTCTTTTTATTAAATTTTCGACCACATGGTCTTTATCAAAATAGTGTGAATTTCACACTATTTTGATAAAGACCATGTGGTCGAAAATTCAATACTGTGAAACTGTATTGGCAGTCCTATATGTAACGTCCATATTCATGATAGTGTAGCAGTAAACCGGAACATAACATCCGGTTTACTCCTACACTATGATGGACGTTATGTACATAGGACTGCCAATACAGTTTCACACTATTTTGATAAAGACCATGTGGTCGAAATTTAATAAAGTGACTTCAAAACAATGTGTATTAAATGTGCTTCCCTTCGGAGGTTATTGGAAATTACCATAATATTATAAATTTAAATACAAATTAATTTTGAATGGCTGAATATCGCTTTCATAAAAAACTGAATTATTGATGCCGGCCGATAAAATATTCTATTGTGAACTTGAAGTCTCAAATCTTATTAACTGAGCATAGTTTTTACAAAATATCTCATTCATCGGCCGACAAAATATTTATTTGTGATGTGTCAAATTTGACAAAGAGAGCATAATTTTTGCAAAATAATTAATGATCTTCTTCTGGTTTGATGCAGAGAGTAATTAAGCATTTGTTTAATTTATATTGGCAAACGGTTGAATTTACATAAAAAAAATATTATTTTTGCTGACCGCAAACAAAAATAACTTGTGAAGTATCATAGTATATCGACCGAGCATAATAAATATATAATTAACTTTTTCAGCTTGTCGAAAACTCTAACTAATCATTGGTTTAAATTGTTTACAAACATTTGAATCTAGTGTTCAAGTGGTAACAAAATAATTGTTTATAGTGGCTAGCGACTAAAATGCACATTGTAAAGTTTTATATAGTCATATAACTCCAGCACACAAATATTTACACAATTCCCTAACATTTGATTGGCCCGTAGCAAGTCTCTTTCCAAAATTTATATCCCAGTAAACTCCCACGCCGGCCACTTTCCGTACTTTCCGTACTTTCCGTAACCGTGAGGCGTAGTTAAAATAATTCTTAAGAAAACGGAAAATAAACACATTTTCTTGATGAATTTGTTTCAAATGCTGGAATTATAAGGACTTGGAAAAGTCGCGGGAATACTGGACGAGGCCTTCCTTCCGGTCTTCCTTCCGGCCTTCCTTCCGGTCTTCCTTCCGGCCTTCCTTCCGGTCTTCGTCCAGTATTCCCGCGACTTTCCAAGTTTATACCCCGATAAATTCCACAAAAGTCGCGGGAATACTGGACGAGACCTTCCTTCCGGCCTTTCTTCCGGCCTTCGTCCAGTATTCCCGCGACTTTCCAAGTTTATACCCCGATCAATTCCACCGCGACTTTCCAAGTTTATACCCCGATAAATTCCACAAGAGTCGCGGGAATACTGGACGAGGCCTTCCGGCCTTCGTCCAGTATTCCCGCGACTTTCCAAGTTTATACCCCGATCAATTCCACAAAAAGGCCATTCATTTCTATAATTAATGGAGTTTAATTATATTAAATATTTAATGATCTTATTCTGCCTTGCCGCAGACTGTAGTTTAGTGGAGAACATCACCGACACAATCATGTTGGGTCGGGTGGCTGCTATATTTGTTGTTGTTTTTTGGAAGTTTAGTGTTTTCAATAAAACCAATCATATACGGCATCAAATTATACAAACACGTAGATTGAACTTATATTATGCTCAGTTGTATTAATATAATAGTGTTATTTATTATATAAATGGATGGGGATTTAAATAGTCGTTCCCTATATGCAAGGTCATCGAGCCAGTGCCGTCGTTAAATCAAAGCATTACAAAAATGATATGAAACTATACTGGGCAGATAAATAAACGTCCCACCCTATTTAAGTGACGATTGCCAGAAATCTAAAAGAGTCACAGGGCCGAAACCAGTACAAAAATAAACTTCATTAATTTCTGGATCGACATCCGTTTTTGAAATTTTGATCGCATGCGTAGTTGTCAAAATATTCTTCTGCGAAGTTGGTAGGGGTCGAAATAAAAAATCACAAAATCGTTTGTCACGCGTTTGTTAAATTTCAGAGGATACATTTTGATTTAAAATGTACAGTCTGTGCGAAATTCTTTAACAGCGAGTGTGCCCACTCTGCGCCACGTAATTATCCGACGCATTGACCTGACGTAACGCATGATCATGGCGTTTGGCAGATTACGCCATTCGCGCTGCAATGCCAGCTTAAGCTGACGAGCATTGTTTTCTGGTGGTTTGCCCTAGCGTTCCGACCGAGCACACCCCAGATGTGCTCGATAGGGTTGAGATCGGGGGAAGCCGCAGGCCATCGCATGACGTCCACGTTGTTCATTGCCAAAAACTGTGCGGTGGCCCTGGCAGCGTGCTGGCGTGCATTATCTTGCTGCAGCGTCACGCCAAGACCATGATTATGGATGACAATGGCAAGACATGTGGCCTTAAAACGTCACCAATATAACGTTGGGCAGTGATGTTGCCCCGTATAATTACCAGCTCTGTCTTGCGGCTTCCCATAATCCCGCCCAGACCATTACGCTTCCTCATCCAAACCTATCCCTCTCCACCACACAGCAGTCCGCGAATCGTTCGTTCTTGCATTTGCCATCTGCGTGAACCGAGATTCGTCTATAAACAGAACTCTTGTCCCAGTCAGCCCGCCTCCAAGTAAGATGGCGTCGACACCACAACAGCATGGAGGCACGGCGACGCTTGGTCATTTCCGGACCAGTGTACGGGCGTCGAGCTCTGATGGTTGTGCGTTACGACGTAACCGATTACGGATGGTCTGCACAGAGACCCCGTAACGCCGAGCCGTGACGGTGGATGGCAAAAGGCGTTGACGCAAGTGTGTCAACTTAATGTAACGGTCCGTTATTGCCGTCGTCACACGAGGCCTACCAGCTCGAGGACGGTCGCGAACGTCTCCAGTGTCCCTATAGAGTGCCACAAGTCGCTCAATCGTTTTCGTCCTGCAGCACCCAAACCGACGTGCAACGACACGTGCCGTCACGCCAACCTCCAACATCCCAATTGCCTGATTTCTGTCCTTTTCACAAAGCCGTGGCATAATGAAAACAGAGAATCAATGAGAAGCTTTTTTAATTTTCGATAAGATGATCTCAAACGATACTCACCACTTGTACATGTTGTATTTACCTTGTGTTCACCTTGCACGTGGAAAAGGTGGTAAAGAGCGTTCCGCTTCCGGAGCGAAATATACACGGCGGACACGTGGTAAACTGTACACAGTCGTATTCTCAACATCGCCAAGATCTCACATATATATACATTGCCCATAGTACATGTACGTAGACCCGAATACTTTCGTATTTAAAAGAGGGACGTTTTTTATTGTGCTAAGTATTATGTATAAACATGAGAACGAATTTACCAGTTTGAAAAAACAGGTATTTAGGCAGGCTACCTGTATTATTATGAGACCGAATTGATTTGAGAGTGAATTCACCAGATACATGGTAGCCTACTTATAGTTTGACACTGTAGCGTCACTTACACATTCAAATCAAACTAAACGACTACTAAATCATATGTAGAGTGTCGACTCTCACTTGTTGTGTCTCGTTTTGTTTGTCTATTATTGGCGGATATAAAAATAATTTCGTCTGAATAATCCTGTCTCCGTAGTACACCGATTATCGTGTATTTTTCCGAACCGTAACCGTAGCCAGCGCTATTATAACCGGTAACCGCGTTTATCGGTTCGATAACCCCGGTAATCGGTTAGAATACCGCATAATGCGTTGCACTATAGCGGTTCGTTTGCGGTTGAATTGCGGTTCGTTGAACCGCAAAACGCGGCTATGTGGTCAATGTACCGCGGCTAGGCCGTTACTCTACGTAGAATCCCCACTATATATAGGATAGACCTTTACCATAAATGTATACGATATATTAAGGACGTGTGGGGCCCCTGATCATCCAATGAGTTGCATAGTTGCTTCGTAAATGTGATGGAGACATAAGCATAACACAAATGTGTCTTACTATTTTCTACACAGTGCATGGAGTTGCCATGTCGGCCATCTTAGTGTGTACAAGCCATCGCCCAGTTTTATCGCTTATTGTGTTTGAAAAAAGGAAGACATTTACTCCAACGTTAAGTTTATGATGTTGATATTGGGGAAAGGGGTGGGGTGGTCATGGATTTGCTGTAGCACAATAGAGGAAACAGATGTCATAAGACATTTACACCAACGTTAAGTTTATGAATGTGCTATGTTTGTGACCTTGACCTTGGGGAAAGGGGTGTGGGTGTGTCATGGATTTGCTAAGGCACGATATATCGAGTATCATCAGATGAATGCATGCTAAGTGGGGGGGGGGGGGGGGAAGGGGGGGGGTTATGGATTTGCTGTAACACACTAGAGGATCATCAGATGAATGCATGTATGAAATATCAAAGCGTTCCCTGTAAAGAAACAGAAGTTACACAACATTTACCCCAAAGTTAAGTTTATGAACATGCTAAGTTTGTGACCTTGACCTTGGGGTAAGGGTTGGGTGGTGGGTTGTGGATTTGCTACAGCATGATAGATGGTCATCTGAGGAATGCATGTATCAACTATGAAGGCATTCCCTGTAAATAAACAGAAGTTACACAACATTTACCCCAACGTTAAGTTTATGAACCTGCTAAGTGTGTGACCTTGACCTTGGGGTAAGGGTTGGGTGGTCGGTCATGGATTTGCTACAGCACGATAGAGGGCCATCTGAGGAATGCATGTATGAAATATTAAGGCGTTCCATGAAAGGAAACAGATGTTATAAGAAATTTACCACAACGTTAAGTTTATGAATGTGCTAAGTTTGTGACCTTGACCTTGGGGTAAGGGTTGGGTGGTGGGTCATGGATTTGCTACAGCATGATAGAGGGTCATCTGAGGAATGCATGTATGAAATAACAAGGTGTTCCATGAAAGGAAACAGAAGTTATAAGACATTTACCCCAACGTTAAGTTTGTCGACGCCGACGCCGACGCCGACGCCGACGACGCCGGGGGGAATGTCATAAGCTCTTCTGCACTTCATACAGGCGAGCTAAAAAATGGATAAGTTAAAAAGGTGAAGTGTTTGTTAAAAAATATATTTTCGGCATAAAAACACCGAGGTGCACATCTTCAATATGTGTAGAAGACGTGTGTATATTTTCAAATCGATTGACTGAACGGTTTCAGACGAGTTGTGTACACAAACTATGCACGTTTTCTGTCCGCCACCCGCCATAATACGTATAAAAAGTGTCCATTGACTTGTTTATTTTGTGAGTGATGGTAGAAAAGCTCAGATATCTAGCTTTTCGTGTAGTCTGCTGAAATAATAGTTATAGGACGTTGTCGTTCTACAAAAACGGCATGTATTGCACCAAATTTTAACATTTTATTATTTCACTTGTAAGAGCGTTGAAATGAGATCTATATATCTATACTGAACAAATCACAATTCTGTATGTCACTGGTGAAATTGGGTTTATGACATTTGCGACCAGTGTATAAATATGTGTACCGGTATACATGTACAGCAGGACCACTATCTACACTGGTTACACAAGTCATTGCGTCTATTTGGTTGGTCGGCGGCTTGCTTGTTCTATATCGATTATAACCCTTTAATCACTACGTAACTGGAATATATTTTGATATGTTAATTTTTTCAACCAATCCAATTGTCACAATTGTGAGACAAGTCCATTTATTAAAAGGGGTGTTTTTGTTCTCAAAAAATATGAAAATTACTTGCAAAAAGAGCAGATCCTGACGAGACGGCTCGTGACGAGCCGGTCCATCTCGATCTACACTGTTTGCCAATACCACTATACAGGTAAATAGTGTAGAAAGGGCTAATCTCTGTAGAAAGATGGAAAAAAAGGAGTACAGAAGTTATGCTGGAGCGAAACGTACTGAAAGTCCGATTGTGCACGGGGTGGGGGGGGGGGGGGGGGCGTCTCTTGCAGACACGCCTCTGTACTCAATCGTATTTTCGGTAGTTTTCCAAGCACAACTTCGTACGCGCTGCAAGGAGGACCGAATATTGAACAAATACAAAAATTACTTTCAAACATTTACTCGTTTATATGGTATTTACAATTGAATTGGTATAATTATTGACGTTTTCAAATGGTTTTTGAACAACAGTTTTCAAAATATGGTACACCGTAGTGCATGTAGTTTTGTAATGTTTAGTTTCCAAAGATTTATGTCAGAGACGATCTCTGCGACCAGCGTTGCCCATGATCACACTGCGCATCCGCGCAGTCTGATCAGGGATTACACTGTTCGCTCTATATGTGTCACTGGTGGACAAACAGTCTGATCGGGGTCTACACTGTTTGTCTACTAGTGGTCCAGGTATTCCGTTCGTCTGATTGATTATCAACAAAACTCACCCGGAGTCGGTGACTGAGCCAATATGTCTGGTATAGCATTTGCGATGTTTGTCTAAAACCTAATCTAAAGCTAACAACAAGTTCCGTACATAACATCAAACATTGGGGAAAGTTCTAAACAAATACAGAATTAAATCCACTTCTGATTAAAATAATTCCTCCCGAATATTTGACATCTTCTACGAAAAATATCACCATCTTTCATTTCAATATGTTTTGGATAAAATCGCAAATGTTACATCAGACATAGTTTCTCAGTTACTCACTCCGGGTGGGTTTTGTTGTCAACCAGCCAGGCAAACAAAATACACGGGCCACCAGTAGACAAACAGTGTAGGCCCTGATCAGACTGTTCGACCACACTGGCAGCACATGTGGAGCGAACAGTGTAGACCATGATCAGACTGTGTGGATGCGCAGTCTGACAAAGAGCTACGCTGACCGCAAACGTCGTTGTCACTATCTGTGATTAAAAGACGTTCAGAGAATGAACAATAAGTTGGAATCAATACCCCAAACAGTTTGATGGGTCGAGCCTGAGCACAACTCTGGCTCACACAGGGAGTCTACTTGAGGTTAAGATTCTAGCACATGCTCAGACTGTTTTCCAATCACAGCCTTACTATTGTGTTGTGTTTTGAGGAAGATAAACAAGCATAACATTAATGGACCACGATCTGATAATACCGGGCTTATTTTATGTGTGACCAGTGTAGATCCTGATCATAACATGCATGCGCAGTCTAATATGAAATCTACATTGTTGGGTGGCAGTGTGGTTAATGATTAACAGACCGAAAAACGACCAGAGTAGACCATGATCAGACTGTGCGAAAGCGCAAGCTGATCTGGGTCTACACTGGTCGGAATGATACACAGTCCCGGGTTATTCAAATCGTGGTTCATTCAAAACGGCAAGTTGTCTAGCAGCTATGCGTCCCCACCCTCGATCCACACCAATCGGTGAAGGGCGGATCTTGTAGGGGTGTGGGTAACGACGGAATATGGGGCCGCCTCCATCTGGGCCTTCAAGTACAGGAAGTCGACCTCGATCAGTCCGCCCAGTCGGGCCGCCGCCGCCGCGACACGCGGGTCCTTTATGGCCATGTGGGGGTTGAGCCTCAGCAGTCTTCGCACCCGGTAGAAGTCGTCCAGACGAGCGGAGATCTCTGCTTGGCGCTGTTGCTCCAGCATCACTCTCTCTTGCTCGAGTCGCTCTACCATCGCTCTCTCTTGCTCGAGTCGCTCCTGCTCTACTCGCTCTTGCTCAGCCTAAAACAAGAAAAGACAACTACAGAATTGTCGATCGGGCCTCGTGCTGTGGTGTGGTGTACCTGATGTCTTATTGCAAACTGGTTTGATTCACAGCAGAAATGTCATAAGTGTACGCATTTCTACTCGTGCATGTCTTGTCATACTATGAGGTATCGTTAATGAGTAATGAGGAAATGTCATCATAAGTTTAGTTTTTTGAGCCTGGGTATTAGTTGAAAACACAGAAATTATACTTGAAAATGGTGTCAAAGATACGTTAACATGGAAATGAAATGGAAATGATTCTAAAGTGGTGTCAGACGATGTTTTTATTGAGAAAGAAGAGATAATATTAAACAACAGCAGACGTAAGTTTTCGTTTCCCACATTCTCAGGGTGAACATGTGTGTGAAGTAGAGTAGTAATACATGAACTGACCATGTTCTTATTTACAATGTTGAATTAAATTTGTCGTCTGCTGTATATTTTATATTTTCCAATGTAAATGATACATTAATATACATGTGAAATAGATAAGTGCATCAACTGACTGGTTTCTGCAAACAAAGAGTGTCTATGGCATACCAAATCTGGCTTATTTTTTTAAACGTCAGATACTACTCATATAATACATGTACATACCCTGATCTTGTCATGCCTGATGACCGTCCGGGCGGCCCGCTTCACCGCCTTGCGGGCGCGACTGGCGGCATATCTGTTGCCCCGGCGGGCCTGACTCCCGGAGGTCCTGCGCCTCTTGTCATTGTGTGGGGAGTCGTCAATCTCCCGGCGGCGTTTGGTGCCTGGCTTGGCACTGGAGGCCTGGTAATAGAATTATGACATCACATTAATCGAAGAGCAAATATGAGACAAATCATGTGATCTTGTACCTATTGTGGAAACATATTTAAAGACAATGTAATATTTTCAGTAAGTTATGGCCTCACAAGTTGACGAAATGTTCATAGCAAATGCTGAATTCCGTATTCATGGTATTTGCTCTGAACATTTCGTCAACTTTCGATATCATTTACGCAAAATATCGCAAATTTTGTAAATATATTTCATGAGATATTGCACGTCTTAGTTAGCTATGAAATCACGTGAATTTTCTCATACAAATGTATCAACCTGAAGAATTGTTTTCAGAAACTTAAGGACCCGTTCTATACCTGATCATCGTTTGATTCAAAGATAATTGCTTCGTAAATGGGATAGAATATATGTATAACATATATGTGAATACTGCCTCGTTACTATATCCTATACGGCACATGGAGTGGCCAAATCGGTCATCTTTGTGTTTTCCAGCCATCGGCCACTTTCACCTGTTCTGCCGTTTGACGAAGAACTCAAAATGTGAAGTAGAACATATGATATAATGTAGCTAATCATATGTAAAAAAGCCAGGAGAATGGCCTCCTATCAATTATATTACACCAACCTGTAAACTATGTCAGTTTTCTGGACAGGTGTGTGCTTGTGTTTTTAACAACATGAACCACCATTATAAATAGCTCACACACAGAAAATCACACAGTATATCACTTTTAACCTGGCAAACCACACAACACATACTATATATACCCACTATTGTACTATGTTATTAACTATCAAATCCAGTGGCATGTAAGCAGTTACCTGAGTGCAGTGTCCCTGATGTTTACTCACATACTATGCGAGTAAATTTGGATTTACCTATGGGTAACGTGTACATTAACATAGGCTGTGCATCAGATTGAAAAGTTTACACATCAACATTTATTTTGAGATTGATGGGAGAAATGCTCAGATATCTCGTATTTTGTATAGTTTGCTGGCATAATATTTATAGCTTGCCATTGTCATATCGATCTAGTATGTATTGCACCAAATTTTATTTGGTTTACTGTCATGTTATTTGCTGTAAGTGGTGAAACTGTACGATGGCTTGTGCATACAAAGATGGCGGAGATGGAAATTCAGTGCTCCATATAGTATACAGTAACAAGACAATATTAACATATGTTATATTCATATATCGCATCACTCTTATGAAGCAATTATCGTTGAAGTCAAGTGTATCTATATATGACATAATACCTTATGCTGAGACTAAGACTAAGAAAGACTATGGTCAATACGTCGCAGGATACACAGTAATAGAGAGGTGCTGCTTATTCATGACACAGAGTAGTCGCAACTGTCATAAGCCCCATGTATCCAATCACAGACACAATCACACACAAGCACGGACAACAATAATTACATGTACACGGACGACTCATTCGTGACAACCCACCACACCTCATTCGTTCGTCTGTGCGGACGGTATTATATGGAGACAAACTTGTAAGGTACACGCACAAAATAGAATAGAAGAAATAGAGACATTACCTCAGATTGATCTGCAGCACAGATCGCTGAAACAGTAAAGGAAGAAATAGAAAAGAAGAACAACAGCATTCAAGCATTCATTCATACAACATACACATACATGTACAAATCTCAGTCCATACGCACAGTGATGGCAATATTATATCGTGTGTCGCGTTAAGAGATATTAATTAGTTTGCTATGAGTGTAGTTCCATATCAGTCTGTGCATTTGAGCAGTCCGTAGCCAACTTCACAAAAATCTCTAAAAAATTCGCATACAATGTATACGTATCTACTGTCTGTTTCACGTTGTTCTGCCTTTGGCTAGTATTAAACACATTCAATCTAAAATTATTTAAATTTAAGTACCTTTTCATCAATAACAAAATCGTCACCCTCCCCTTTTCCTTTTTTGGACGAAAGTACAACTATTGTTTTATTGCGAACAAAAAATATTCTCTACTGGAATTTAAAGAGAGGACTAGAAATAGATTTTTAAAAATAACTTTGGAATTTGTGGACAGATTTTCCAAATCTAAATTTCTAAGTTCAACATTTCCAAGCTATATGGCCAGGTTTCGGAACAATTTCCATTTTGTTTTTCTCTCTTTCGACCCTTCAACTCATTTCCTACTCCTTCTTGCCCCATGTTAAATTTCTATATATATATCTATTGTTGTTAATAGCCAAACATTCGTCGACAGAAAAATGTACAGACAGTACTTACATGTACGTCCACTTTGAGGAAGTATTTTCCACTGTATGCTGATAAATTATTACACTGATCATGGCACACACTGTTCGCTATATTTTAGGAACATTTATCACGGCTTCGTACCTCACCAATTTTATCAGCGTACTACACAGGGGCGACTGCCGGATCAATAATTTTAACATATTTGTATAAAAAAACCGGAATGTAAATATTTTTCTGCAATTTTTCTCATTTCTCTCCAAAAGTGTATGGTGTTATCACTCAGTTGAACCGTCTCGGTGAGACGGTTCAACTGAGTGGTAACAATATACACCGGGGGCACCCAGTAGATTTGCCGGACCAATCGTATGATGCTTCCGGCGCCCCTGCTACATGTAGGTGATGGGAACCCATACACTAATCGAACTCTAATATAGACCACGCAATAATCTCCCTCTTCTCATGGTCACTCACGCACGAGTCCGTACAATAAACACAAGACTTCAACACTATTGTTTTAGACAAATAACACAACGACGTTTAGTGACAAAAGTTCGCAAGGATATGTAGACTATGGGTGAATCTCTTTATTAATTTGTGGCATTGAATTATCGACAGGCGATTGAACTCCACCACCCCCCCCCCCCCCTCCCCCTATCTGTTATAAATAGTCTACAATGTACGTAGTATAGTTGGATCAGATGGATTTTATCTAATGGCGGTATGCGGGTGGGGAGTTCAATCACAGGCGATTGAAGTCCCCCTCTCCACATCTAGACCACACCACCACCACGCCCCTATCCATATATTATACTGATGTGGATGAGGAGTTCAATCGCCTGTTATTCATCCAAGATGGCTGATTCTGATACAGTTCTACATTTGGCCTGTCAACTTATCTAACCGAGGCGATTGAACCTATCACCATTCCGCCGTTAGACAGGTCCGACATTTTCCAATCTGGCGATGTTTGTTTCCTGTCAATAACCTTATGGAACGTAAAATATAAAATAAACTGAAATAAGTAATGCTAGCTCTACATAATTAGAGCTAACATTAAATATGTACTGTAGAGCTCGCTCCAAATCATTTGAATATCTCACTAAATCAATTGGAGCTAGCTCTAATAAAAAGTAAATAGTTAATGATGTCTAATTATTTAGAGCGGCAGTACAGGAGTGCAGAAATTTAACGTTCGTTGTTGTTGTTGATCATTGTGATAATCTGCTAAACTTCCGATAGCTTTGGTCACATCAGGTGTATTAACACTTATTAGTACAATGCAGTAGTGCTTAACATTCCCGCAATAATCCAAGAAAGTATTTTGACACGAGCAGAATTGTAGACAAACATTAGACACGGTAACAGACGCACTGATCTAATACTAGCATTCACAAACACAAACACATACAATAATTACCACATACCTGAACGTGAACTGCATTGGCCCTGCTCCATATTTTCGTCAAAGTAAAATTTATTAAAATTTGTTATCAATAACGAAAAGTTTCCGTTGGCGTCGTGAAGTCGTGAAGTCTTGAAGTCAACTGACGACGTCGCTAAGAGGACCCGTCCTATTTATACTTGTTTGGCAGATGGCGACGTCGCGTCACAACTTTGCATAGATACGAGCGACGTCATAAACGATATCACACGAAATTGCGCGATCGAACTACATGTAGTTCCACTCTGTCTATCATCCGTGTGTTGTCCTATTCAGTTCGATGGGGTGTGGGGTGGGAAGCGGCCGGGTGGGTATATGCAAGCACTCAGACTTAGATACAAAATATATAGACGGTCTAATGCACGCTTCTAGGAGTGTTTATTGTTCTAATCCCAAGCGCGGCGGGCGGCAGCAACGTTTTACTATATAACCAAGAGGAGCCCACTTGTTTCCGTCTAATGTCCCCACCCCCGGAATTGCTGCTCTCTACTTCACACACCTGTAGCCTATTTTACCAACATTGCAAAGCATACTTTTCTAGCAAAGTATACTTCGAGGGAGAAATTTCAATTTAAGGATAAATGTATTAATTTTTATTATACTGAATTTATTACATTATCACAGCCATTTTGGCTGTGATAATGTAATACATTCAGTATAATAATTCTGCATAAATTCAATCATCAAATACATGTATAATTATGCAGTCGTTAGTTCTATATGAAATAATGCAATTCGGGAATAATATATGATTACTCCCTCAAAGTATACTTTGCTAGATAAGTACATTTTGCAATTTGGATGAAATCGGCTACTGGGCGGTTTTATTGTCTATTTCTCCCAGGGTACATATACGTATGCATGCTGCCCCATACTTTCCCCCGTAGCCTCGCTTATTATGAAATCTCGTTAATATCATATTATTAATTCATCACCCATGAAAGTCCACATGCGTTGGTTGTTATATGTGGTTGTGACTGGAGAAATGGGGCTTATGGGCTGTATGACAATTGCAGCTCTTAATCAACTAGCACTCTCCAGTAGCCTGATAACGATATGCATTCCTTATGATCAGCATGACGGGTGGTTCATTTGTGGAATTGGGAACAGTGCAGATCCTGATCAGACTGTGCGGAGGCACAGACTCATCTGGATATACACTGGTCGCACATTTCTCCAGTCAGAGCCACATATACCAAGGTATCACAGGACACTGTGGAGCTAGCAGTAACAAAGGGGTGGACGATTTTCTATATAGTTCAGTACCGAACCTGTAAGTTACACCAGTATGTCTAGAAGAAATAGGTTTATGAATATTTCTCGACTTTGTGAGGCTTGCCTAAGTGTATTTCATAATTTTACGAACATCAATGTTACATGTAGCCCAGGTTCATTTTGAAACATGTGGCGCATACTTTGCTGTCTTGCAGGTACTGTTGCGAGTAAGAATTTAAGATATGTTTCTGGCATTTGGAGCGAATAATTGAGATGGTTATAACCCCGCTTTGGAACCATTTGTGTATAGTGAAACCTCTCTAAACTGGACACCCTGGGAGGTCCCCCAGGGTGTCCGGCTTAGATAGGTTTCATTGTAAATCAGGCATTTGAACATTCTAAACCAAAGTTGTGTGCTATGCGATCACGAACAGACATTATCACCCGAGATAAATGACCAAGAAACTCATCTAAAATAACATCAGATGTGTTGTATTGGTGTCCGGTTTAGAGAGGTTCCACTGTATATGTTTGAATATTTACAAATTGATCCCAGTTTCTGCATAATAGAGCAGTCTCAAACTGATAATGACATAGTTCATGTCAGTTAATTATTGATGAAATGGTTGAAATTGTTTGTGAACAAAAATATATCAACCTTTGATTGTATTGAGCACACATACATGTAACCAGCAAGGCCTGCATGTACACTGGTCACGCATGTCCTCATGTCCTATGCCTCTTTTCTCGGCAACCGGCGGCCCATATGGCTGTGACTGAAGACATGCGGCTCCAGTAGCCTATTTCACCAACATTGCAAAGTATACTTATCTAGCAAAGTATACTTTGAGGGAGAAATTTTCAATTTAAGGATAAATTTATTAATTTTTAGTATACTGAATGTATTACATTATCACAGCCATTTTGGCTGTGATAATGTAATAAATTCAGTATAATAATTTGGCTGTGATAATGTAATAAATTCAGTATAATAATTCTGCATACTTTTAATCATCAAATATATGCAGTAGTTAGTTCTATATGAAATAATGCATTTCAGGAAAAATAAATGATTGCTCCCTCAAAGTATACTTTTCTAGAAAAGCATACTTTGCAATGTTGCTGAAATCGGCTACTGATGATGATCTATATTGCTTGTTAGAAGCATGACGGGTATTCCATCGATTAACATGATTAATGGCGAACAGTGCAAATCCTGATCAGACTGTGCGGATGCACAGGTTGATCTGGATCTGCAATGGTCGCAACAATCATAAGCACCATTTCAAAAGTCACAACGACATATCTGTGCAAAACAACACACGGCTTACCCAATGGAAATACAACGCTGACAGCGCCACCACACGACGCTCCGTTCACGGCCCGTAATACCACGAACAGCGCCACGCTGTGAGAAAACACCAGCGGAATGTTGGAGGTAACGTGTAGCACGATCGCCAGCATCAGCGCCCTCTTGCGGCCAATTCTGAAGAACACACCAACGTGTAATGCTTATAATATGTAAACGTGTAAGTTGTCACATAACACTGTTCTGACATTAGGTAGAGTGTGCAGACGCTTGCTACATGTACATGTAGACGTACCGGTCGTAAACAAACACACGCTAGGTGAGGCAGGTAATCAAGGCGGATATTCACATAGGGGAAAACCCGGCGCCCCCCCCCCCCCCCCTCTAAAATTTTCTAAAATTTGAGTAAAGATATTTTATTCTATATATATGCTCTAAACTGCGCCAGAACGCAGCAAAATGGGGTGTAGATATCAAAAATATTCCGGATGGCATACCGCCGGACCCAGCTCTGCTCCGTCGACGAACACACGGTGCTAGTTCGAATAGATAGGTAAACTATTTTCAATTAAGAAGCACCCCCCCCCCGACCTGAAATCCTGGATCCGCCGCTGGTAATATATTTCCAGTTTTGTCAAGAAGTACTGCCTAGTCGAGAGGTTGGAGGGACAGGTATCAATGACGACGGGTGGTGATAATGTTTGTATTTCGTTGAATGGTAAAGTAATGTTTGTTTGTTTACCATGTTTATAGCACACGTTCGTCAGATTATTTCTCTTTTTTGGATCAGACGCGTCATATGACTTCACGATTTACACAGAAACTGAGAATTATTAGGTTTGAGGAATTTGATTCCTCAAACCTTTTGTTTTCTTGTTTTTTTTTTTTTTTTTTTTTTTTTTTTTTTTTTTTTATTCAGCCGTTCAGTCTACAGCCCAAACCGCTGGTCGGATCGACTTCAAATTTTGTATACCGATTCGCATCAACAGTGAGACGAGAATAACGCAATTTTCAGAATTCTCATGACGTCATTTTCTACGAAACCGGAAGTGACGTCATATATCATATAATTTCTATAACTTCCTTATTTTCCAACCGATTTCAAAAATTCTTTTTGAATTGTAAAGCTGCGAGAATTCTCTATCTTCGCTTCGCTGACAATGTTTGGCTATCTGCTCAAATGAGAGAGCTATAGACATGTGAAATTGAGAAAAATGAAAAAAATCAACAATTTCAGATTTTTATTTTATTTTAACGGGTGGTCTTTGAAAACAGTTTCCAATTTGTACAGTAATCTCAGCAACATAATTTTTTGACAGCGTCACGCGGGACATTCATCCGCACAGAAGATGATATTTTTCAGAGCAATGGCTTGAATAGTTCTGATTCTATTGTCTTTCAAACTTGGACGTTTTTTTTCAATTTTTCAAATTTGAAATGGTCATAACTTTTTTATTATCTAACCGATTTCAAATATTTTTTTTGCATTAAAAAGCCAACAAAATTCTCTATTCTCCGTTTCGCTGGTAGTTTTTGGCTATCTGCCCAAATGAGAGAGTTGTAGGCATTTGAAGAATTTTTAAAAAAAATTGAAATGGTCATAACTTCCTTATTTTTCAACCGATTTCAAATATTTTTTTTGCATTAAAAAGCCAATAAAATTCTCTATCTCCGGTTCACTGGTAGTTTTTAGCTATCTGCTCAAATGCGCGAGCTACATTTTTTTTTCAATTTTTCAAATTTTAAATGTTCATAACTTTGTTATTATCTAACCGATTTCAAATATATTTTTTTTCCATGAAAAAGCCAACAAAATTCTCTATCTCCGCTTCGCTGGTAGTTTTTGGCTATCTGCCCAAATGAGAAAGTTGTAGGCATTTGAAGTTTGGTTCTTTCATTTTTTTATTTTCTTTGTTGTTCAACATAATCATGATAATTATACCGATGAAAGCCGAAACAGGCCGAATGCATTTTTCAAATTTGAAATGGTCATAACTTTTTTATTATCTAACCGATTTCAAATATTTTTTTTGCATTAAAAAGCCAACAAAATTCTCTATCTCCGTTTCGCTGGTAGTTTTTGGCTATCTGCCCAAATGAGAGAGTTGTAGGCATTTGAAGTTTTTAAAAAAAATTGAAATGGTCATAACTTCCTTATTATTCAACCGATTTCAAATATTTTTTTTTGCATTAAAAAGCCAATAAAATTCTCTATCTCCGATTCGCTGGTAGTTTTTAGCTATCTGCTCAAATGCGCGAGCTACATTTTTTTTTCAATTGTATAAAACGGCGTCGGCCAAAAAAAAGGCGAAATGTCTGAGGGACAGGCAGTACAGAGAGAGAGATATAGTGGTTAATATTGGCGACCAAATCACCAAATGGAACGAGTTACGTGGAGATTTAGATTTGGACTCGAACTTAAACAATTTTCATTTTATATACGAACTGACATGCTGTGAGTGCTTTAGAATCGTCTCAACTTCAATGTCAGACTAGGGGGTTAACGGTACACATTTCGTAGAACGTTATATAATGAAAAATGCTTAGGATAGTCAAGCGATTCTGAAAATACAAAACTTTATTTTTTCAATTTCATTGGAATTGCATCAATTTTTTTTTAGTTTCATATGTTTTCGTCATTGGCAATGTCTTCTAATCACTTTGCCAGTGTACGTTTGTCAGTACATCAAGCCTCAAACCGTTGATGCAGCTTCAGCTGCTCTAGTTTAAATATTGTTTTACACTTTTCACGCTCCATGAAAGCATGAACAATGTGTATTTATAATTTGGCAAACATGTATCGTTTATGAGGATTGGGATTGGCATACGCACGTGTCGGCCAGGGTTCCCAGACCCAGGGAGCCAATAAGGAACCCGAACATAAACGCCATCACCATATGGGCCCTGAAGGAAGCATGGGCACAGACCAGGTCCATCTGTAATAAAACATATAATTGTATTGTTATCGATGTTCCATACAAAAATACGATTGCGGTGTATGTTACTTTTCTTAAAATGTCTGTCGGAATAGATACTAGATATTTCGTGAATTAAGCAATGAAATGCTGTTTTTCTTGTTGCTGGCATATACCTTATCGGGATCCGCTGACGTTGTTTCGGAGATTTCCAGCTGCTTTAATTACTGAAGGAGATATTTGAAGAATGGTGGCAACTGCCTAATGGAGTTAGCCCCATTAGTTATGGTAGTACACTAATAATGAAACACAAGCACCTCTATACAGATTATCTAGAATGCACAGTCATATAGGCTATCCTACCTGTACATACAGTTTTACCATTTATACTGTATTGAGTGCAATAAGGAATATTGATTTTGTATGGACTTGCGCTGTTAATCATAAACGTGTTGCTAGCAGACTATATGTGGTGAGGTTGGCATACCTGATCTAAAATTATGTGAGTGGGGTGACCTGATGATCTACATGGTGTAGCAGGGCCATTGCAGATTTTGGAAATAACAAAAAGTATAACCAATCATGGTGTACACATTGAGATGAACTGATTGATAGCACGTCGTAAATGATTATCCTTGCAACATGTCGTGCCAAAGTGCCAAATGTTATTAGTTTATCTGTCATATTTTGCTGTATGTGCTACAAGAGGTGAAAGTGACCGATGGCATGTAACTACTAAGATGACCGAGATGACAATACAAGTCCATGCGCCGTAGTATGGATACAGTAACAGGAGAATGTTCACATATACATGTATGTAATACATATATCCCTTCAGATTTACCACGTTTACAAAACAATTATCTTTGAATCAAATGATGACCAGGAATAGAAAGGGTCCTTTAGCTGTAGCTGTAGGCATACCTGTGAAATAAACGTTGAAGTGAACACCTCCTTGCTGTATACCCAGTCAGAACATTGACGCTCGGTGGTATATGGATCCTGCGGATTAATGGCGGTTGTCGAAGACACGTTTCCCACATACAGATCTACGTCAACATCTCCCTCTGCTATTTCACCGCCGTGTCTATACCATTTCGTTGGTACGGCTTTGTCCTTTGTCTGAGTCTTAGAGCTTGCGTTCGCATTGCCTGCATCACGACGTTCTACAAGATCTGCCTGTTGTAGGAGACACTGATCAAATACTTGGCGATCGTCGATGAGTTCGTTTGGTATTGCTTTTTCTAAGACGCTCGCGTGGTGGTGATTGCTGACGGAATATGTGTCGTTTTCGTACGACGGTAGACGACATCTGAAATGCATATTATATTTAGGGTTTCCTTTAATAAATGTACAGATGTTAACAACGTGCTGTGGAATGACGATATAACCCCCTTTATATCAACTGAAATACCGTTTTCGTCTGATACTGATTTTAAAAATCCGCCACCATTTTATGTTTGAAGGAATTAAAGTTCATTTAAGTTCGATTGTCATAATATGACAATCGAAGTTATATCGTCTGCCCGACATCATTTGGGGATAAGGGATTTGTGACCCGTGTAACTCTAGATCAAATAGCACACTCCTGTAGCCTGATAACAATATATATTGATTATTAGAAGCATGACTGGTATTTGAATGATGGAATGGCGAACGGTGCAGATCATGATCAGACTGTGCGGATGAACAGGCTGATCTGGAGGTACACTGGTCACCAAACCCATAAACCCCGTTCTTCCAGTCACAGTCACATATAACCTAATAAAGTCACAGGAGTGTGATAACAGACACGGAGCTAGACTACATGTATTTACACAAAATCTCCCGTTCACCAGTCACAATTAGGGCCGGCTAAAAGCATTACAAGAAACGTGAAACTGGCAAATAACAATTAGCAAAAAAGAGACAACGGAGCGATAACAATTAACCAAATCATGGACAACTAATAATTAACAGAAAATAAGAGTACTCTGTCTCTGGTGGTTTGTATGCATTGTTACCAACATACAATTTACGTCACCTCCCGCGAACTATGTTGACGGTATAAAAGGGGTCTGAAAGTTCGGAACGGTGAATGTGTAGATAATTTACTATTTCTGTCATGTGTAGTGATTAAGCATTAGTAGTTTCACAAAATTATGTTAAATTAAAACCAACGAAATCCACTAAAATCCACCAAAATACCCACTGGCAGTAAAATAATTACCATCTGTTCAAACACATGTGCTCTGTACTTTGCCAATATAACAGTTAGCAGGCGATGTCAATGACAGACTAACTGTTCAGCTTATGTCATACTGGCACACATATGACTGAATATCAATGGCTGCAATTCGGTGACCTTCTAGATGAAGGTAGGTGACAACGTTGTACCACGTGATTCTGTCACAAGAAACTTACCAGTCTAGTCCCTAGATATGTTTTGTGTGCTAGACGAACACATGTGTAGACCGCGATCAGACTGTGCCAATACCAATACTGATATTGGAATACACTGCTCGCAAATGCCAGCAGCAATCACAATTCAATTGTTGCTCAGTGTAGCTGCCAGTAAGTTAGCACACTCACGCAAGTATTTGTATACGGATCGGAATATTCCGTTAGTGGAATCATAAATGTTTGCCATTTCACAATGTAGACCTTTTCTTAAAAAAGTCAAACCTCTCTAAACCGGACACAGAGGGAGGTTAGTTGTGCTTAATTTTGATACATGTATATTTCATTGCTATTTACCTTCAATGATAATACATATGTATATGTTCATAACCGCAAAGCAACAACGCATGTCTTGAAGTGGTCATCTGAATGTTTACAGTGGAATCTCTCTAAACCGGACACCCTGTGGACCTCCCAGGGTGTTCGGTTTAGAGAGATTCCACTGTATTCTAATATGACTAGATATGAGTGTACAGTCAAAACTCCCCAAACGGACACCTCTCTACAACAATCCACTCTCTATAACAGCCAATATTTATATCTCAAATTGACAATTGCCTCTATATCAACCTTCATACAACAACTCCCTCTCTATAACAGCCAATATTTTATATCTCAAATGCTACAGCCCCCTCTCTATAACAGACAGGTTTTGTCTGTCTTCCCATGGCTGGCTGTTGTAGAGAGGTTGCACTGTATTATTTACTACTGGGAATATAATACGCTAACGCATTTGTATACTGCATGTATAGTGGAACCTCTCTAAACCGACACCAAGAAAACACCTGTGATCTTATTTTTGATGAGTTTCTTGGTCATTTATCTCAGGTGATAATGTCTGTAAGTGATCGCATAGCACACAACTATGGCTCAGAATAATAAAATGCCTGATTTACAGTGAAACCTCTCTAAGCCGGACACCCTGGGGACCTCCCAGGGTGTCCGGTTTAGAGAGGTTTCACTGTAGTACGTCGTAAGGTATATTTAGTCAGAAAATATGATCCACAATGCACCAGGAATAGAGTTTACTAGAACGATGACACTATTATCAGACCACTCCGTCAATACAACGGTACCATATGTTAACAACATATTAAATGTCAACTCCATTTAGGAAATACACGCACATTTCTGATTGTATGGAATGTACACGAACCGAAAGGATGGCAGATCTCGGGGGCGAGAGGAATAGCATGCATTTCCGACAGTGTATGTATATCCCTACTGTTACAGAATGTGACAGTCGCTAACAGATTCAATCCGAGGTACATGCCCACTCAATAGGCGACATGCCAGGATATAAATGTAATATAGGGAGACAGATAGTTTTGTATATTTTGTAGATATGACATTTGCTGGTAAACTAAAGATTAATTCACCATCACCCCACGTATTGATTGGCATTATTATACATTTCATATCAGAAGTAAATGTTCACACTCTGGCTGATATCAGGGGCGATAACCGTGTTTCCCTAAAATTCCCTAAACGGACATTAATATTTATCCTGTATTTATTTTGTATGTGCAATGAACATACATGTACTTTAAAATTTGTAGAACATATTGTTCAGGTGATGCATTTAATTAGCATAAACAATTAAACATATGCCTCATTTGCATATGAACATAGCCTGACACCACCGCGAGTCACTATTAGTAAAATAAATATTACTAAATGACTATATCTGTATAGTGGGCACTCCTAACTGGTGGAATAGCGACATAATTATACCTTAAAGTACATGCCCACTCAGTAGGCACAAAATGTTCTTCATATCAGAGACATCATCCGAGACATTTTCTGGCAAAATAAACATTCATTCACGATTACCCCACGTAATGATTGACATTATTATACATTTTGTACCAGGCGGAAATTTCCACACTGACATCAGGGGTCATCTTGGATTAAGCGATGACTCATTTTACCAAATCTGAAAATGCTTCACCCAAGGATTTAACTTACTATGAAGTTTGGTCAGCATCGGCCATGTGGTTCCTGAGAAAAGGACGTTCAAAATCTCGAATAAATGGACCTGTTGGCGGCCATCATGGATGACATAATCATTCGATTCCGACAAATATTGCATCAGTGCAATCGCCTCATCGATACCTTCAATTTGATATATGACATGAGCATATTCAGTCACAAATAAAATTTGACCCCACGGGCTACGCCCATTTTTTACCCCGGGGTCACCATTTTAACACCTCCTTTGAAAGAGTATTCTACATCGATCATTCCTACCAAGTTTCGTCAAAATCCGGCTGGAGAAGAAGATTTTTTAAGAATTTGTATTATTTTTGGATTAGCGACGACCTCCGTTTTAACAAATCTGAAAAGGCTTCACCCATGGACCATAACTGTGAAGTTTTGTCACCATGGGCCAAGCGGTACGTGTGAAGATTTGAAATCTCTAATAAAAGAATGACCTTTTGACATTTCGGCGGCCATGTTGGATGACAAGACCATCCAATTTCGACAAAAATGTACCAGAGCGATCGCCTCTTTGATACGTTCGATTTGATATTGACATGACCATATTCGGTCAAAAATAAAATTTGTCCCCAATTTGACCCCACGGGCCACACCCATTTTTGACCACGGGGTCACCATTTTAACAATTTTGAAAGAGCATTGTTCATCGATGATTCCTACCAAGTTTCGTCGAAATCCGGCTAGCGGTTCATGAGAAGAAGATTTGTTAATAATTTATGCTATTTTTAGACGGCGGCCATCTTGGATTAGCGATGACCTCCATTTTAACAAATCTGAAAAGGCTTCACCCATGGACCATAACTTTTAGGTTTGGCTACCGTGGGCCAAGCGGTTCATGTGAAGAAGAATTTTGAAATCTCTAATAAAAGAATGACCTTTTGACCTTTCGGCGGCCATCTTGGATGACATAACCATCCGATTTCGACAAAACATGCACCAGAGTGATCGCCTCGTTGACACCTTCGATTTGATATATAACATGACCATATTAGGTAAAAAATACAATTTGACCCCAATTTGACCCCAATTTGACCCCAATTTGACCCCACGGGCCACGCCCATTTTTGATCCCGGGGTCACCATTTTAACAACTTTGAAAGAGCATTGTACATCGATCATTCCTACCAAGTTTTATCGAAATCCGGTAGACTGTTCTTGAGAAGAAGATTTTTGAAGAATTTGTGCTATTTTTAGACGGCGACCATCTTGGATTACGTAATGACGTCATTTTAACAATTTTGTAATCTCCCTACCTAATGACCATTACCATGAAGTTTAGTGACTATATGCCCAATGGTTACCGAGTAGAAGACGTTTGAAAATGTTCAGGGACAACGGACGACGACACACTGCGGTAACAATAGCATGCCTCATTTGCATATGAAAATAGCCTGATGCCAACGCGCGTCACATACACATTACTAAATGATTATATCTGTATAGCGGGCACTCGTAATTTTTAGAACTGGTAGAAAAGTGACACAAGTATACACTTATTTAATTCCTATAAAGAACATGTTGTGCCTCGTGGGTGGGCATGTACCTTTAAGTATAGTGGCAAATAAATCGTCATTGGAAATACTGCGTGGTGGTTGGTTGGGAGCATGCAATGGGTAATATCACGATCGGGATTCCTCCTTCCTCGAATTCCGACTGGAGACCTTTTTTGGCCCTCAGTTATGTCTTTGGCATTCTTGTATGCGACAGTTGAATCTGGTTATACCCCTAATAAGAGTAATCCTACCCGTATTATGTGTAGGGGAAGGGGAAAAGTGACTTTGATGTGGTTTGGACCTGGCACCAGATCAGGTTATTCTAATTTCAGGGCTGAATATATAATTATTTCCATGTTGGGACCACTCCCCCCCCCCCCCCCCCCCCCCCCCCCCCCCCCCCCCCCCCCCCCCCCTTCCCCCCCCGTCCCCCCCCCCCCCACCCCCCCCCCCCCCCCCCCCACACCCCAATGCAAGTTCAATGCGGGATCGAATCCGTTGGCCTGGCCTTAAATGACCTTAGCTGTGGATAGGCCGTTAAACACCATAACTCAAATCAAAATCAAATCTATGAAAATAATAACATTGTGTATATATCTGTATTTTTTTTGTATTGTACAGACAGGTGGCGTACAAATGAATATGTCAGTGTCACGTGATGATCTACTAGGGACGATACTGACATGCAACTTCGACTTCTGAGGACGCTTTTTACATAATTTGAAAGTAATCTCTGGCAGTTTGTTGGTTTCTTTCAGTCACCTGTGTCTTGAAGGTCGAATCGACCGCAGGCTGGCATTAATCAAGATAATGTATCGTTCGCAAAACATGCATCATGTGTCAAATGAAATAAATAAAAATTCATAAAATGTTTTATATACAAAAGTGTTCAAAACAATTACATGTACATTTGTATCATACGGTGACACAGAAGGTATCATCCATCGTCATTTCTTCAGTCATTGTTCTTGCATACGCATGTTCATTCGTGTATGCATATAATTGGATAAGGAATACATGTGTAGCAGAATAATGGCAAGAATCAACGTCAGAAAATTAGCATACAGTGGAACCTCTCTAATCCAGACACCCTAGGAACATCCAAGGGTGTCCGGTTTAATGGATTCCACAGTGAAACTTGCATATAACTACTTCAAGATACGCGTGGGTGCTTTGCGATCATGAACAGACAGTATCCTCGGAGATACATAGCTACGAAGCATATCGAAATTAAGCACAACTTGTTTGTCCCTCTATCCGGTATACAGAGGTTCGATTGTATCTTAATAACAAGATTTATTGTTAATTTTAACGCCATTTACCCTATTACAGTTTCAAGAAACCTGCCCAAATGCTGCGGCTACAATGTATATAAACAATGCAAACACAATAGTTTGAAAATAATGTAAGAATGAATTTGCTGTATTTCGTGAAATTTGGTATAATAGTGATTTTATTACGAAAAAAAAATTCCCAACGTTAAATCCCCATTATTGATGTCTATATTTTTTTCTAATTTCAGAAATAGATTTTCAAAAATATATTTTGCTGTTTTATGTAGATCTTTTCCAAGCTAAACTTTTTTTCGACGAACCCTTCAGGTTCTCCACGACACTAATAACCAACTAATAGTAATACAAGATCAGGGGCGGATCCAGCATTTTTGGAACGGGTGGGGGTGTCTAGATGCGAAGGTAACTATTGCAATCTACTTCCGTACCGTCCGTAGCTAGTACGGGAGTAATTGCAAGTTACCGTTCGCAACGAGGGGTTGTCCTATTTTCGAGCTCTTCGAAATGCACTTTCCTGTGTATTTTTACGGCATTTAAATTCAGACTCCAACTGGTGGTAAACTGTGATCTATGTAACCTCCGTGGCTGAACGGGGTGTTGCAACCCCGGAACCACCCCTCCAGATCGGCCGCTGCATATGTCTGCTGGTTTACTGACATGTACCACATATTCTGGAGAGGATATTAATGAGAACAGTTCTTGGAACATATTAATGCTGAATATGTACACCTTCTATAAATTCGTTATACAAACGCCCATTCGACGTATTGCGTTTACATCCAAATACAATACATTATACACACGTAACGTCGTGCGATGTTGTTGATTGGTTAAGTTCCGGCGGCAACGTCGCTGTTCCAGGAATTGCGACAAAATGACGTAAAACAAGATTATTGTTAATTTTAACGCCATATTTGGTTATTTACAATTTTGAAACTACATGTATCAGAAAATGCAGCGTAAATATAAGTAATGAAATCATGGGCTGTTGCGTTTACTGGGGTGAATAATACATTTGGTTTGTTTAAAGTGCGTTTACTCTACTACTGTAGTCCTTCTTCGGACTTTAAACTGACAATGTATTATTCACCCCAGTAAACGCAACAGCCTATGGTTTTATTCTTTAAATAATCTGGACACCTGTAGCCGATTTCACCAACATTGCAAAGTATACTTTACTAGCAAAGTATACTTTGAGGGAGAAATTTTCAATTTTTTTTAAAAATTTATTAATTTTTATTATACTGAATTTATTACATTATCACAGCCATTTAATGGCTGTGATAATGTAATAAATTCAGTATAATAATTCTGCATACTTTTAATCATGAACTATATGCATTTGTTAGTTCTATATGAAATAATGCATTTCAGGAAAAATAAATGATTACTCCCTCAAAGTATACTTTGCTAGTAAAGTATACTTTGCAATGTTGATGAAATGGGCTACTGAGCAGATATTCACATAATTCTTATTATGTTATGGATCTGTATATAGTATGGATTTTGTAAAAGTCTCCCATGTATTGTTTCAGTGCTGTTAGTTAATATATACAGCGTTCCATGAAGCAACCGTATAAAACGACCAACCACTGTATATTCATTAAATTGCAAAAGCAAGGTGTATGATCACGTGGTACTAACAACAACAACAGGTACTGCAACTTCCAGAATCCATCTGATTCAAAGTACGTATTCTTTTATATTGTCCTTATTAATACGTAACGGAGTTTGATGAAATATGGCGCATCAAACGCGTCTTTTAAGCTGCATTTGGTGGTCTCTGTATGTTCGCCCAAACTTCTGTCGTTTTTGCGTCGATTTTCCGTGTCTACCGACACGGAAATCGATTCTTCACAAAAACGACATAAGTCTGTGCCGAACTCCCTGGACCACCAAAATGCAGCTCATGAAGACGCGTTTGCTGCGCCATATTTCATTAAAATCGTTGCATATTAAGGCATACATGTACAACTTTGTCAATCATGTATATGTTAACAAAGCAATTGCAACTTGGTAGATTCACCCACCATTAGGCCATAAAAAGAGTACTTTGGTTCTCAGATATCGCCGCGTCAGAATAATCCCTGCGCATCAAGCATTTTATCGTCATGGAGAAATAAAATGTTACTATAAATACGCCTCATGATCATGATGGCAAATTGAAAAAACAATAGAAATGAACATCTAAAACAAAATGAAATAAAATATATTTATAAAAACAAACGACCTCCCGCTTCGCATTTCGCAAACCCTGTGTCTGAGAACCAAAGTACTTACTGTCTGTTTCACGAAAGCTGCCCAAATTTTACGGCTATATAAACAATTCAAAAACAAGATTTCTTTTGATAATATTAAATTAAAGGAAAAATTAAGAATGAGCCTTCTTTTTATTTCGTGAAATTTGGTCAAATATTGATTTTATTGCGAAAAAACAATTTCCCCATGTTAAATCCCCATAGACATCTTCACGGAGGGTGAAGATGTCTATGGGGATTTAACATGGGGAAATTGTTTTGAATTTTAGAAATACTGGACCGATTTTTAAAATTTAGTTAGATCATATCCAAGCTATCAAGCTAGGTTTCGGAGTCAATTTCCATTTTTTTTTGTTTTCTGACTCCTCCCACACTTCCTTACCACTTTTTCCCCCATGTTAAATTCCCATAGACAAATCAATTTTTCGTAATAAAACCAATATTTGACCGAATTTCACGAAATAAAAAGAAGTCTAATTTTTAAATTTTCCTTTAATTTAATACTATCGAAAAAAATATTGTTTTTGAATTGTTTATATGGCCGTAAAATTTGGGCAGCTTTTGTGAAACAGACTATAATTTGTATGGCCTGTTCATAAAGTATTGAGATACTGAGGAAGACATTTATGATTTCCACACCTAAAGGGAAAGACCTATGCTACAATTCGTGGTGAAATAGTTAAGATATTCACGTACATGTATTATAGCTACGTACATCAGGGGCCCGTTCCACTAAGCATCGTACGACTAAAATGTTCGTAAGCGCAAATTTAGAATCGTCTGGAAATTTCAATTGATGGATTTACATTTATTGAGCATAGGCTGCATATGCAGCCTATGCTCAATAAATGTAAATCCAATAATTGTTTACAAGAAAAAATTGTTAATGTGAAATCATAATTTTACACTTACGAACATTTTAGTCGTAAGACGTTTAGTGAAACGGCCCCCCGATCTCGAACGTTATTATTTGCGTTCGAAAGGTCCAAGGTGTGATATAAATAAATTCAGCTGATAAAGCATAATTTGTAAAATAAACATAATATGAACTCGGTCTGTATGCATACATGTGTACTTTAGTTCAAAGGTACATACCCACTGAGTAGGCACAACATATTCTTTATACATCAGATACATCATCTCCGACATTTTCTGGCAATATAAACATTCATTCACCATTACCCCACGTCTTGATTGACATTATTATACATTTTATATCAGACGTAAATTTACACACTGATATCAGGGGCGATAACCGTGTTTCCTTAAACTGTTAACGGATATTACTATTTATTCTCTGTATTTATTTGTTGATGTGCAATGGTCATACTTTATGATCTGTCGAAATTATTATTATTTTTCAGGTGACGCATTTAATTAGTATAAATAATTAAAAAATATCATGCCTCATTTGTATATGAAAATAGCCTGATACCACCGCGAGTCACTACATGTCAGTAAAATACTACTACTAAATGATTATATATGTATAGCGGGAACTCACATTTTTTAGAACTGGTGAAATAGTGGCACAAGTATACACCTATTTATCTCTTAGACCGCTACACACAACAATTGTCGCCTAATGTTGTTTTTTATAGCTTGCCTTATTTTTCAATAAAAACATGGTTTGACAGATATTCAGAATCATTTCCAATGAAAATGAGTCTAAAGTGCTGTCAAAGCATGTTGTAAATTATTGTAAAGTGCTGTAAAAGCATGTTTCTAATGAAACAAATGGAAAATAGAAAATAAACAGCAGACGACAAACAAATTAAGATAACGGTGTAAGGGTTAATTTCTATAAAGAACAGTTTGTGCCTACTGAGTGGGCATGTGCCTTTAATAGGCAGTTTATTCTGCTTACCACGGGCACTTACACAATCTAAATAGATGGTGTGAAGCATGACAGCATTTTTGTAAATCTTATTTAACCACTGATATCAGGCTGTCATTGGAGAAATTGTGCATACGACTTTTGTGACCAGTGTAGCTTCTGATCAAATACCACACTCCCGTAGCCTGATACCGATCTGTATTGCTTGTTAGAAGCATAACGGATGTTTCATTGACGGAACAGCGAACTGTGCAGATCCTGATCAGACTGTGCGGATGCACAGGCTGAACTGGATCTACACTGGTTGAAAAACACATAAACCCCATTTATCCAGCCACAGTCACATATGAAAACGATGAATGGGTCAAAATAGCCTGCGACAACAATGTACGACGCAAACGTGTATTATTATAAATACATGTATACTCAGTAAAGTTAGTATAGCAATACTTGTTTACATTTCTTCGGCAACAATTCTATATCACGGACATACATGTACCGTCAAACTATTGAAATCAGTAGAAAGGATCATGCTCATTGTCATAATGCGTTTTATATCGACATTACGATAATTATGTCTCTTTAGTCTATGTTTCTGGGGGCCGTTTCACAAAACTTCGTACGACTAAAATGTTGGCAAGTGCAAAATTGTGATAGTCTGTAAATTTCACATTAACAACATGTTCTTGTAAACAATTATTAGATTTACATTTATTGTAATAGATGTAAATCCATCAATTGAAATTTCCAGACGATCCTAAATTTTCACTTACGAATATTTTAGTCGTACGAAGTTTAGTGAAGCGGGCCCCTGGTCCGTCTTGCCATACAAGATGACTAGAAATATAAATACAAGCATTGTTGAAATTATTTTATATGATCAACATGTACATGCACGATTACATAATATTAAGTGCATGCATGTTCGTGTTTGAGCACATTTTCACCGCGCTCTATAATCATATGTTGACAGCAACCTATTCCGTATTCAACACGATCTGTTCGACTATTGTCAGCCTATTATCAATATCAGCATACTTTTACAGCGAAAGTAGGTCAATGTCAAGTGAAAGTCATGAGTTTGACTTTGGGTTTTGATACATACCACTGCGTATGGACAGAAATGTCTAGAAATATTGAAGATACAAACTAGGCCAAACACGTTAACCGGACGTCAACACCAAACCAGCGCTAACGCGAACACCAACGCCGCCAACACCAACGTCAACGCTAACACCAACGTCAAAAGAAACACCAACACCAACGTCAACAGCAACACCAACGTCAACGCTAACGCAAACACTGACGCCACCAGCGCTAACACCAACGCAAACACCAACGCAAACACCAACGCTAACACAAACAACACCATAGCCAACGTCAACACCAACACCACCGCCAACGTCAACACCAACGTTAACGCTAACGCGAACACCGACGCCGCCAACACCAACGCCAACGCCAACGCCAACAACAACGCCAACAACAACGCCAACAACAACGCCAACAACAACGCCAACACCACTTGTTGCCAACAAATATAAATTAAAGCAACGTTGCTAATCTGGGCAAGACTATTCAGGCGGTTGTTTAGATGGATGATGAATGCGATCAGTGCGGACCATAGCTGATCAGACTGCGCAATTGCTAATGCTGTTCTGTGTCTACACTGGTCACAAAACCATCTACAATTCTGAAGACCCTGGTTCTACAATTAGTAAATAAAATATAAAGGACCCGGAACGGAAATTTCAACCAGTGCAGATCACAATCATGTACGTATGGTGGCTCGTTAAGGATATTTCGTCTCTGTATTCGTCCAAGCGAATATTAACAACCGTAAATTTTGTAATACAGTGAAACCTCTCTAAACCGGACACCCTGCCATGGGAGGTCCCCAGGGTGTCCGGCTTCGAGGGGTTTCACTGTAAATCAGGCATTTTGTCATTCTGAGCCATAGTTGAGTGCTATACGATCACGAACAGATATTATCACATGAGATAAATTACCAAGAAAATGGTATAAAATAAGATCAAAGGTGTTTTCTTGGTGTCCAGGTTTAGAGAGGTTCCACTGTATATCTTCTTCATTTAACTTGCTTCATGTTCGTCGCAATGCGGCGTATAAAGAAGGAGATGAATTCTAATTGTTTGCTAAGCCTGTACAATTTAGTTTGCAATACATATTGCTTCAACTAAACTAAATCGGACCCCGTGCTGTGCTGCACAGAGCTCCATATAAGCTGCTTATTTGCTTAAATACAACATTAAACTGATTGTCAAAAACCCAGAAGTAGCGAGTATCAAAAAGTAATAAAAATTTGTGGTACCTTTATCATGCTGCAGAAAACAATAAACAGACCACACATATAGCATATTTTTGTTATTTTCCATGACAGCACATCTTGGTATTTCATTAGAATTGTCTCCATGGAGACAATTCTAATGAAATGCCAAGACATGTGTTCATTTCGAAGCAATACTTGCCGTCTGTTGATGTGTAAACAGTAGAGTGATTTTATTTTACCCAATTAAAATTTTGAAATACCCAATTGCTTCAGAAATGATGGAGTGACAATACTTAATTACTAATTACTTATCTGGGGCCCTGATTATGCATACAGTTTACTGCCCAATAGATATGATACAGTGATGACACACTTTCACATTAAGTACACCGTACATGATACAACTGTGACTAAAGTACATTTTATGAAAGTTATTCATATTGCAATGGTATATTCTGAAGTGTAAACTTGTTTTCATTACGATACGAGTACAGTTGTCACATAGTGAAAGTGGCATCGATCATTACAGCTGGGGCCCCATCTGTTAGGCATAAACTGTCCTTATATGAATTAAATAAGTGTGTAATTGTGTAACAATTATATAAGTTTGAAACATTACCAGTACCTGCGATGCAGACATAACCATGTGTTAATTTTTTAAATTACTGATAGAAACGCGCGGTTGTATCAGGCTATTTTGATATGCAAATGAGTCAGGATATTTGTTAATTATTTTCATCACATGAAATCCTTGTTAGGCCGTGTTTCAACCCATTTCATAAATGTGATATGACACACGTGTAATAACGCCTGTAGCGAATATGATTGGCTGGCCGCATCACCCTAATTATGTATTCATATTATGCGCCAACGTTAAGTCAAATTAATAAATTAGAGACGTTCGAAATGACGTCCATGATGGCGCCACAAACAAAGCAATGGTGTTTTGACGTTGACGTCATCATGTTTTAAACGTCATTAGAAGCATCCATGTCGCATTAACATACAACTTAACGGCAATTGTTACAATGAGCTCCCGTTTGGTAATATGAACTGTTTTGCGAAGGACAGGAACCTATTATATGGCATATTTATAATAATTTTATTGCCAGTATTAAAACTGTTTTTCTCTGTGGAGATGTTCAACTACTGTCTGTTTCACGAAAGCTGCCCAAATTTTACGGCTATATAAACAATACAAAAACAAGATTTATTTTGATAATATTAAATTAAAGGAAAAATTAAGAATGAGCCTTCTTTTTATTTCGTGAAATTTGGTGACATATTGATTTTATTGCGAAAACACAATTTCCCCATGTTAAATCCCCTTCATGGAGTGAAGATGTCTATGGGGATTTAACATGGAGAAAAAAAATTAAATTCAGAAATACTGCACCGATTTTTAAAATTTAACTTTTGTTTTCTTAGTTAGATCATATCCAAGCTATCTAGTCAGGTTTCGGAGTCAATTTCCAAATTTTTTCGTTTTTTGACTCCTCCCACACTGCCTTACCTCTTTTTCCCCCATGCTAAATTCCCATAGACAAATCAACTTTTCGTAATAAAATCAATATTTGACCGAATTTCACGAAATAAAAAGAAGGCTCATTCTTAAATTTTCCTTTAATTTAATATTATCGAAAATAATATTGTTTTTGAATTGTCTATATGGCCGTAAAATTTGGGCAGCTTTCGTGAAACAGACAGTAGATGCGAAACTAGTCACTGGCGTCTGCTCACTGAAACGTATTGGATATCTCCAAATGTTCTGCTCTTTGCAGGCTGATGTCATGTGATAAACAGAATCTCAAACTCGTTTCAATTTGATATGATATTTATGAAACTCGTCCGCAATGTTATGCCCCTCGCCAGGGGTTCGGTGCATAAATTGTGCACGACTCGTTTCATAAACCTCATATCAAATGCAAACTCGTTTGAGATACTCTATATATCAATTACATACGTCACCTGAATAAATAGTTGTATCGACATATTATAAAGTATGATCATTGCACATCAAAACAAATAAAGAGATAAATTATTTCCGTTAACATTTTAAGGAACATGGTCATCGCTCCTGATATCAATAGTGGAAATTCACATTTGATATAAACCGTAGGCGATAATAATGCCCATTAACACGTCCTGTAATGTTCCCAGCAAACATAAGACGTCGGTACGTCGAATACAAGTCAGATCCAGGTCGCTACGTCGACGACTTAAATCCAACGTCAGTGTGACATCTGTAGCCTATTTCATCAACATTGCAAAGTATACTTTACTAGCAAAGTATATTTTGAGGGAGTAATCATTTATTTTCCTGAAATGCATTATTTCATATGGAACTAACAAATGCATATATTTCATGATTAAAAGTATGCAGAATTATTATACTGAATTTATTACATTATCACAGCCAAATTGGCTGTGATAATGTAATAAATTCAGTATAATAAAAATTAATAAATTTATCATAAAATTGAAAGTTTCTCCCTCAAAATATACTTTGCTACTAAAGTATACTTTGCAATGTTGATGAAATAGGCTACAGAACACCTACGTCTACGCGATGTCTGGTTACGACGTCGATTCGACGTTGTATAGTCGTCGTAGTCCGTCATGATATAAACACAATGTCGGTACGCTGTCCGAAACCCGACGTCTCCCGATGGCAAGTTACGACGTCGGTTCGACGTTGTATTGTCGTTGTAGTTCATGGTGACATAATCACAACGTCCGTACGATGTCCGAAACCCGGCATCTATCCGATGTCTGGTTACGATGTTCTGTCGACGTTGATGGGTCGTCGTCGTAGTTAGCCGTGTCATAAACACAACGTCCGTACCAAGTCCGGAACCCGACGTTTAGCTTATGTCTGGTCACGACGTAATACTGACGTTGAATTGTTGTCGAAGTCCGTCGTGACATAAACACAACGTAGGTACGATGTCCAAAAGCCGCCGTCTACCCGATGTCTGGTTACGACGTTGTGTTGACGATGAACATGTAGGGTCGTTGTCGAAGTTAGCCGGCCGTAACACAAACACACGGTCGGTACCAAGTCGGGAACCCGACGTCTAGTCGATGCCTGGTAACGGCGTCGTACCGACGTTGTAAGATTGTCGAAGTCCGTCGTGACATAAGCACAACGTCGGTACGATGTTCGGAACTCAACGTATACGCGATGTCTGGCTACCACGTCCATGTCCTTGCATGCTGACTCTGGTCATGCTGGTCTACATTTCTTGCACATGTCGCTAAGAACTATCACTATATGTAGTGTTATTCCTACAATGACGAACTTAGTCAGGGTTCATACTGGTCAGTCGTCATGGTCGTTTTCACCTTCGTCCGTTGTCGAGGTTTGCACCTGGCAGACAATCGAATTAATGGCCAGCCAGCACAACCGTGCGGGCAGACCTGGGTCTACATTGATTTCCACTGTAATCGTCAACTATCAATGTGTGCATCATTCAAACAATGCATTCCGTGGCCGGCCAGCACTACTGGCAGACATTTGGTCTACAGTGATCGACACTGTATTCGTTAACTGTCAATGTGTATACTTGTCAAGCTATCCATTCGTGGCCGGCTAGCATAACCGGGCGGGAAGACCTGGGTATACATTGATTGCCACGGCAACTGCCAGCTGACAAGGTTTGCACCTGGCAAGCAATGCATTCCGTGGCACACACTGGACTACACTGAATTGCAGTGACATTTAATAACGTATTTATATAAACATACCGAAAACCCCAATTCGTGCGAATTCGAGCTAATCGACATACGTCTTAATCGATACATTGTATATACATGTACATACTATTATTATGCTTGCACATGATTTATAACTGAAATATCGTTACATGTACATGCATGTTCTTGCTCTTCAGATTTGAAGGAAATAAAGCTATAATAATAAAATGATAATCTCCAGTTATATTATTATTTTCTCAATCCCCGGTAGACTAACATGTCATGTCCATTTTCGTGAGTATCTATGGTCACAAATAGCTCTGTTCAGTATGCGTGTGCGTCTATTTACACCATCACCCTCTGATATGGCTGTGTAAAATGAACACTGTTCATACTGCAGACTACTCAACAGGAAAATGCTATTGACCGCACCATAGCTCTATTACAGATGACAGGGGGTACCTTTAAAGTCAAACACAACTAATATATTTACATAGGTAGCCATACTGTAGCATGTTTGCCTCGATGACTCTATCAATGCATATATACTTGTCTGCCATGCACATTCGTTTAAACTGCATTTATTTTACAACGATTATAAACCAGCGTGAGGGAACTTGTAGAAATGCTTTCCTGTTTGCACAGATGGAGAGATAAAGGTGAACCTGCCATGCACTATGCATGTTGTCTTGGTGGACGTTAGTAGCGTACATCAAATCTTGAAAAACAAAATTTACACTGTATTATCAGTAGGACAGTCGAAATAGGCAGAATGGATACATGTACAATTCTACTTTGGTATGCAAATAAACAAATATGTCACCATCCTTCAGATGTTCCTATCTGACTTTTCCAGATTTCAAGATTTTTTTTCACGGTTTCTTGAAAATGACATTAACCTTGAATGTGTGACCTTGACCTAAATTGTTTCAAAACATTTATAAATGTAATCAGCGCCCTCAACTCATGGACTAGACACCATGTTTATGAAAATAGCACCACATGGAGCTGAAATATGCCGATAACTGGTTTTGATAGGCGGTCATCTTGGATTTGGTCCAATATGGACGGTAAGGTGAAAATTCAGATTGCTTCCATCAACATTCTTGAAAGGCATAATATGAAGATCATATGTGCCAAAGTTAGCCAGATGTGCGAATTTATGGCCTTTTGGGAAACTACCGTCCCTCACTATTCTTTGTCATGCCATTATGGACGTCAACTGTTCGTTTGGCATAACATTAAGCGCATAATACGAATAAGTAATTAGGGTGATGCGGTCATCAAATTCGGTCCAGTTGTTATTACAAGTGTGTCATATCACTTTTATGAAATGGGTTACATCAAGTCATAAGGTTTTCATGTGATAAATATGGTTATACATCTTCCTGTCATTGTTGTAATGCTGAAATCCACATTGGCTACATGTATAAAGTTTATAAACAACTGCCAATTACGTCGGTTTCACTTTACAAATATGAATAAAATCGTAATTTTGTCATATTTTGACATATTTGTAATGGCGGCTATCTTTAATTTTTAGATTTTCGTTTATATATTTACATAGACTGAATTCACTAGTATAAACAGATGTCGTTGACCCTTCACCATGTACACGTTGTTTAGACCTTAACCCTTTGAACCCGAAAGCCCGCTATAGCGGTTTATGCAAACAGTGCAGATCCAGATGAGCCGGCTCGTAACGAGCCGTCTCATCAGGATATGCACTGTTTGAAAGTAATTTTCATATGTTTGAGAACAACAAATACCCCCTTTTTATAAATGGCTGAAAATCATTGTGCGATGATTGGATTGGTTGCAAAATTAACATATCGCAGCCCATTCAGTTACTTAGGAGTGAAAGGGTTAAGAAAGATCGTGTGAAAGGAAATGACATTTTGATAAAATATAGAATGGCGGCCAGCTTGGATTCCATATTCCTTATGTTGAGTAAACAATTGAGAGGGGTATACCTGCTTATTTTGATGATATGGTTTTGATGAAGACATCTACAATGTCAAACCAAAAATAGCACGCGATCACCTCGAACCTATTTGGCGCCCCGGGGTAGCTAGCGCTTTTTGCGACAGAACGAGCAATTGTGACTTGTTTTCTTTGAAAAAGAACGCGGACTTGTTTGAGTTGCATCATTACACTGAGTATACACGCCAACATGAGTGTCAATTCTACGTTCAGGGAAGGGGGTGTTACCCCCTTCCCTGAACGTAGAATTGACACTCATGTTGGCGTGTATTGGCCACCATAGACAAATGTCAATCAGGCAGAATTCGGGAATGTCACTAAAATCCGCTGTAAATCCATCGATAGAATGAGGATTAACATCAGTTAAACCCACACGTGCGAGTTTTGTTGTGACACAATCGCGATCATTAAAAAAGGGTGGGTCAACAACATGCAGGTAGCTGTAACCCCTTGATATAGTTTGTGTGTTGAACGCGTCGCGTGTTGTTTATCAGGTGGAGAGTATTCGGAGGGGAGTTAACTATGCCGAAAACTATAGCCTGTTACTAAATTTAGCGATGACCGCACGATTTGTGACGCAAATGGGGCAAATCACGCGCAACAAAATAATCCGCTGTATTTTTGTACGTAGAACATCCGTTGTTGATATTGTTCAGTGCAAGTAGTTTTTTATAATATTATTTTCAATTAGCGGTTGCGTATGACAGTTGAACGTTGACTAACACAATGCATTTTGTTGTTATAGTTACTCCAATATATCACTACGGACTAGCCCATCGAGGGGGTCTAGGGCGTGGCTAACTGTCCGAGGCGATTCCAATACATAGGTTACCTATGTGAAAACGATCGTTTTGTACAATGATATGTATCGAAATGATTATCGTTTGTTTGTTTTATGAGAACTATCGGTTTGTTTAAATACCGGGCTTTCAACTATTTAAACGCCTGTATTTCTTTCACCGCATCGTCTTTACCATGTACATCGTTTCCGTTGATTTAATTTGAAAATTACATTTTCGTTGGTTTAAACGTGAAACGGAAACATCGTTTTCTAATTATAAAAATGAAAACGATGCCCAAACGATATGTAAACGATGGACAATCGTTCATTTGTGGAACCAGCAACAAATCCGGATTGCTGATAAACATCGCGTTGAATACACTGGTCCCATATGGCGACTGCAATTTGCATGACTGTGAAGTGACGGTCCCGACAATTGCGTTTTTGTTTCAGGTATCAGACTGTGTATTGCCATTGGCCTAATAAGTACTGACTGATATATGCCGCATCAGACATTTTCCTGGTAGGAATTGATAACTGACGTCAGACCGGGTAAATAAGTCAGTAAGTGATAAATTACAGTCAGGGAACAAATTAATGACAGTATAACACATCCAGCGTAGATTAATACCTATATTAATGCAAGTACTGAAAACACGAAAATTGAAATACATTGAAAATTTTGTCAGCGGTTTCCTCAATGACGTCATTTGTATGTTTTAATATACTCGATCCGGGGCCAACTATTTCATTCACAAAACAGAAGTAAACATGGCGATGAAAAAGTAATGCAGAAACATGAAAGGCCCTGAACGGCTCAGTATTACAATTTTCCGATTTTTTCAAACACAAAAACATGTTTGGCAACTGATTTAGTACACAAAACTAACATATACTGCCTAATAGATACATATCAAGTCTTGATATTTACATATTAATCGTAATGTGAAGACAACAAAAACTTGTTTTGTGTACCACTCAGTGCAAAATGTCAATATTGACAAATTAATTTCCGTAACCCAACGGCTTCGGCTCGGAAGCGAGTCGATAAACTCCGGCTATCGGAATTCATCGGCCGCGAATCAGGGAGTTGAGCAGTTGACCTGAGCGTCTATCGGAAAATCGATCGGACTTTGAACACACACATGCTGTTTGTTTATCAACACATATTGATATTTTCATCGACTACAAACTTAGTTTTGTACCAAAATGAATGCAAACAGTTTCAAAGTGTGTGTAAATAGAAACCTGTTGGATTTATGTGTGGGGAAAACCCAATAGGAGGCCAAATTCGGCAACTTGAGCCGTATTGGGGCTTTAACAAAAATCCTGCTACAACATTGTTTTGTACCGACAAGGCATTTTCAGGCGCGACACCGCTTCCGTGGCGGAATTCTTGTAGTACCCTATGTTCAGTACTTTCAGTACTTTGATTTTCATTAGTTTTCGCTCGCTTCATTTGGGAACCTTCAACAAATCGTCGCTGTACCCTACGGTGGCACTGACAATGTAAATATCGCGTACTCTTCGAATCGGGAAGTTTTAAACATTTACAAGCATAGGCTAAACATTACATACATGTAATACAAACGGTGTGTTTGGACAATCGCACAGTGTTCTCCAACAACTAAAGTATCTGTTATCCAATGTCAGTACGTCGTCTCTCGGTGTCGGTTGGACTGAATGAGTGCATACATATGCCTTTGTTGTATAATGTGCATACATTTGTAAACACAATATACGCATTGAATTTGAAACATGGGGGTATAATACTCTTTAGACACAAAACTTATCTTGAGCTCTGCGCTCTGATGATTTACCCTATGCTACCCGATACAAGAAGTATGCGTATACGTGGTTCTTGTATTATATTCCATACGGTAAACTTTACGAATGTGATCAGCTGCCGTCCATTACCTGAACGAGATTGGTAGGTGAATTACTGCTCATGTTTCTAGTATCTGAATGCATATACAGTGGAACCTCTCTAAACCGGACACCAAGAAATCACCTGTGATCTTATTTTTGATGAGTTTCTTGGTCATTTATTTCAGGTTATAATGTCTGATCGTGATCGCATAGCACACAGCTATGGTTCAGAATGATGAAATGCCTGATTTACAGTGAAACCTCGTTAAACCAGGGTGTCCGGTTTAGCGAGGTTTCACTGTAGTATATACGGTGTTCTGGTTTACTCTATACAACCAGAGCTCCAGATAAACTTTGTGTCTAAAGCGTACTATACCCCCTGATTTCAAAATCATTGGTATTTTACTTTTACAAATGGATTATTGATTTTCTTCATTACTAAATAGGGAACAAATGATAAAAACATATAACAAATTTAAACATTCACTTATTTGAGCTGCAAAAAGCAAACACTGATTGATTTTTGCAGCTCAACTAAGTGAATTTTCAACTTTATGACCGTATTTTCACTACTCCATTTGAAAATCAATGCGTATTTTCACATTGCTGTGCGTATTTTGTACTCCCACTTTTGATAATCAATGCGTATTCAGCTAAAATAATTGCGTAAAATACGCCAATACGCACCTTATCTGGAACACTGTGGTAACACAATGATACTAGAAACACGAATATTGAATAATAGTCGTGTTTCTAGTATCTTTTTGTGTGTATAGACTATACATGACTTTCTGGTTTACCTATTAATCCCGATACTAGAAACACGGATAACGTTCGTGTTGCTAGTATCGGGTTGCACAGGTTAATAAACTGGGAGAATGCCAGTCACCTCCACTACCCCACCAGGGATTCCGCTGGCGATCGCCAATTTCGCAATTGGCGATAAAAATAAACAATTGGCGATAAAAAATTATAATTTTCGAAAATAAATAAAAAAAATATATCTTTTTTTTCGAAAATTGTAATTTTTTATCACCAATTTTTTGAAGTGGCGATTTTTTTTATTTTCCCCAGCGGAATCCCTGCCCCACCCCCATACCGTCATGGAATCATTGCCAGGTTCAGGCATTATCGCCGTCTATTGCAACCCAGTAAACTGAAAAATACATTGATTTGTTAAAATAACTGAATGACTTCACTGACCTGTGATCGGGGATGCCCAGCAGGAACACAGAGATCAGGGTCTGGATACCCAGGGAGATGTAGAGGAGGCAGATGAGGAGGCAGACCCGCTTCTGGTAGCGCCCGCCCTCACCGACTGCTAGAAACACCGTGTCAAACTTCATTGCACAGCCCTGGTTCAATAATCCACATAAACTGGGTCATTCAATACAACAAATCCATATATATATATGCAATGTACACGATCACTAGTTACCCGCTCGATATATCCGGACACCAATTCAGCTACGCAGTATAAACAAATGTTTGTAAACACTGAAACACGACCTAATTCTCTAATACTTTCCAGCGATGTATCATCACTATGATTTATCCGCAGCTGCATCAGTATGTGATGATTCAAAGCGAGAGTTACAACCAACACGTGATACATGTATACATAAATCCAAATAAAACATGAAGATAAATACTTTGCTTAGATGTCGGTGAAATATACTGTCACACAATTAAATATGCTGTATAGGCAAAATCCACAGCTAAATACAGCCACGTATATGCAGTCCCAAGTACATACTTTATTATTACGTAATTACGGAGCCCCGCAGGGGACATGGATTATATGTTATTAATTCGTTCTCACAAAATAACAATTCGTACCCTCAATTTAACAATTCGTTACCTCGAATTAACAATTCGTTCCCACGATATGGTAATTCGTACCCACGAAATAACAATTCGTTCCCTCAATTTAATTTTTCGTTCCCTCGAATTAACAATTCGTTCCCTCGAATTAACAATTCGTTCCATCGAATTAACAACTCGAATTAACAATTCGTTCCCACTTGTTATTTCGTGGGAACGAATTAATAAAAAAGAATTATACGTCCCCTGCGTCGGGACAAATATGAATAGTATTGCGAACAGCCGATTTGAAGCCAGCAACATATGTTTTATTACACTATTGCCTGCGCTAAACTTGCTACTATTTCACAATTTTATTATTTACAAATACGTTAATAGTGTGCTTGAAATAAAACAGATTGATTGGCTGAGCCTGAGCTGTACTACAGCTCAGGTTCAGACAATCAAATTGTTTCCTTACGAATTAGCATTGCCGACAGGTATTCAGATAAGAAACGTTGTTGATCTGGGGAAGATTAACGCAGGCGGTTGCGTACATATATATGGTGTACGAACGGGGTCAAAACTAAACTTACAGGTGCAGCTATAAAAATATACAGGTGCATCCGTATATTTTTATAGCTGCACCTGTAAGTTTAGTTTTGAGCCGTTGGTAGATATTGTGTACGGACGGGGTCCAAATTAAATTGTATTTGTACAGGTGCAGCTATACTTTTTACAGGTGCATCTGTATTTTTACATGTGCAACTGTAATTATACATCTGATTGGAGCAGAATTTTGACCCAGGCAAATCAATATACAGGTGCATCTGCATATACAGCTGCACCTGTATTTTTACAGGTGCAGCTATATTTTGTACAGGTACAGCTGTATTTTTACAGGTGCAGCTGTATATTTACAGGTGCACCTGTATTTTTTACAGCTGCATCTGTATATTTCTTATAGCTGCACCTGGAAATTTAGTTTTGACCCCGTTCGTACACCATAGCTATAAACGTATTTTACAGGTGCAGCTATACATTTACAGGTGCAGCTGTAAAAAATGCAGGTGCACCTTTCTATTTTTATAGCTGCACTTGTAAGTTTAGTTTTGACCCCATTGGTACATATTGTGTACGAACGGGGTCCAAACAAAATTGTATTTTTACAGGTGTAGCTGTATTTTGTATAGCTGCACCTGTAAATTTACAGGTAAGTTTACAGGTGTACCTGTATATTTTGTATAGCTGCACCTGTAAATTTAGTTTTGACCTCGTTCGTACACCATACTATGACACCATACACGAGGTAGTCTCGGAATACCGCCTATATTACAACTCACAGGTGGATGACTCGGACCTACTGTGTGTTACACGTTTTGCTGCCGATTAACTTTTGGCTATTGAGCACATCAAATCTCAGAAATATCTAAAGGTAAGTACGTTTTCATCAATAACAAAAATTTCACCTTCCACAAAAAAAAATTCATCATATATTAATTTTATTGCGAAAAAACGAATTTAACATGGGCAAACAGGAGACAATGAGGGTCGACAAAGCAAAAAATTTGGAAATTTACTCCGAAACCGGGCTAGATAGCTTGGATATGATTTAACTAAGAAAACAAAAAAATAAGTTTAGCTCCTAATTTAAAGAAAATTGTTTTTTCCCTATAAAATCAATATTTGATGGAATTTCATCAAATAATTTGTTTCGGGGAGGGTGACATTTTTTTTATTGATTAAAAACTACTTACATTTAAATAATGTATTGTGTTTCGTCAGCAGAAAACGTGGAACAGACAGTAGGACCCAATAATTGGCTCATTTGAAAAGCTTTACCCCACCCATTTCCATACAATATATATTACAGTATTTTCGGAAAAAGTCTGTAATGTATATTGTATGGAAATGGGTGGGTTGGGTGATTTTTTTCGTCAATCATTGGGTCCCAGGTGCGAGTGTTCCACCTGTGTTATAACTGTATACATGTGTATAGCATTGCTACCTGTTGGCTGTGATACAGACATCATACGATCCACACGTCCAATGGCGTCGCCTGAGTGAGGAATGGCGAGGGGCGTTACACGTAATTACAAAATATGTATATCCTGCACCGGTTATACAGTAACACCGTTGGATTACGATATATTGTCCTTTGTATGCCCCCGGTCTCGGTAGTGCCGGAGGCATATAGTGTTTTAACTGTATGTCCATGTGTCCGTCCGTCTGTGTGTCCGGCACATTAAGGACGAACTATATAGAATATGACCGTTTGTTTCAAATTCTGACAAAGATGGAGAAAAAATATGCAAAAGCTTCTAACACCTTTCATTTTTCAATAACGTATTAACCCTTCACCGATTTTGATAATATTTGACCAAAATGTGTCTTTAGAGATGGTGCTATTGTTTTGCCTACGACCGACGTTCGGACGTCCAAGTTCAAAGTCGCTGAGGATTTATGTTCACCTTGTATGTAAGGCAAATGCGCCAATGTGTGTGTTTGTTTATTCAATAATTTATTAACCGCTTTACATATTTTGATAATATTTGGCCACCATATGTGTCTAGTTTCCCCTTTGCAGTTTATTACGCTCGTATAACTCCTACAACGGCAGTAAGATAATTAAAGGCTGCAAAAGCACATACATACGGAAGCATGGAGGGGACATGTGTGTTTTTTATTTATCTCGTGGCTACGAGATAGGTAAAAAAAAACACACCTAAAGATCTCGTGGCCACGACATAATTCAGGTGTGTGTTTCTTTTATCTCGTGGCCACGACTTATTATGTCGTGGCCAGAGATTAAATTAAACAACCTAAAGATCGTGGCCACGACATAATTCAGGTGTGTTTTTTTTATTTCTCGTAGCTACGAGATAAATTAAAAAAAAATACACACCTAAAGATCTCGTGGCCACGACATAATTCAGGTGTGTTTTTTTTATTTATCTCGTAGCTACGAGATAAATAAAAAAAAACACACCTAAAGATCTCGTGGCCACGACATAATTCAGGTGTGGTTTTTTTTTTATCGTGGCCACGACTAATAAGTTGTGGCCACGAGATAAAAAAAAACACACACCTGAATTATGTCGTGGCCACGAGATCTTTAGGTGTGTTTTTTTTATTTATCTCGTGGCCACGACATAATAAGTCGTGGCCACGAGATAAATAAAAAAACACACATGTCCCCTCCATGCTTCCGTAGAAGTCATACATTTAATCGATATTTATTGTGTTTGTGCGAGCCGGAAAAGAGAGGGCTTTTTCTATAATGGCCCTATTTATACTCACCTTTATATAGCATATGGTACTGTACGAGACCAAGTGGGTGGGGTAATGGGATTTTTTTGATAGGCATTTTTTTTGTGTCATAGGTCCGAGTCTTCCACCTGTGGTTTCCTATACGTAATGTATCATCTGCATAGTATTATTATTATCTGGTGTATAGTCATGGTAGTCGTACTGCGGCCATTTCGCACTAGTGGGAGTGATGACAATTGGGAGGGGGGGGGGGTACGTGAACATCACGTGGAGCATGACCCTGCCACGTTAGACCAGGATGTCCAGGCAACTCAGTTATCACATTTTCTTATGAAAGTAAGCCATATATAACACGTCTAACCAAAACAGCAAGTTAGCTCGAGCTTAGCCGAATTTGCTGCTGGCCTGCCTTGGAGCTGTTTGGATGTGACAACTCTGTAGACGAAAATAGCACGTGTTTTACCGACTATATGGCACCAACTTGTGTGTCGAGTGCCGCCAGGGGTGGGTTGGTTCCACTTGGGACCCGTTTTGCTCTGCATCACTGGTGCCAGGTTCTGTATACCCAGTTACCCCGCCTCTTCTTTCCGCCTCCCGTGTACCGGGACACTACGTGGAATTACAGGACCGTATTGGACCTAAGCAGTGTCACATTTCGGCACACAATACACATATGTCCGCCTTGCACCAACATATATCATTATATCTTCGAGCCAATTCCCACACTTTAATATAAGCTAAACAAAAAGAAAAAAGAGTAAAATGATTGGCGATGGATATTGTCATTGTTACCTAATTTAAAGCCCCAGGAAACTCATCTTGCATACTGTTACACTTGATTTTTCTTGACATGGTGAATAATTATTAGAATGTATATTATCTAGGTTAATCCTAGTATTTTACAAGTATTACAACTTCCACAAGTTCCACACTGTGCACCATTTAGGTTGAAATGAATACCGCCGGTATATGTGGCTGTGTCTGGGGAGATGACCAGTGCAGCTCCTAATCAAATAGCACACTCCTGTATGCTGATAACGATCTATATTGAGTGTTAGAAGCATGACGGGTGTGTGTTTCATATATCGAATGGCGAACGGTGCAGATCCTGATCAGACTGTGCGGATGCACAGGCTGATCTGGATCTACGCTGGTCGCAAAACCCATAAGCCCCATTTCTCCAGTCACAGTCGCATATGTGTCAATCGATATCGCGATGACGTTACCTTGATGTTTGCGATATCTCCTAATCAACAGATGTTGAATTGAAAATTTGATTGAAAACAAACGCATGTGAAGCAGATTGCATCACGGTTACATCACATAACAATCTCGTTTATCTAAATGTCGGACAAAAACACGTCGTCATCATCTGTACAACTAATATGTGGCTGTGACTGGAGTAATGGGGCTTATGGGTTTTGCGATCAGTGTAGATCCAGATCAGCCTGTGCGGATGCACAGGCTGATCAGGATATGCACTGTTCGCCATTCCATTAATGAAACACTCGTAATGCTTCTAACAAGCAATATATATCGCTATCATGCTGCAGGAGTGTGCTATTCGATCATGAGATACACCGACCACAAGTCCCATAAGCCCCATTTCTCCAGTCGCAGTCGCATATAATGATTCATGGGACCAACGGCAGTGCAGTGATCTGTAATTCACGGTCATTCCATATGTACGGAAGCCCATCAGGGCCACTTCACTTTTTTTTAATTTCCATTTATTCAAGATGTTTTCTTGAATTTTCAGGTTATTTTCTTGAATTTTCAAGATCTTTTCTTGAATTTCAAGAAAAGATCTTGAAAATTCAAGAAAAGAACTTGAAAATTCAAGAAAACATCTTGAAAATTCAAGAAAAAGATCTCGAAAATTCAAGAAAGTAACTTGAAAATTCAAGAAAAGATAAAAAAAAACTGAAGTGGCCCTAATGGGCTTCCGTACGTATCGTATCTGACGTTCTCATGACTCTAGAGATTAAACATGTTAAAGGTACATGCACACTCATTTGGCACAATTCTTCATAGGAATTAAATAAGTGTATAATTATGTCACTATTCCACCAGTTCTAAAAATTACGTGTGCCCGCTATACAGATATAATCATTTAGTAATATTTATTTTACTGATAGTGACTCGCGGTATTTATACTAATTAAATGCGTCACCAAAAACAAATAATATTGTCGGCAGATTATAAAGTATGATCATTACACATCAAACAATAAATACAGAGAATAAATAGTAATGTCTGTTAACATTTTAAGGAAATACGAATATCACCCCTGATATCAGTGTGGAAATTTACGTCTGAAATAAAATGTACACTAATCCCAATCACTACGTGCGGTAATGGTGAATAAATGTTTATTTTGCTTAATAAGGTCTCCGATGATGTCTCTGATATAAATAACAGTGTGTGCCTACTGAGTGGGCATGTACCTTTAACATAACCAGATGGCCGTGGCCCGCATGTCGAGCCCTCCGAGTCATTTGATGGTAATTTTAAAACTTTAACGCAGATTTCGGACGGACGGACGCACGCACGGACGCACGCACGGACACACGGACGTCATTGTGATCACTATGTCTCGCTTTCCGCAAGCGGGCTCGACAAACACGATCTCAACGTTTGATCATATTTCTGGGCATTTTTTCTGTCAGTATCTCTTACAATTGCTGGGGGTGCGTACTGGAATGGACTGGGGTTTGTACTGATGTGCTGTGCATATTCAATGCCAGTTCCTGATGGTTTCAACGTTGTTGTTGTTGGTGGTGTATCAACAGCTAAGGTCATTTAAGGCCGGGCAAACGAGTTCGATCCCGTATTCAACCTGCTTCTGCAACATACAATGCTCAATAAATGTAAATCCAATAAAGAAAACAGTGTTAATGTGCAATTTACAGACTATCATAATTCTGCACTTACGAACATGTTTGTCGTACGAAATTTAGTGAAACGGGCTCCTGGTTTCAACGTTTCATTAGTGCATGTTTCGTTATCGTGAAGGACACTGCATTGTTTACCGACATATGACTGTGACTGGAGAAATGGGGCTTATGGGATTTGTGACCAGTACATCTCCTTGACAAATAGCACACGCCTGCAGCTCATAACAATCTATAAAGTTCGTGCTGCAAGCATGACGGGTGTTTCTATGATGGAATGACGAACAGTGCAGATCCTGATCAGACTGTGGATACGCAGTCTGATATGAATGTACACTTGTCGGAAACCCCATGAGCCCCATTTCTCCAGTCACAGCAACATATTTATTTACGTTATCGATATGACTCGTGTTTGAACCGACAGTGTGAATGTGAGGTCAGATAAGGTACTACAGCAGAACCCGTCTAAACCGGACACACTGGACGATAACTGTGTCAGCGGTATCAATGACAATAGGTTCTATGTAGCCTGACTCGCGTAAAACTGCACAAATGGAGAAGAGGACAGTGTCAGCCTCAGACTGATCAAAGCAGTAGTTCTGCATTTGTTGTTTCGTTGAAAAGTTCGTGCAGTGTGAGCCAACATAGTAGACGATCTCCGCATCAACACTCTGTGCAATATCGGTCATGTAGCTGCATATAGGTTTTGTATCTGTATTAACAATCAAATCCATGTAAGCAGTAAATGGTGCATACTTGCCTACTATGCGGGTAAACACGGTTGTACGTATACTGAAAATAGACTGTGAATAAGATTGAAAAGTTTACACATTGAAATTTATGTTGAGATTGAAGGATGAAACGCTGAAATATCTAGCCTCTTGCATAGTTTGCTGGCAAAATATTTATAGCATGTTGTGATGTATTTCACCAAATTGTATTAGTTATTCTGTCATAGTATTTGCTGTAAGTGTCAAACGCTCCATGTGGTGAAACTGTACAATGTCGTGTACATACAAAGGCGGCGAAGTTGGCAACTCCATGTACCATTATACACGTAGTACACAGTAACAAGAGAATATTCACATACTTAGTATTCATATAATATTCATATATCATATGAAGTCATTACAGTTCAATGAATCACACGGTTGTGCTATCATATCTGCATGCCTTATATATTCTTGAATAGTACAATCGGTAAAAGAACCGTTAACTATACATAGTGCACAGGTGGAAGACTCGAACCTGTGCCACCAAAGAATGCCCATTAAAAATTCCATTACCCCACCCACTTGGTCTCGTACAGTACTGTGTTCTATTTATATATAGAGAACATAGTACTGTACGAGACCAAGTGGGTGGGGTAATGTAAATTTTGTAATCGGCATTATTATTTTTTGCCACATGTCCGAGTTTTCCACCTGTGGCATAATGCTGCTGATATCATCCGTGTTTGTAACATAGCAACCGTGCTTGTCGAAGTATACACGCATGAGTCCAATGCGGTGATAAACTGCTGTCGACATAGCTACATGTACAATAATTCGCCTCCGATATGTTATCTACGGCTACAAGTTGACCCCATTCAAAAAAGCAACCGAAGTGCATACTCAAACCTGTTGCATGTTGGTCAACATTTAGTAAACTGTTACCTTTAAACAAATAATAGTTGATGAAAAACTAGTAAATTGCCAAAAATAATAGAACAGGAAAATCATTTTCCCATGGAAGCCATATGTTCTCTCATCAATGATGAATGTTTCAAAAGTTTAGTTTTGCAAAACGGATGGTACTGGGCATAGTAAGACTTCCGTGTCAATGAATATGCATCAACAATATGAACTATCAGACTACGTACGGGCAGCCTCTGATCAGAAATGAAACGCTGGCCGTGACAGATGGTGGCACATTTAATAATGTCACACTATAAATAATTACGTGTAAACATAAATGGTGTAGTCCCTGATCAGATTGTTGTTCACAAGAACATGCCACGTGTTCATTTATTATTTGTATATACAGTGGCACCTCTCTAAACCGGACACCCTCCCAGGGTGTCCAGCTTAGAGAGGTTCCACTGTCAAACAGTCAGACAGACAACTACTCCAAGACACGCGTGAATGATTTGCGATCACGAACAGACACACTCAACGGAGATAGATGGCAATGAACCCGATTACAATTAAGTAGAACTAACTGTTATGTGTATCATGTTTAGAGGGGTTCAACTGTAGATTAACCCTCCTTTCTAGAAGCTGGTTCCGCTCCAGACATTGACAGAATATGTTCCATGTAACTGTATGGTGCCTCACGAGGAACATTCCTTCTCTTCGTTACTTCCCCTCGTAGAGATGAAGATAAACATCCTCGCTTCAACGTCACGTGGAGACGAAATACAATAACATTAAATTTCGTTTATTCGTTTCTATGCCGAGTAGATACGAACATTACAGGTACATGCCCACATGTTCTTTATAGGAATTAAATAAATGTATAATTGTGTCACTATTCCATCAGTTCTAAAAATTACGAGTGCTCGCTATACAGATATAATCATTTAGTAATATTCATTGTACTGATAGTGACTCGCGGTAGTATCAGGCTATTGTCATATGCAAATCAGGCATGATTTTAAATGCGTCACCTTAAAAATAATATTTTCTACAGATTATAAGGTATGATCATTGCACATCACATCAAAAAATAAATACAGAGAATAAATAGTAATGTAGTTTAAGAAAACACGGTTAGCGCCCCTGATATCAGTGGGGGAAATTTACGTCTGATATAAAATGTATAATATTGCCAATCAATACGTGAGATAATGGTGAATGAATGTTTCTTTTGCCAGAAAGAACATTTTGTGCCTATTGAGTGGGCATGTACCTTTAAGAACCTTAGCATTTCGTTTCTCCGTCGGGTACACAAAGCTAAAGCTCCATAATTTAGTTCCTTCGGTTCTAGGCCACGTAAAGACGAAAATTAAGAACCTTACATTTCGCCACCTTAAAATTGGTTCTTTCGATTCTACGCTGTGTAGAATAAATTTAAAAGCCTTAAATTTAGTTCGTTTATACGGAGCGTAGAGACGAAAACTAAGAACCTAAAAGTTTGTACAGTCGAACCTCCCCGAACGGCCACCTCTACAACAACACCCTCTCTGTAACAGCCGCTATTTTATATCCCAAATGGATGATTTCCTCTATATCTAACCCTTAGACTGCTGATCATGAACATTGACGTCTGATGTTGCTTTTACATTCTTTCTCAATAAAAACATGTTTTGACAGCACTTTAGAATCATTTCCATTGGAAATGATTCTAAAATGCTGTCAAAGCATGTATTTGATGAGAATTATCGAATAAAATAAATAAACATTAGACGATAACATTTAATTTAACCTCCCTACAACAGCCACCTCTCTAATACAGCCAGTTTTACGTCTTCCCATGGGTGGCTGTTGTAGAGAGGTTGCACTGTACATACCTTCGTCTATATGCGACATAGAAACGAAGGAAAAACTCCATGTTCTTAAGTTTCGTCCTTACGCTGAGTAACCATGGAGGGATTAAATGTCATTAATGTCCCACCATATACAACGTAACTGGGAACATACAAAGACTATGGAATGCCCGTTAACAGGGTTAACAATGCTGAAGACCAACCAGTAGTCAACATCCAAACCATATGGTATACACTACATACGAAACACACGACGCATTACGGGTTTAATTATTGCAATCATTGTAGACGCAGATCAGCCTGCACATTTGTGCAGGCTGATCTGAGTCTACACTGGTTGCAAACACCAAAGAACAAACTTTCATATACAGCCGACGGCAATAACTGCCTATTGAACATTCAGAACATGCGCCATGCATAATACAATGTGTGTGCGATTATTCATTACGCTATGGTCTAGTAATTTATTGACAATTTCGCGACTGAAATACTTCATAGTAAAGCTGTTGAATTCTATATTGTTTTAATATATACTCTGTATAAAAGGTAATGGAACACAATATGTTATTACATAGACGGAAATTAAATTATTCTCAATCAGCATGCTAGTACTGCATGGGTAGGAGAGAAAAACGGTCTGACAACAGCTATGGTCATTTTAGGCTGGGTTAAAGGGATTGGTCCCATATTTCACATGTACGGATGGGAGGGTGTGAGATTTAATTTGATGTATTGGTGTTTAAGGTTGGTTTGTTTGTTGGGGTTTAACGGCCTATCAACTAAATAACAGCTAAGGTCATTTAAGGCCGGGTCAATGGGTTTAGTACTAAATCCCATATATTACCTGTACAAGTACATGTACAAATGGGGGGGAAATCCCAAAATCAGAACTGAATATTTACAATAAAAACGCTATATACTATATGCCAGGTCCTCGCCACACCATAATCACTTGGCCCCCTCCCAAAAGCAGCAGAATCAGATCGGTATTAATCTTATTACTTTTATAATGACCCAATTCAACTCACATGTAACAAACATGACAAAAGATAAAAACGTACCCGAGGGCCAAACCAGGCAAATCGTGATTCCTATAAGGATAAACCCCTACCGTTAATTTACGCCGTCACTTTAGCACGACCAACCACCCACTGGTGTTTAAGGACTATCAACAGTTAAGGTCATCTAAGGCCGTACCAACGGGTTCAATCCCATATTTAACCTGCCGCATTGGGGTGGGGAAATCCTAAACTAAGAACTGAATATGTACATCAAAACATATATACTGAACAAATAAAGAAATGCTATAGTTTTTAAATTCCTAACATTTGAGTTACATGTATGTGCATTAATGTACATAATCTGTGTATATTCTGAGACGGGCCGACCCGCACGAATAATTTGGCAAATAAGAAATACACGTACGATGTTTATATGGGGCTGGAGGTTGGACAACATGTAAAATAGGTTTTTGCAGTCTAATGAGGTCATGTGATAATTGTTTAAAGTAACAACAGTGTGGATTCGAATAAGAATATTGTGTGTGATTGGAAAAACATCAATACATTGAAACTGTAATGCCATGGGCACTGTCACTGATGGAGAATACTCAACACTGACATGTGATTGACATGCGTCAATCGGATTGTGACAAAGTTTTGTCACACGAGTTTATGGTGTTCTTTGGACGACTACAACAGGGGCCCGTTTCACTAAACTTCGTACGACTAAAATGTTCGTAAGCGCAAAATTATGATAGTCTGTAAATTTCATATTAACAACGTTTTCTTGTAAATAATTAATGGATTTACATTTATTGACCATAGGCTGCATATGCAGCCTATGCTCAATAAATGTAAATCCATCAATTGAAATTTACAGACGATCTTAAATTTGCACTTAGAACATTTTAGTCGTAAGAAGTTTAGTGAAACGGCCCACATGGCTCTAGAGGCGTTACATGAACGCTGCAGTAAAGATTGACCTGTATGTTGGCACTGCAGGCAGATATGTCTTATATGATTTTGTAATTGCTCCCATTCTGTAACAGCGGGTCAAGAAACATTTTCTCGCCTTACCAGAATCACTTGGCCCCCTCCCAAACTTAGTATGATCAGTAATAATCTTACTACTTTTACAATGGGCAATAACCCAATTCAACTCACAGGTAACAAAAGAGCCAAAGATAAAAACGTACCCACAATATCTGACTGTATTTGTTCATGATTATAAAGACCACGACGTTGGTCCTAATACATGTATACACATCAGTGTCGTACATCATACGTGTACCCACAACGTAATGCTGTAATGCTGTTGTATCGTTTCGGGGGGTGGGGAGGGGGCACTGACAATTAACCAGGTCACTCCTACATAACTGTACAGACTGATTTTTACGACTACATGCAGTCCATTAATCATGAGGTATATTTTTATCACATGCTTCATGTCTTCTGGTTTTCTTACTGCTTTTACACATCATATGTGCAATTTATGGACATGAGAATATGATAACACAGTTAGATCATGTTCGTCCGCATGTACATCGATAATCATCACAGATTATCTCTTCATGCATGCGATGATGATGCAGAAACCTGTACAAACGTTTGACTAAAAAAAAAAGTGTTTCCATAAAAATGTACAAAAACGGTACAAAAGGTCAAGGTCATGTTAATGGCGGCATGAGTGTGGTCCGAATGCCTACATGTATCAAGTGTCCAAATATTGAAGCAATCAGTCCAAAAAATGGCTACGTGTTTTCGCCAAAAAATTAAAGATAAAAAGTTTCAAGGTCATGTTAATGGCGGCATGAGTGTGTTCCAAATGCTCACATGTATCAAGTGTCCAAATATTGAAGCAATCCGTCAAGTTTTATGTTACGCATTGCAGCACTTGAAAGTGGTCAGGTATGTAAAGTATGAATTGGATCGGTGGAAAAATGTAGGACTAGTTCGCTGTACAGCCAAAAATAGGAGTTTCAGGGTCAAAAAAGGGGAATAATTCCGTAAGGATTTGAAGTGGAGTGAAATATTTTGCGATAAACACCGAGGCACTTGATGGTGGTCAGGTATGCAATGTATGAATTGGATAGGTGGGAAAATGCAGGACTAGTTCGCCGTATGTGCTAAAAATGGGAATTTCGGAGTCGAAAAAGGGGGATAATTCCGTAAGGAATTGAGGTGGAGCGACACATTTTGCGTTACACACTGCAGGACTTAATAGTAGTCATGCAGGGGAAATGTGAACTTAATCAGTAGAAAACAACTGTAGGACTAGTTCCCGGTACAAGACTAACGTTTACAGACGGACAACGCCACAATACGTTTGAAGGCCCAGAAAAATACTAACAAATACCATAGATCCTGATGAGACGGCTCGTCACGATCTGGCTCAATCTGGATCTACAGTATTTACAGATTGACAAAAGTGTAACATTCCAGAGCTCCAGGTAAGGGGGATTTTGAGATTAAAATAAAATGGGATCAACATCATAAAGCTCGCAGGAAATAATGTTTCACGGTACGTAACTCACTATGGGGAGAAGATGTGCATTCGTCCCTGGCTAGCTCAGTCGGTTAAGGTGATGGTATGATAAACCAGATCCCAGGTTCGAGCCCTGTGCCGGTGCACATTTTTCTCGCCCTGTGGACCGTGACTGATAAATACTGCCCAAATTGTACCAAAAATAAGGAATTCAGATAGAAATTAAATATAGAATTCGGGGACGAATTTCAATTTGGCAGGGAAGTATGTTACAGTAAGTAACTCACTATGGGGAGAATTTGTTTGTTTGTTTATTGGCATATCAACATCAACTGCCACCCACCACTATGGGGAGAAGATGTCTATTCGTGCCCTATTAATTCAGTCGGTTAGAATGATGGTATGGTAAAGTATACTTTGATGGAGAAATTTTCAATTTTATGATAAACTTATTCATTTTTATTATACTGAATTTATTACATTATCACAGCCAATTTGGCTGTGATAATGTAATAAATTCAGTATAATAATTCTGCATACTTTTAATCATGAAATATATGCATTTGTTAGTTCTATATGAAATAATGCATTTCAGGAAAAATAAATGATTACTCCCTCAAAGTATACTTTGCTAGTAAAGTATACTTTGCAATGTTGATGAAATAGGCTACTGAGGTCCCGGGTTCGAGCACCGGGCCGGTACACATTTTTCTCACCCTGTGACAAATGCATTATCATGATTTAAGACCATATACCGGTATATGTATCTGTATGGGCCTAAACATCTTTTCAATTTCAAGATGGCTGACCTTTTCATTAATCATGGATTTTCAAACTGGGGAGTAAACATGCTCTAATAATGTTGAAATTCACTTATTTGAGCTACAAAAATCGGACAGTTTGCTTTTTACAGCTAAAATAAGTGAAATTTCAAAGTTACTTGCTTTTTTGCTCATTTATTCACTAATATATTGGAAAACAAGAAACGAGGCAAAGCCACGAAGGCCAGGTTTTTTCCAAGCATGGACACTTGGATAACATAATTATACCCACTTTTTGTGGACTAGATGGCCATGGCCTGCATGTCGCGCCTTGGGGCGAGGCATGGACACTAAAAAAATAGATATAGTAGATGGAAAAACTTTAACGAAAAACCTTTAACCGGACACACGGACGTACGGACGGACGGATGGATGTATGCCAAAATGCCGACGATATCGCGCTTTCCGCAAGCGGGTGCGACAATGATGATAAACACCCATGTGAAGTATCAAGGTAATGGGTGAAGCAGTTGCAGAGATAGAGTACACGAAAAAACTTTAACAAATAAATTCAAAGTAATTTGACCTTGACATTGCGCACAGGGGCCGCACGGTTGGGTGTTAGAGTGAAAATATGGTCGATGATAAACACCCATGTGAAGTTTCAAGGTAATGGGCGAAGCAGTTGCAGAGATATAGTATAACAAAAAAGTTTTAACCAAAAAATTTAACCAGACGTACGTTAAAAAGTTAACGTTGAAAATGGCTAAGTCAATTACGTAGAAATAATAGGTGAAGGTAAAAAAATGGTCACATGTTGGATAGTTGTATGTGGTAGGCACCCCTTGGTTATGAAGCTGTGAAAGTTTGGTGGTCCTAGGTGGTACAGTACCAAAGAAATGGACTTAAACACGAAAACTTAACATTGTAAACGCGAAAAGTTAACATTGAAAATGGCTAAGTCGACTGCGCGGAAAAAATGGGTCAAGTTAAAAAAAAAGTAACATGTTGGATAGTGATATGTGGTGGGCACCCCTTGATTATGAAGCTGTGAAAGTTTGGTGGTCCTAGGTGCTACAGTACCAAAGAAATGGACTTAAACACGAAAACTTAACATTGAAAACGCGAAAACTTAACATTTAAAATGGCTAAGTCGATTGCGCAGAAAAAATGGGTCAAGTTAAAAAACAAGAAACGAGGCAAAGCCACGAAGGCCAGGTTTTTTCCAAGCATAGACACTTGGATAACATAATTATACCCACTTTTTGTAGACTAGATGGCCGTGGCCTGCATGTCGCGCCTTGGGGCGAGGCATGGACACTAAAAAAATAGATATAGTAGATGGAAAAACTTTAACCAAAAAACTTTAACCGGACACACGGACGAACGGACGGACGTATGCCAAAATGCTGACGATATCGCGCTTTCCGCAAGCAGGTGTGGCAATGATGATAAACACCCATGTGAAGTATCAAGGTATTGGGTGAAGCAGTTGCAGAGATATAGTACACGAAAAAACTTTAACAAAAAAATTCAAATCAAATGTAATTTGAACTTGACATAGGGCACAGGATCGCGCTTTCTGCAAGCAGGTGCGACAATGATGATAAACACCCATGTGAAGTATCAAGGTATTGGGTGAAGCAGTTGCAGAGATATAGTACACGAAAAAACTTTAACAAAAAAAATCAAAGTAATTTGACCTTGACATTGGGCACAGGATCGCGCTTTCCGCAAGCAGGTGCAACAATGATGATAAACACCCATGTGAAGTATCAAGGTATTGGGTGAAGCAGTTGCAGAGATATAGTACACGAAAAGACTTTAACAAAAAAATTCAAAGTAATTTGACCTTGACATTGGGCACAGGATTGCGCTTACCGCAAGCAGGTGCGACAATGATGATAAGCACCCATGTGAAGTATCAAGGTATTGGGTGAAGCAGTTGCAGAGATATAGTACACGAAAAAACTTTAACAAAAAAATTCAAAGTAATTTGACCTTGACATTGGGCACAGGATGGCGCTTTCCGCAAGCAGGTGCGACAATGATGATAAACACCCATGTGAAGTATCAAGGTATTGGGTGAAGCAGTTGCAGAGATATAGTACACGAGAAAAAACTTTAACAAAAAAAATTCAAATGTAATTTGACCTCGACATTGGGCACAGGATCGCGCTTTCCGCAAGCAGGTGCGACAATGATGATAAACACCCATGTGAAGTATCAAGGTATTGGGTGAAGCAGTTGCAGAGATATAGTACACGAAAAAACTTTAACAAAAAAATTCAAAGTAATTTGACCTTGACATTGGGCACAGGATCGCGCTTTCCGCAAGCAGGTGCGACAATGATGATAAACACCCATGTGAAGTATCAAGGTATTGGGTGAAGCAGTTGCAGAGATATAGTACACTAAAAAACTTTAACAAAAAAATTCAAAGTAATTTGACCTTGACATTGGGCACAGGGGCCGCACGGTTGGGGGTTAGAATGAAAATATGGATGATGATAAACACCCATGTGAAGTTTCAAGGTAATGGGCGAAGCAGTTGCAGAGATATAGTATAACGAAAAAGTTTCAACCAAAAAAACTCTAACCAGACGTACGTTAAAAAGTTAACGTTGAAAATGGCTAAGTCAAAATAATAGGTGAAGGTAAAAAAATGGTCACATGTTGGATAGTTGTATGTGGTAGGCACCCCTTGGTTATGAAGCTGTGAAAGTTTGGTGGTCCTAGGTGGTACAGTACCAAAGAAATGGACTTAAACACGAAAACTTAACATTGTAAACGCGAAAAGTTAACATTGAAAATGGCTAAGTCGACTGCGCGGAAAAAATGGGTCAAGTTAAAAAAAAAGTAACATGTTGGATAGTGATATGTGGTGGGCACCCCTTGATTATGAAGCTGTGAAAGTTTGGTGGTCCTAGGTGGTACAGTAACAAAGAAATGGACTCAAACACGAAAACTTAACACTGATTGTGGACGCCGCCCGCCCGCCCGCCCGCCCGCCCGCCCGCCCGGCTTTCGCCAATCCAATAGCCTGGTTTTTTTTTCAAAAAACCTGGCTAAAAACGGAGATAATTCAGTAATCTATTGGCAAGAATAAAATATTCATTGAATTTGAAATCCGGGGATGAAATACAATTTAAACACAATTTTTCTGGAGCCCTGGCATGCCCCATATGTGACAGAAAAGTTAGAGCAGGGGAGGGCAACTCATTATAGGCCAGATAAAATTACAGTAGAATGGAACGTTTGAGAATTTTTTTCCGCTATTTTCTACATTTCTGTTCGAAGGTACATGTTGTTACCACTCATATGAACCGTCTCGAAGAGACGGTTCAAATGAGTGGTAACAACATATACTTGTATGGAGAAATAAATAAAATAATCAGATTCATACAATCAAAAATATTGCATTCAAATATTTTAATGGGTGAATTAAACAGTAGGGCTACCAATAGCTACAATAATTGAAATTCGCATCCGATATGTTATCTACGACTACAATTTGACCAATTCAAAAAATCCAAACCTGTTGTATGTAGGTCAAAATTTAGTAAACTGTGTAGTTTATACCTTTAAACAAATAATCTTTGATGTAGAACTAGTAAATTGCCAACAACAATAGAACAGGAAAATAATTTTCCCATGGAAGCCGTCTTTTCTCTAGTTGTTGTTCAACATTCAACATAACGAAATGAAACTTTCAAATACAGATGTGCATGTAAATGTCAGATAAACACATTGAAAAGGTAAAATAACCAATTTCTGCATGTGTATGTTCTTTATTAATAATTGATTGATACAGTTTTGACAGTTTTATATCGCTAACATATCAAACACGCCGGATAACCAATTGCAAATATCACTCTTCCATGCGTTACATTAAAGAGATGGGGTTAAATTGCTACCCTCGCGAGAGGTATGGAGCGTGGTAGCAATTTTTTTTCTAGGCTACCAAATGACAGAAAAGGGACCGTACACCATTTTGTAACCAGGGAAGCTATACATTTGATGCATTCTCTAGTATGATAGTCTGATCAGTAGACCATTTCACCAACATTGCAAAGTATATTTTTCTAGCAAAGTATACTTTGAGGGAGTAATCATTTATTTTTCTTGAAATGCATTATTATATATAGAACTAACGACTGCATATATTTGATGATTAAAAGTATGCAGAATTATTATGCTGAATTTATTACATTATCACAGCCAAAATGGCTGTGATAATGTAATAAATTCAGTATAATAAAAATTAACTAAAATTGAAAATTTCTCCCTCAATATATACTTTGCTAGAAACGTATACTTTGCAATGTTGGTGAAATAGGCTACTGGTGCACATTTATAAAACAATCAAAGCATGTAATCCAATCTAATATTCAAGATCAAATAAACTGTTCGCAGTCAGATGGTATGTTGGATGATGCTTAATAAACTAAAATCACACTGTTCTAATGTTTCGGGCCAAGGCATTGTGAAATCTGACATGGATGCCACTTAGCTGTTGTTGTAATTACTGTCTGTTCCACGTTTTGCTGCCGACAAACTTTTGGCTATTAAACACATTAAATCTAAAAAATATTTAAATGTAACAAAAAATTCACCTCTCCAAAAGGTTTTATTTCATGAAATTCCATCAAATATTGATTTTATTGCAAAACAAAACGATTTTCCTATGGGAATTTAACATGGGGGCTAAAAATAGATTTAAAAAAAAAATATTAATCATAGACCAATTTTCAAAATCTAACTTGTTTTCTTAGTTACATTACTTCCAAGCTGTCTTGCCAGGTTTCAGAGTCAATTTCATTTATTTTTCATTTTTGACCCTCTTCGTAACTCTGGAGCCCCTTTTTGCCCCATATTAAATTCCCATAGGAAAATCTTTTTTCGCAATAAAATCAATATTTGTTGGAATTTCATAAAATAAAAAAAATTGGGGAGGGTGACTTTTTTATTATGGATGAAAAAGAAGTTTTTTTTTAGATTTAACCTGTTTAATAGCCAAAAGTTTGTCGGCAGCAAAACGTGGAACAGACAGTAATTCCTTGATAAAGCCTAGTTACCGAAACATTGGAATGGTGGGTTTGTGCTTGGTACATTAAGCATCATTAAACAAAATCACATAGTTCAGGCTGAGCATATCTCAGGGTCAGCCAATAGGTGGAATGGTGTTTAACGGCCCACCCACACAGAAGCAAACCAATGATTGAGAGTTAAAGCTTCGTGTACAAGCTCTTGTGTAAAGGTGTTTGTTTGTTTATTAGTGTTTAACAGCCTATCAACAGCTAAGGTCATGTAAGGCCGGGCAAACGGGTTCGATCCCATTTTAACCTGCTGCATTGGGGGGAAAATCCCAAAATCAGAACGTAATATTTACATCGAGAATAAATTATTCAGCCCTGAAATTAGAATAACCTGACCTGGTGCCAGGTCCATACCACACCAAAGTCACTTGGCCCCTTCCCCTAAAATAAGATTACGAATATCGTAATACTCACATTCAACTGTCACATACAAAATTCCAAAGACGTATGTGAGGGCCAAACCAGTAGCCTATTTCATCAACATTGCAAAGTATACTTTACTAGCAAAGTATACTTTGAGGGAGTAATCATTTATTTTTCCTGAAATGCTTTATTTCATATAGAACTAACAAATGCATATATTTCATGATTAAAAGTATGCAGAATTATTATACTGAATTTATTACATTATCACAGCCAAATTGGCTGTGATAATGTAATAAATTCAGTATAATAAAAATTAATAAATTTGCCATAAAATTGAAAATTTCTCCCTCAAAGTATACTTTGCTACTAAAGTATACTTTGCAATGTTGATGAAATAGGCTACAGGTCTCCAGTCGAGATTCCGGTAAGGATGAACCCCGATCGTTAAATTACCCATCACATGCTCCCACCCGCCACCCGCCCTTGTGTAAAGGTGTATGTTGTCGTCGGTCAATGAACCATTATCTACTCCCATTACAGTTTTGACTACAATACGACTGTCTAATGTGTCGATTGATCGAGTATTGGTGTTTAATGGCCTATCCACAACTAATGTCATTTAAGGCCGGGCCAACGGGTTGGACTATCCCGTATTTAACCTGTCCAGAGGGAAATTCCCAAAAACTGGGGGCCGTTTCACTAAACATCGTACGACCAAAATGTTCGTAAGTGCAAATTTAGGATCGTCTGTGAATTTCAATTGATGGATTAACATTTATTGAGCATAGGCTGCATATGCAGCCTATGCTTAATAAATGTAAATCTAATAATTGTTTACACGAAAACAATGTTAATACAAAATTTACAGACTAATAATATAATTTTGCACTTACAAACATTTTAGTCATACGAAGTTTAGTGAAACGCGCCCCAGAACTCTAATATTTACAGAAAACTATATATTCAGCCCTGAAATTAGAATATTCTGACCTGGCTATACATAGTAGACTTCAAATGGTGCTCTGACTGCAGAAATGAGGTGTACGGGATTTGTGACCAGTCTAGCTCCTGATCAGATAGCACATTACTGCAGCCTGATAACGATCTGTATTGCTTGTTACAAGCACGACAGATGTTTCATTGATGGAATGGTGAACAATGCAGATCCTGATCAGCCTGTGCGAATGCACATGCTGATCTGGATCTACTCTGGTCACAAAATCCACAAGCCCCATTTCTGCAGTAAAAGCCACAAAATATGTGATCAACTACAAAAAAAGTTGCTTATTAAGTTTCTGTTTGTTTGTACAAACTTTTTTATTGTACAAAGTTTAGTGAAACGGTGTAGTTCTAAAGGAAATTACCCATGATTTTCCAATTCGGGTAACATATCAATAAAATTAGTCCACTTCTTGTCCACTAAAATATAAAAGTTGGTTACGGACATTTCATGATGGATTTTGTTTCGCCTTTCGTTTCTTTTTCGTTGCTTGAATTTGCTTCTCCTGTTCATACACTTCACCCATAATATTCTGGGTATCCTTCGGGTTGATAGATCGCCGATATTTCAGAACTATGTCGTGTTTCTCCCATTTCTTTTGGACCATTGGATTGTCGCGTCGCTTGATTTGCTTCTTCGAGAGGTTGAGTTCCTGTATGCCATGTAAGGACTTCAGGTTCCATTTACTGGTCCAAGGTCGGGGGTTTATTGGAACCTGAAATGGATTGGTAAAATACAGTAGACTCAGTAGCCTATTTCATCAACATTGCAAAGTATACTTTAGTAGCAAAGTATACTTTGAGGGAGAAATTTTCAATTTTTTGAAACATTTATTAATTTTTATTATACCGAATTTAATACAATATCACAGCCATTTAATGGCTGTGATAATGTAATAAATTCAGTATAATAATTCTGCATACTCTTAATCATGAAATATATGCATTTGTTAGTTCTATATGAAATAATGCATTTCAGGAAAAATAAATGATTACTCCCTCAAAGTATACTTTGCTAGTAAAGTATACTTTGCAATGTTGATGAAATAGGCTACAGAGCTCCAGATAAGCAGGGATTCCGCTGGCGATCGCCACTTTCGCAATTGGCGATAAAACTCAACAATTGGCTTTTTTTTTGCAGTGGCAATTTTTTTATTTTCCGCTGCAGAATCCCTGGATAAGGTGTGTATTGGCGTATTTTACACACTTATTTTAGCAGAATACCCATTAATTATCAAAAGTGGGAGTACAAAATACTCACAGCAATGTGAAAATACGCATTGATTTTCAAATTGAGTAGTGAAAATACTATAAAAAAGTTGAACATTTTCTTAGTAAGTGAATTTTTAAATTTGTTTTATTTGTTATCATTTGTTCACTATTTAATAAGGAAGCAAATCAATACTACATTTGTAAAAGTAAAATATGCATTGAATTTGAAATATGGGGGTATAATACTCTTTAGAAACAAAACTTATGTGGAGCTCCGTAGACTCGATTGATTGGGGTTCAACAGAAAGGTCATACTTCTGTAGCCTATTTCATCAACATTGCAAAGTATACTTTAGTAGCAAAGTATACTTTGAGGGAGAAATTTTCCTTTTTTTTTTTTAATTTATTAATTTTTATTATACTGAATTTATTACATTATCACAGCCATTTAATGGCTGTGATAATGTAATAAATTCAGTATAATAATTCTGCATACTTTTAATCATGAAATATATGCATTTGTTAGTTCTATATGAAATAATGCATTTCAGGAAAAATAAATGATTACTCCCTCAAAGTATACTTTGCTAGTAAAGTATATTTTGCAATGTTGATGAAATAGGCTACTGATCAACTAGCACACTACCGTAGCCTTATAACAATCATTATGGTAGTTCGCCCTACTTTCTAAGCCAATCGCTGGCCAGTATCGAGCTACACTTATTTCACATATTGCAAGATCTAACCCCAGTAAGTTACATATTAACAGATTTAATCATTAATTGTTTGACAGGAAATGGAAAATAAATATTCGGATGGGAGATGCATAGTATAATTTTGCTGAACTATGAATTAAATATGTTATTGTTCACATATTGGACTTTCAAGGAACTAAATGCTGTGGCCGCCAGCGCTCCCTCGCATGTAATTCCTTAAAAGTCCAATATGTGAACAATAACTTATACTTATTTGCTTGTTGAAAGCATAATGGGTGTTCCATTGAAGGAATGGCGAATAGTGCAGATCCTGATCAGACTGTGCGGATGCACAGGCTGACCTGGATCTACACTCGTAGCAAAACCCATAAGGCCCATTTCTCCCGTTTCACAGCTACATATACAGACAGAAGTGTGCCTGTATGGGGAAACACTGTACATTCAGTACTAAAATGACAATAAAAACTTTGAGCACTGAAAGACAGTATCCTGATCTAGTGCCAGGCCTGCGATATATGGGGATCAGGACCCACATAATAACCAATTGCACCTTTGCATCTACACAAAATTATAAAGTATTTATAAATATTTGTCTTATTTCTCATCAAAAGCATATTATGAGACCTACCATTTGAACCGTCTCATTGAGAAAACTAGCAAAGAAAATATTTTAACCCCCCATACGCCTAAAAACCTATTCCGAATGTCCAAATGGCCTAGTCTCAGATGTGGATGAAATGCGAGCAAAACATTTGGTAAAACAGCATTTCACAGTCGATTTGTATCGGTTTTCTGAGCATATATGACCCTATGGGTGACCTGAAGAAAGAAAGTAAAAACAAACAAGAGGGCCATGATGGCCCTATATCGCAATGTCACAACAATCAAGCAAATACTGGTATGTCACTAACTCACTACATATACATCAAAATAAGCCCATGACAGGCACAAAATGTCAATGCAACAAACTTGAGAAGTCACCAGGGTAGGAGTTGTCTCGCGATATGTACAGATATATCTTACACAACTTTGAAAGGTTTGGTGACCACAACAGGATGCTTCCAGCCTACTTTTTATTGCAATCCTTAGATTTTATGTATTATATAACCATATTTCGTAAAACAGTTGACCCCTATTTGACCCCCCGGGCCATGCCCATTTTTGACCCAGAGGTCACCATTTTAACAGTTTTGAAAAAGCATTGTACATCGATCATTCCTGTCAAGTTTCGTCGAAATCGGTCTGGTGGTTCGTGAGAAGATTTTTTAAGAATTTATGCTATTTTCAGACAGTGGCCATCTTGGATTAACGACGACCGCCATTTTAACACCAGATGGCCGCGGCCCGCATGTCGAGCCCGCCGAGGAATTTGATGGTCTCAGAGTGTATATATTTGAAGTTTGAATTAAGGGTTGTGGAGATATAAGGTATGTAAAAGCTTTAACGCAAATTTTAAAGTCATTTGATCTTAGGCATGTGGGCCGCATGGGTGGGCTAAAGAATGAAAATATGGATGATAATGAAGAATTATTTGAAGTTTGAAGTAAATCAGAGTAAGTGTTGTGGAGATATAAGGTATGTGAAAACTTTAACAGAAATTTCAGTCATTTGACCTTGACCTTGACCTTGGGCATGTGAACCACATGGGCAGGCTATAGAATGAAAATATGAATAAGAAGTATTGGATGATGGAAGTAAATCGGAGTAAGTGTTGTGGAGATATAACGTATGTAAAAACTTTAACACAAATTTCAAAGTCATTTGACCTTGCCCTTCGGCATGTGGAGCACATGGGCAGGCTATGGAATGAAAATTTGGAAAATGAAAAGTATTGGAAGTTGGAAGTAAATTGGAGTCACAATTGTGGAGATATAAGATATGTAAAAACTTTAATGCAGATATTATAATAACGCAAACTTCTAAGTCATTTGGCCTTGACCTTAAGGCACAGCGGCCGCATGAGTGGGACACAGAATGATTATATGGATGATGCTCAATAAGCATACAAAGTTTCAAGCAAATCTGACTTAGGTTACAGAGATGGTAGGTATTTGAAAACTTTAACGCAAATTTCGGACGGATGGACGCACGGACGCACGGACACACGGACGTCATTGTGATCACTGTCTCGCTTCCGCAAGCGGGCTCGACAACAAAAATGAAAAGGATTGACCCTATAACCATTACCGTGAAGTTTGGCCAATATCGGCCAAGCGGTTCACGAGAACAAGACGTTTGAAATCTTTATTAAAAGAACGACCTTTTGACCTTTTTGCGGCCATCTTGGATGACATGACCATCCAATTTCGACAAAAAATGTACCAGAGCGATCAGCTCTTTGATACCCTCGATTTGATATAGACATGACCATATTCGGTCAAAAATAAAATTTGACCCCAATTTAGCCCTATGGGCCACGCCAATTTTTGACCCCGGGGTCACCATTTCAACAACTTTGAAAGAGCATTGTACATCGATCATTCTTACCAAGTTTCGTTGAAATCCGGCTAGCGGTTCATGAGAAGATTTTTTAAGAATTTATGCTATTTTTAGACGGCGGCCATCTTGGATTAGCGATGACCTCCATTTTAACAAATCTGAAAAGGCTTCAGCCATGGACAATAACTTTTAAGTTTGGCTAACATGGGCCAAGCGCTTCATGTGAAGAAGAATTTTGAAATCTCTAATAAAAACGACCTTTTGACATTTCGGCGGCCATCTTGGATGACATAACCATCCGAATTCGACAAAAAATGCACCAGAATGATCGCCTCGTTGATACCTTCGATTTCATATATGACATGACCCATATTCGGCCACGCCCATTTTTGACCCCGGGCTCACCATTTTAACAACTTTGAAAGAGCATTGTACATCAATCATTCCTACCAAGTTTTGTCGAAATCCGGTCGGCGGTTCTTGAGAAGAAGATTTTTGAAGAATTTGTGCTATTTTTAGACGGTGGCCATTTTGGATTACGTAATGACGTCATTTTAACACCTCTACCATGACCATGAAGTTTGGTGACTTTAGGCCCAATGGTTACCGAGGAGAAGATATTTGAAAATGTTCACAGACGACGGACACTTTGCGGTAACAATACCGTAGCTCACACGAGCTTCGCTCAGGTGAGCTAAAAAAATATTACTTAAAAAATAATAGTGTTGCAAATGTTTTTTTCTAAATATAGCAGTCATATTTCCTGCTGATGCGTTTGCACTTAGTAGACACGTGCATTGCGTTGACTAGACACTACGTCATCGACTATGTCACCGATAACATTTAGTTCTCGCATTTTTTAATTTTGGTTATTTTTATGATCATCCACGTACATCGTGTTACGGTTTTACAGTGTTTACAGTGATTATATACAGTGGGGTCAGCATGTAAGTGCACACACGAACGAACACGACAGGTTGGTTCTAACCTGTCGTGTTCGTTCGTGTGTGCACTTACACGCTGACCTCAGTGTAGAAGTGTGCAATGCTGACCAAACTTTGTAAAAAAGCTTTTCAAGTGTTTCAAACAAGTATGTCTTTGTGCCTTATCTGCAGCAAAGCGTAGTGAATGGTAATTGCTGAAAGGAATTACGTCACTACTCGCGTGGTTGTCCAATAGATCTATGAAGCAATACACCCACAGTCCAGTTCAATTTAGCATGAAATTTCCAGGAGTTGATGTTTAGGATATCAGAAGCTGACATTCAAATCAGTTGAAATGTTATAATTAGCCGACAAATGCATGTTTATGAACAGTGACAAGTTGAAACTGTATTCATGCAACATTCATTGACATATCTCAAATGTACAGGCGAAATGCATTTTCGGAGGTATCACTTGCGACACAGCTGCTTTAAAAAAAGTCATACAAAATCCGAGACACGCCATGTGATTTTGTACCTTCGGACATCTGCGTAATTTCATGAAATACGTTTACAAAATTCACAATATTGTCCGTAAATAGCGTCAAATGTTGACAAAATTTTGTCAACTTTTGACTTTATTTATGTATAATATTGTAAATTTTGTAAACGTATTTAATGAAAATACGCAGATGTCCGAAGGTACACAATTATGTGACATGTCTCAAAAGTGTACTATGATACCAGGGTTTTCAGTAGTGGCAATTTGAGGCAGTTTATCCATGAAATCTACTCTGGAATCATGGAATTTGCAGCACATGGGCCAATTTTGCTATGAAAAACACATTAACATTGTCTTTCGCGGTGGTGTCGGACTATTTTCATATGCAAATGAGGCATGATATTTTTTAATTATTTATACTAATTAAATGCGTCACCTGAAAAAATAATATTTTCGACAGATTATACTGTATGATCATTGCACATCAGAATAAATAGTATAAATGTCCGTAAATATTTTAAGGAAACACGGTAATCGCCCCTGATCGCAGTGTGGAAATCTGATATAAAATGTATAATACTGCCAATCAATTTGTGGGGTAATGGTGAATGAATGTTTATTTTGCCAGAAACTGTCTCAGATGATGTCTCTGATATAAAGATAATTCTGTGCCTACCGAGTGGGCATGTACATTTAAATTGTGTAACCCCACGAAAACACTGTAACCGTAACAATGTAAATTTAACCACTGATATTGTTTTTTACATGCATGACAATTAGAAGATACAAGAGAATACATAAAAAGAAATGTGTCACACATTCGCTAGAAAATGTATCATTAGGTATTTGAATGAAAACAAGAAAATGTTGCCAGTGGGCGTACAACTACCCCTGGTGGCAGATTGGAGAAACTCTGGCAAACTCCTTCACCGGATCCACGGACACACAGACTAACACACAATCTCACTATATGCCTCCCGGCTCCACAGGATGAAGTAACGGACAGAGGTCTATAAATACATTAAATATGCCTAAAAGCATCAATAAATGAAGGGAAAAAAAAGCTAAACAATTTTTTTTAAAGCTTTTTTTTTCTTTACGGAGGGAGTAAAAAAAATTGTTTAGGTTTTTTTTTTATGCTTTTAGGCATATTTAATGTATTTATAGACCTCGGTCCGTTACTTCAACCTGTGAGACACACGGGCATAAAAAAGCAAACGGGTTGAGCTACAAGTTTTACCAACACTAGAAATGAAAGCAGACCATCAGAGCAATGGGTGTGTGAAATACCAAGCAGATGCAAACAGACATTATAAGACATTTACTCGAGTGTTAAGGCTTCGTGATGGACGGGCGTACATACAGGACGTACGGACGCCGGTAACACTATATGCCCCCCTCACCATTCGGTGGCGGGGGCATAAATAGATTATATAGATAGATTAGCCATCCCCATACCGTAACAGAGTTAAGTGGCACAGCGCTCCCTTCAGGTAGAATAACTGGCTCCATATCCTGGCGAAACGTGCTGTACTCGCGGGGCGCGTCGCGGAGATAGAACAGTTCATCGTCCAGCCGTTTCTCCAGTTTCACCACCTCAATTTGCTGGATCGTAGGGCTGTACATCTCGTACATCACCTCGATACCTGCAATGGGGTTTTCTTTGTTTGTTGGTGTTTAACGGACAATCAGCAGCTAAGGTTATTTAAGGCGGGGCGAATGGGTTCGATCCTATATGTAACATGCTGCATTGGGGGAAAAATTCCAACTACAATGGGGTACATTTATTTATTTATTACATTACAGCCCTCTATAGCGGAGTTTCCAAACAATGTAGATCCAGATGAGCCAGCTTGTGACGAGCCGTGTCATCAGGATCTGCACCTTTGCAATTAATTCTATTATTTAAACAACAAGAGGCCCAAATGGGCCAGTATCGCTCACCTGAAATTATTATCCCCATTATAAAGTAAATCAAAACGGCACAGACAGTCGATTCTATATACGAAGTTCCATCCAAATTCGTCAGCAAGTTCATAAAAAGTCATTTGAACAAGAAATGGCATCGTTAAAAGAAGTTTATCCCCTCGCTGGGGCACAGTGCAGATCCTGATTAGACTGTGCAGATGCACAGGCTGATCTGGATCTACACAGGTCACAAAACCCATAAGCCTCACTTCTCCAGTCACAGCCACATTTTTATTACTGAGCAGTGGCATTTCATACCAGCCAAACGGCACAATGTAATCCGGGATAAGTCATGTTGCGACATGGTGACGAATTTCTTACAAACCTGTCGAGGAAAATTATCATGGATATAGGGACGGAGCAAAGCAATATGCCCACCTGGCTATCACACGAGAGTCATAACTTTATCCTTATCATGCTACACATGGTGACTATCAAACCAAGATTACACTAGATGCATGCGGCATGCACATCATGCCTACCGAGGAATTTGATAGTAGTAAACAAGAGTGCCGCAAGTCACAAAATACGCCCGTAGAATATGGGCCAGACAGCGAGGATGCAGAAATGTGAAGCTGTCACCAAGGCAAGAAACATTAATGAGAATTTGAAAGTCTATAGCATTATTTCTTCATCTCGTTGTGCTAAACATGTATACTAATTTAGGCAGAGATAGAAAAGTAGAGTGAAAAGTAGAAATGATCGGGAATTGGATACAATAATGTAGAAAAAATGGCTAAGTTAAAAAGGTGATATTTTTGTTAAAACATTTTTTCGGCATAAAAACACCAAGGTGCACATCGTCAATATGTGTAGAAGACGTGTGTATAGTTTCAGAATGATCGACTGAACGGTTTCGGAGGAGTTGTGTACACAAACTCTGTACTGTATATAGAATTGTATAGAAAAATGTAGAAAAAATGGCTCAGTTAAAAAGGTGACATTTTTGTTAAAAAATATTTTTTCGACATAAAAACACCAAGGTGCACATCTTCAATATGTGTAGAAGACGTGTGTATAGTTTCAGATCGATTGACTGAACGGTTTCGGAGGAGTTGTGTACACAAACTCTGTACCGTATATAGAATTGTATAGAAAAATGTATAAAAAATGTCTAAGTTAAAAAGGTGATATTTTTCGGCATAAAAACACCAAGGTGCACATCTTCAATATGTGTAGAAGACGTGTGCATAGTTTCAGATCGATAGACTGAACGGTTTCGGAGGAGTTGTGTACACAAACTCTGTACCGTATATAGAACTGTATAAAACAAGAAACGAGGCAAAGCCACGAAGGCCAGGTTTTTTCCAAGCATGGACACTTGGATAACATAATTATACCCACTTTTTGTAGACTAGATGGCCGTGGCCTGCATGTCGCGCCTTGGGGCGAGGCATGGACACTAACAAAATAGATATAGTAGATGGAAAAACTTTAACGAAAAAACTTTAACCGGACACACGGACGTACGGACGGACGGACGGATGTATGCCAAAATGCCGACGATATCGCGCTTTCCGCAAGCGGGTGCGACAATGATGATAAACACCCATGTGAAGTATCAAGGTAATGGGTGAAGCAGTTGCAGAGATATAGTACACGAAAAAACTTTAACAAATAAATTCAAAGTAATTTGACCTTGACATTGCGCACAGGGGCCGCACGGTTAGGGGTTAGAATGAAAATATGGACGATGATAAACACCCATGTGAAGTTTCAAGGTAATGGGCGAAGCAGTTGCAGAGATATAGTATAACGAAAAAGTTTTAACCAAAAAATTTAACCAGACGTACGTTAAAAAGTTAACGTTGAAAATGGCTAAGTGAATTACGTAGAAATAATAGGTGAAGGTAAAAAAATGGTCACATGTTGGATAGTTGTATGTGGTAGGCACCCCTTGGTTATGAAGCTGTGAAAGTTTGGTGGTCCTAGGTGGTACAGTACCAAAGAAATGGACTTAAACACGAAAACTTAACATTGTAAACGCGAAAACTTAACATTGAAAATGGCTAAGTCGACTGCGCGGAAAAAATGGGTCAAGTTAAAAAAAAAGTAACATGTTGGATAGTGATATGTGGTGGGTACCCCTTGATTATGAAGCTGTGAAAGTTTGGTGGTCCTAGGTGGTGCAGTACCAAAGAAATGGACTCAAACACGAAAACTTAACATTGATTGTGGACGACGCCCGTCCGCCCGCCCGCCCGCCCGCCCGCCCGCCCGCCCGCCCGGCTTTCGCCAATCCAATAGCCTGGATTTTTTTTTTTAAAAACCTGGCTAAAAATGTAGAAAAAATGGCTCAGTTAAAAAGGTGATATATATGTTAAAAAATATTTTTTCGGCATAAAAACACCAAGGTGCACATCTTCAATATGTGTTGAAGACGTGTGTGTAGTTTCAGATCGATCGACTGAACGGTTTCGGAGGAGTTGTGTACACAAACTCTGTACCGTAAGTATAATTGTATAGAAAAATGTATAAAAAATGTCTAAGTTAAAAAGGTGATATTTTCGTTAAAAAATATTTTTTCGGCATAAAAACACCAAGGTGCACATCTTCAATATGTGTAGAAGACATGTGTATAGTTTCAGATCGATCGACTGAACGGTTTCGGAGGAGTTGTGTATACAAACTATGCACTTTTTCTTCAGCCGCACGCCCACCCTGCGGTAAAACATAATACGTACCGTTTTTTAAAAACGGTCGTATAAAAACCTTTAATGCAAAAGATTTCAAAGTAATTTGACCTTGACATTGGGCACAGGGACTACACGGGTTGGGCATAGAATGAAACTATGGATGATGGTAGACACACATCTGAAGTTTCGAGTGAATTGGAGAAGTTTCTGAGATACAGTGTTCTTAAAAACTTGAACCTTAATCCAAAAGAAATTTTAGGTAAATTTCAAAGTAATTTGACCTTGACATTGGGCACAGGGGCCGCAAGGGTGGGGTGTAGATTGACAATATGGATCATGATACCAATGCTTTGATAGTACATATACACAAAAACACTTTAACCAAAACATTTAATCAAAAACTTAAACCAGACGCACGTACGTACACCTGAGCCGACTATATCGCGTTGTCCGCAAGCGGGCACGACAAAAAAAACACAAAGGAGACATAAGCCTAATTCATCCAATCTGTCACAGATACCTTCTTCATCTATAAAGTTCCTCAGTGTAAAAGTGTGCCTCAGTCCCTCCTTGTTCCTCTGTATACAGATCCCGAGAAAGCGACTGGTCTTGCCCGGTGAGTATTTGTCAGACGTGGTTACCGCCATAATGGTGCCTGAAATAAACATGAATTGTGTGGCACACACAGGTGGAAGACTCGGACCTGTGACACAAAACAAAAAGCCCATTAGAAAAAAATCCCATTGCCCCATCAACTTGGTGTCGTATTGTACTGAGCTATTTAAAAATACCATTAACCCACCCACTTGGTATTGTACTGTACTGTGCTATTTATATAGCACAGTACAATTACGAGACCAAGTGGGTGGGGGTAATGGGATTGTTTCTAATGGGAATTGTTTGATGTCACAGGTCCAAGTCTTCCACCTGTGGTGGCACGCAGACGTCACATGGTCGTCTCACAACTGAATTTAACCAATTCAGCACACAGTACACTGACAATGCCTGTTTCATTTCCATTTACAGACACCTCTATTAACCAATGAAGGCTGGATACAATTATACTAGTATAATTCCAGCACAAAAATATTTACACAATTCCCTAACATTTGATTGGCCCGTAGCAAGTCTCTGTCCAAAATTTATATCACTAAACTCCCACGCCGAACTACTTTCCATAACCGTGAGGCGATGTTAAAATTATTCTTAAGAAAACGGAAAATAAACAAATTTTCTTGATGAATTTGTTTCAAATGCTTGAATTGTAAGGAATGAATGGCCTTTTTGTTGAATTTATCTGGGATATAAACTTGGAAAAGTCGCGGGAACACTGGACGAGGCCTTCCGGCCTTCGTTCAGTATTCCCGCGACTTTTCCAAGTTTATACCCCGATAAATTCCACAAAAAGGCCATTCATTACTATAATGAACCTTTTTTGTTGCCATTTTCTTTATTTCTTCTGAAAATTATATGGGTTCAAATGAGTGGTAACAACATATATTTTCACATGGTCTTTTTACAGCCGAATTTAACCAATTCACAACCAAAGTAAATAGGCAAGGCCTGTTTCATTTCCAATTAAAGACAATTGTATTAACCCTTTATAGGTGGGATACAATTATAGTAGTACAGTCGAACCTCCCCGAACGGCCACCTCTCTACAACAACACCCTCTCTGTAACAGCCGCTATTTTATATCCCAAATGGATGATTTCCTCTATATCTAACTCTTAGAATGCTGAGCACTAAAATTGTCGTCTGTTTTGCTTTTGCCTTCTTTCACAATAAAAGCATGTTTTGACAGCACTTTAGAATCATTTCCATTGGAAATGATTCTAAAATGCTGTAAAAGCATGTATTTGATGTGAATTATCGAAGAAAATAAATAGACATCAGACGATAAAATTTAATTCAGCATTAACCTCCCTACAACAGCCACCTCTCTACAAGAGCCAATTTTGCGTCTTCCCATGGGTGGCTGTTGTAGAGAGGTTGCACTGTATGAAACTTTTTTTAATTTTTTTTATTACCATTTTCTTTATTTATTCTGAAAAGTATATGTTGTTATCATTCATCTGAACCGAGATGGTTCCAATGAGTGGTAACAACATATATTTTTATGGAGAAATAAACAAACAAAATCATTTCTATAAAAAGTATCGTATCCATAGATTTGAATGGGTTACACAAACAAGAGGGTCATGATGGCCCTAATTCGCTCACCTGACTCCATGAACACCAGAGGAGAATGTGACATTGAGTTCATTAAAAATATTGTGCTATTTTTAAATGGCGGTCATCTTGGATTAAGCGATGACTCTCATTTTACCAAATCTGAAAATGCTTCACCCAAGGATCTTAACTTACTATGAAGTTTGGCCAGCATTGGCCATGTGGTTCCTGAGAAAAAGACGTTCAAAATCTCGAATAAATGGACCTTTTGGCGGCCATCATGGATAACATAATCATCCGATTCTAACAAATATTGCACCAGAGCAATCGCCTCATCGATACCTTCAATTTGATATACGACATGAGCATATTCGGTCAAAAATAAAATAAAATAAAAACCTAAGGACCATGACCATGAAGTTTGGTGACTATAGGCCCAATGGTTACCGAGGAGAAGATGTTTGAAAATGTTCACGGACGACGGACACATTGCGGTAACAATAGCTCACATGAGCTTCGCTCAGATGAGCTAAAAAGTGACAATTTTTAAAAATTTGAACTTACATTTATCATGTGTAATGTGTATCATTTATCATTTATCATTACTAGAACTCATGAATCAAATTACATGAAATGGAATATACTGCCCTGATGTGGATCTGCATGTAGTTTCAACATTGCAGTCTGCAATGTTGAAACTACATGCAGATCTACATCAGGGCATGAACATTCCACTCATCTGCTCGTCCTGACAAGTGGAAATGCCATTCCTGTCAAAGCAAGGACAAGTAGACATTTCAAGAATCTTTGTGCCCTGTACATGTCATGTATTCAAAGTTGCATTAATGACTCCACTCAAGTAAACTACAGTATGTGCACAATCAGAACAGGCAAACAAGTAACTATTTTACCAGAATGTTGGGTTAGTTGTGCTGTTTCAATCCAATCCCACTTACGCTCAAACCCAGGTCCATACGCAGGAATTAATTTAGGTGGGTGCGTCATCGATGCGGAAGGCCAAACATGTTTTTTTGCATCCTCGGCAGATTCACACTTTCACTTTCACTTGGATTTTGATATGTTAATTTTGCAACCAATCCAATCATCACAAAATGATTTCAGACCAGTCCATTTATGAACATGGGGTGTTTTTGTTGTCAAAATTATGAAAATGACTTGTAAAAAGTGCAGATCCTGATGAGACGGCTCGTTACGAGCCGGCTCATCTGGATCTACACTTTTTGCCAATACCATTATACAGGCCTATGGTGTTGAAAAGGTTAAGGGGGGTGCGTACGCACCCGTCGCACCTCCTCTGCGTACGGGCCTGAAACCAATGACCTTAACACAAAAGCTATGGGTCCGGTAGGCGGTATGAATGAATGGATAAACAGAGTTTCTAAGATAACTAGAAAATGTGTTCATAGAACACGGATGCCCCACATACCGCTTTGACAATAAACAAGGCAAAATTCCAAGTCCAAAATGGGTATTATGGGTATTATGGGTATGATAATCCATGTCCCGCGGGTCGAATCAAAAATCGAAATAAACTTTGCGCATCTACTCATCATGAGGAAGTTACATACCCAGTTTCAGGGGTGTAGCTATTAGGGTTTAAAAGTTTTACAACTTACAAGATTGGTGACGGATGGACGGACAAGGGTAACACTAAATGTGCCTCCACTATCGTGGTAGGGCATAAAAATCATTAGCCCTGAACCACAGGTGGAAGACTCAGACCTGTGACACCAAAAAGATGCGCATTAACAAAATCCCATTACCCCACCCACCTGGTATTGTACTGTACATTACATTTACTATAGTAAAGTACAAGACCCGGTGGGTGGAGTAATGGGAATTTTTTAATGAGCATTTTTTTTGTTTCACAGGTCGGAGTCTTCCACCTGTGCCCTGGCCATACTCTAAATGTGCATCTTGTTTCTGCAATGATATGCTTAACATACCAACATAAAATTCTGGAATATCCACAATCTTTCTCCGTCTGTACATGTCCTGTCTCTCCAGTTTCTCAAATATTCTGTCCCGGAGAGACCAGTCTGTTGGAGGAAGAAATTCCACAAATTTCTTTCTGCAAAATACAACAACAACAAGGCTACTTTGATAAAAAAATAAATAGTTTAAACAGTGTTGCCTAACAAACAAGGGGTGAACATAATTCCTCAATGACCTTGGGCGGTCGGACGTGGGTCATATGCAAAACAAAGCACAATCCCTAGACACACATTGTGGCCAAATTTTATCAAAATCGGTGAAGGGGTTCATAAGTTATTGAAAAATGAAAGGTGTTACTAACATGCATACATATGCACACACGGAAACACGTGAATTATCATACGTACATGGACTAACGCTATATCCCCTCTTCCCTATCATCGAGGAGATGATAAGAATATATAAATCCAGGGATTCCGCTGGCGATCGCCACTTTCGCAATTGGCGATAAAAATAAACAATTGGCGATAACAAATTACAATTCCGAAAAAAAAAAAATTATGGCGACCATTTAAGGTGACATGTTGCGGAGAATTATCAGTTAGAAACTGATAATTCACTGTAAAAGGTCATCTTAACCCTTTCAACACTACAGACCGCAATAATGGCGTCTGCAAAACAGGTTAGATCCAGATGAGTCGGCTCGTAACGAGCCGTCTCATCAGGATCTGCCCTTTTTGCTAGTAATTTTAACATTTTTTTGGGAAAAAACACTCCAGCTATTTAGTGTTGAAAGAGTGAAACGGTCACATAATGAATACTTCAATAGAGGATCAGATATTCAACCATACATGCTTGATTAGCGCGAAATAATTCACGAGTTTCCATCAGGTTCTGCATAAATAACGAGTGTGCACAGCGAACGAGTTGCTTGTACGGACACTGACAGACACAAGTGTATTATTTTCTGCTATTCAAAATTGTTCAACGCAATATCCTAATCATTACAATTCTATTTTATGTATTACACTTCAAAGTGGGATATATGTGTACATGTATATTTAGTATATGTTTTAGCTATTATTAATGATTACAGTGTTTAGTAATAGTAGCTTAATGAAGTGTTTCCCATGTCTTGACATCATGATGTTTGACGGTATTTTAAAATACATACCCGTGACACAAAAAAATCCCATTACCCCACCCACCTGGTACGAGACCAGTAGCCTATTTCATCAACATTGCAAAGTATAGTTTAGTAGCAAAGTATACTTTGAGGGAGAAATTTTCAATTTTAGGATAAATTTATTAATTTTTATTATACTGAATTTATTACATTATCACAGCCAATTTGGCTGTGATAATGTAATAAATTCAGTATAATAATTCTGCATACTTTTAATCATGAAATATATGCATTTGTTAGTTCTATATGAAATAATGCATTTCAGGAAAAATAAATGATTACTCCCTCAAAGTATACTTTGCTAGTAAAGTATACTTTGCAATGTTGATGAAATAGGCTACTGGTGTGTGGGGTAATGGGATTGTTTTAATGGGAATTTGTTTGTGCATGACAGGTCCGAATCTTCTACCTGTGACCTGGGGTAAGTACAAAGATACTAATATTGTACACTATTGGAGATGCTATTCAAGGTTACAGATAACATTATTTTGACAGAAATTATAACTCATCTGTATCTGCACAGTCTGATCAGGGTTTGTACTGTTCCACAATTTTATCAGGGAAATACATACTTCTAACAAATAGTATAGATCCTCATAAGGCTGCAGACATACCGTTACCGGTTATGAAGCTGTGAAAGTTTGGTGGTCCTAGGTGGTACAGTACCAAAGAAATGGACTTAAAACACGAAAAGTTAACATTGTAAACGCGAAAAGTTAACATTGAAAATGGCTATTAAAGTCGACTGCGCGGAAAAAATGGGTCAAGTTCAAAAAAAGGTAACATGTTGGATAGTGATATGTTGGATAGTGATATGTGATATATTACAGAATTTTTACGACTCAATTTGAAAATCAATGCGTAAATTCACATTGCTGTGAGTATTTTGTACTCCCACGTTTGATAATCAATGCGTATTCTGTTGAAATAAGTCTGGAGTTCTGGTTGAGTGAGCTGCATGCCTACATTTGCACAATCACAAGCAAGCTAAATACCTGAATGTATCTGGCACATGTTCTACACGGGTTGTTGGTGTTGGTTCCAGTTGCTCCCTGTCTGATGCGAGTCGCGATTTGCGATGATGCTCTATCACACCATGGCCTAGCTGGTTACTCTGTCGTGGTTTCAGGTTTCGTGTGTAGTGCCGATTCCTACTGCAAATCACTCGGATATCGGAAGCTACAAGAAAATAAATGAGCATGGTCATGGTATTTCCCCCTCATAGCATTGACTTTTCTCCAATAATGATTTTCAAAACTGGAATATTTTCCGTAAATGGCATCGAACGATGATACAACATCAGTGCTTATGGTGAATTGCATCCTGCTTGAGATGTCAATTTTCGACAATATTTATGGAAAATAATTATGACTGATTTTTAAAAATAAATATTGACATTGACTTAGTGTAGTGATCTCAATACAACCGTCTACCCATCGACTATTAATTTACTATATATGCTTCACTGCTTGTGCATTAACCATAAGCCAGTTTGCTTTTACCTATGTTCCAACAACCAATCGAAAAACCCGTTACTACCAGCTATGACCAGCTAGGCCACTAGTTGCGAACAGTAACTCTTCAAAGGCTTGCAGTCTACTCCCGTACCATCCGTAGCCAGAGTTACGATACCACTCATAGTCTTCCTCTCAGTCTGCAGAATAGCTGATTCGCACTTTAGCAGTTAATTGTGACATATTTTATATATTTTCCATCTGAAAAAGACATTAGTATCATAAAAGTAATACAAAATAATAATTTTTAAACAAATTTTACCAAAGTAGAAGGTTTAGAAAATTAAATTTTCCCTTTCCAGAAAATGAACCCAATCTTAACTTTTACGTGTTGAACTTGGCTGCCACTAACCGAGTCACCGGATGATTCTAGCTTAAATTTACTTTATCAGGTCATCTACATTTGTAAATTTATGTCATAATTTCTGGAATTTGTTATTTTCATAATGTTCACACCCATTTCAGTTAAAAACAAGATTGGTCAGAAAGCGAGGCTTACGGAATACCCCCCGCGTGGGCCCAGGTACCCCTAAAATATGTAAAAATGTCCAAGTGTGTGGGCTTGTGACCTTGACTCTGTGCTTAGCGGGAGCGGCATGAACGTGAATTTGTCACAGGGTGGTAGAGGTCCATTGGAACAATGCGTGTGTGAAATGTGAAGCAGATCCGAGCAAAGAAATAGAAGTTATAACTGATTTCTCTGATGTTAAGTTTTGTAAAAAGACTATGTGACCTTGACCTCGAGATCAGCGGGAATTTGTCACAGCATGATAGTAGAGCCTTAGAGGAATGCATTTATGAAATATTAAGAATTTTCGATGAAAGAAATAGAAGTTATAACATATTTCTCTGATGTTAAGTTTTGTAAAGAGACTAAGTATGTGACCTTGATGTTGGGATCAGCGGGGGTTGGACGGTCATAGATTTGTCACAGCATGATAGTACAACCTTAGAGGAATGCACAAGTGAAATAATAAGAATTTTCAATGAAGGAAATAGAAGTTACAACTTATTTCTCTGATGTTAAGTTTTGTAAAGAGACCAAGTATTTGACCTTGACCTTGGGATCAGCGGGGGTTGGACGGTCGTGGATTTGGCACGGCATGGTAGTAGAGCCTTACAGGAATGCATGTGAGAAATATTAAGCATTTTAGATGAAGGAAATAGAAGTTATAACAATATTTATCTGATGTTAAGTTTTGTAAACAGACTAAGTATGTGACCTTGGGATCAGCGGGGGTTGGACGGTCGTGGATTTGGCACGGCATGGTAGTAGAGCCTTACAGGAATGCATGTGCGAAATATTAAGCATTTTAGATGAAGGAAATAGAAGTTATAACAATATTTCTCTGATTTTAAGTTTACGGACGCACACACGCACGGACGGATGGACGGACAACCTGACTCCAGTATACCCTCCCACAACTCGTTGCGGGGGGTATAAATATTTTTAAATATTTTACAATTACATGTAACTGATAAAGTGTGAATCAGACCTGGAAACCTATGAGAGGAATCATAAACCTGGTTACGGACAATATGGGAGTAGATTGTAGTAACATGTACTGTTCGCAACTACTTGGCCACAAGGAATTCCAAGCACATGCGAACACGGTCAAACGCTTGATTTCTGAACTTCAATTGATGCACATCTGTCTAACCATGTTTTAAACTGAGCACGAGCTTCATCAGGGCATTGCCATTGGTAAGTTACTGTGACATTCTGATATCGCATTGCCTTATGAGTTACGACATAGACATAGCACTATGGCTTTACTACCATCTATAGCAACGTAAATAATAAATGATAAAAGTCAGATAATGAAAAATAGAAGTTAAACATGATATAGAGACTGTGCCAGGCTCAAATTACAAATTAGGGATTCATTGTGTCAGAGTTACTGCAATCTAATTCTCTGCATAGGAAGGCATATTGATGGCACCACAACTCTACGATGGTACGGGTGGTTTTGCAGTTATAGTAAACTTATATGTTACCTTATATGTGACACGACACCCAATCCAAGTCCCGTGAAGGCTGGGCTAGGCACAGAGTCCAATGTCGGGTATTGGGTCAGGTCGGGTACAGGTTATGTCATATGCAAGTGTACTACCAATACAAGTAAGAACACTATATAATAGGACTAATACAGACTATATACAGGCAATTCCTACCCTTAAATATAAGCCGAATAAAATATATAACAGGACACACACACTATCTCCTAACTATCCCTGTGTGAGTGGAGAGTATCCCACGTCCAAAGGTCCAGCCAGTACAGGGGTCATACCAGTTATCTGGACAATCAGTTTATCGGACAAATGAAAATACCTGTTAATTAAGCACATTTATTTGATCCGATTTTGCAACAAACACATCTAAGTCACTCGGGTGCTTGCTGTTTCCATGCCAGTGTGAAGAATATATCACCAAGGTAAACATTTTAGTAAAATTTGCTGTAAACATTCCTCAACTCTGTCCACAAGTTGTTTACAACGTCAAAAGTTGCGCGGGGGCTTCCAATCGAGTGCGCCCATTGCCCCATTACGTCATTTCAGAGTTGTTCTATAAATACAATAAATTCTATAAATACAATGTTTTCCAAGAAGCGAATGGCGATTGTTTTTTCTGTAGAACTACACAACGCTGTTTACACTGGTTTTCAGGCAAAAAAAAATAAAATATGATTTTAAGTTGAGAATACAAGTTATAAGACGATTATACATTTGTCCGGATAACTGATTGTCGATGTTAATTTTGGGACAATCTTACGACTGATGATCTGACCCAAATTTAAGTGAGAAAGATGGCAAATTTTGCTAAATACTAAAATAGTTTACATGCATTGAGAAAGCAAGAACCGACGATTGTTCCCTGAAAATGATATGCCCGTAGCTGCTATTTTAAGAAAAATATCGTAAAAAAACTGCCATTTTTGTCCGATAATCTAGAGGATCCCTGTACAGGACTCCAGGTAAGGAATTTGACATTGGGTACTGTTACTCCATACTTTTGAAATCAATTGGGTATTCTCAATTTTCAATTGGGTATTTTAAAAACGTTACCTCATCATTTTTTTTAAATTGGGTATTTCCATATTTTGATTACAAAAACCGATTCGGAAACAAATCGTACTAATTTATGTATTAATGGTACCGTTTTGTTATTGATATAATTAATTGAAGCAGTGTTATACTTACATGTGTATGGTAACACTGCTTCACTTACTTATAAGAACACCAAAATGATTAGTTCAAGTTTGCAATGATTCCAAGTACATATAAGTAACTGTTACTAGAGTAATTGGGCTTATGGCATTTGTGACCAGTGTAGTTCCGGATCTGCTAGCACACTTATAGTTATAAGTTATGTAACAAGCAGTATCATGTATTCAAAAAATCATGCGATATGTTTCATTATCTGAATGACAAACAGTGCATACGCTGATCAAGAATGCTTTGATTGGCAGATTGATCTTTGCAACAAGCGATCCATTTCTTTGTTTTGGCTGACAACGTTTGACAGCAATTCATCAATAATGTCAATCACGATTAATTTGGGGTCTCCACACACCGAGCTCAACAAAATGACTGTATGATGCCTTGTGCAATGGATTGAGATTCCACCTTTGCATCAGTCGTAAAATAAATCAAAATAAGGTTAACATTGGTGGTGGACTTTTGCAATATGTTTTCTTCCACGTTTGTTTGTTGCAGCCGCCATTTTGTTGCGCCATGTGTCACCAATTTTCTACAAAAAAATCTGACATGATCCGATTGTGTTATTTATAGTGTCTATCGCTACTACGATTATATTAATTGATGAATTTGGGCGCCGTTCAACTCGTTCTATTTTAACTTAGTTAATTTGACCGCCATTTTATTCAACGTGTGCGTTGGTCGAAATAGTAATAATGTTACCATATTTTCATTTATTACTTATGATACTGTCCCACATGTAAAATATAAACCTGACACATTCAAAATAATAAAATGTCTGCTGTGCACGAAATAAAAAGAAGGCTCATTCTTAAATTTTCCTTTAATTTAATATTATCGAAAAAAATATTGTTTTTGAATTGTTTATATGGCCGTAAAATTTGGGCAGCTTTCGTGAAACAGACTTTTTTTCTTTTTTTTTATAGGTGTGCTTCATTGACATTTGTGCACGACCAGAATTAACGTGCTACTAGTTATGCCAAAGCCTATAGATGCAGCTTCCATGAATAGTTTTAGTGGAAGAAATTGCAAATGATATTGTCTTTCTTTCTCATCTGACAATTCAGTTTCTGACCAAACAACCTGTGCTACATGTCATGAGTCAAAGAGAAACGACCCTCATATTTGAATAAAAATGTATCACGAAAACACATGACAATGCTATAGCATATCAATATCCGATAATGCATGTGTTTATTTTGGTTACTAACAATGGTGACTTACATGTAGACCACTGAAGAAGTTTAAACGGCAAGTTTCTTGACACACTTGCCATTATAACTTAATAAATGTTGTTATTTGTCCTATCGTTGTTGTTGTTGTTGTATCATGTATGCTGCATGTCGAAAATTTCAGTCGCTAACTTTTCGGCTGGAACTGTCTATCTATCTATACATAATGCTTGCACGTCCCTTGCGGGTATTATGAGCATGAGAAAGTGCACGTCGGATGTTTTAGTAGAAGAAAATGGTGACAAGTAAAAACATGTTGGTGGCTAAGAGCAAGAGGGAATAAAGTGATAGTTGGTTAGTGAAGCATGAAAAAGACAAAAGAAAGATAAAAGCAACCTGTTCCGGTCTCCTAGCAATGGGCCAGCTGGCCGACTGCCTGTTTAAACTGAACAGGGTCAGTCATTATGGCAATATTGTGAGGCAATGAGATCCAGAGAACAATAGAGTGCGGAAAAAAATTCAAAAATGTGTAGTAATTTGCAGTGGTGTGAATTTGTCTGATGGAGAGAGGGTGCATATTTCTTGTCAGTCTCATGGGCTGCTGCAGGTACGAGGGTAGTGTGACAGCTACCTGATGGTGGTAGATTTTGCGGAACATTGCCAATATTGAGTCAGTACGCCTGTCAGTTAATGTACGCCATACAAGACTGGTCTGCATGCTGGTCACACTGTCGTATGCATGCAGACTAATTATGCTTAACCCACCGAACTGCCCGTCTCTGAACCATCTCAATTGTATTTGTAGTGTATTGTGTAGATGCATATTCAAGCTGAGGCCGAACTAAAGTTGTATATGCAATTAAGTTCCCTGACTTTTTCATTTTTAGTTTCAATGTTACGTTTTAGAAATCCCAGAGTTCTGTTTGCCGAATTGGTAATACGATTTATGTGAGTGTTCCATGTTAAATTTTGGGAAATGTCAACTCCAAGATATTTAGCATAATTTACTGTTGAAAGAATTTGTCCATGAAGTATATAATTATGTTTTATCGGATTTTTGTTTCTTGTAATGTTCATGACTTGGCATTTCAGTGGGTTAAACTTCATATCCCATTTATTTTCCCATATGATGACGAGGCGATCAAGGTCGTCTTGGAGAGATTTACAAGTAGATTTGTTGTCAAGTGTTAGGTAAACTGCTGTATCATCGGCGAATAAACGGACTTGTGATGTAATTGTGTCTGGAAGGTCATTTATGTAGAGAAGGAAAAGCAATGGGCCGAGAACAGAGTCTTGTGGGACACCGGAGGTAACATGGACTTCAGCTGTCTACAGCAACAAAGATTGTATTGAGACATACCATGGTTGATCTTCATCTGAATATCAAAAATGCCCACAAAACGTAATTGGGTATTATGTGTACACTGAGCCAGGATGCATGCTGGCACAAATTCAGCTGAGTACTAGTGGCCTGTCATTAATACAGAGAAAACCCGGAGTGCCCGGATAAAAACTATAGATAGCTTGCTCGGAACTGGTTCACAACAAACACAGGTGCTGGCAGAGATATATGGAAACGAAGGATGGACACATTTCAGGAATATATAAAAATTAAGAAATCAGGTCACAGGCATGGTTAAAAACGGCAAAACGGAATATGATAATGGACATAGCTAAGAATGTCGAACCCAACATGATTCTGGAAATATGCTAACTCAAAAAGAAAGACAAAAGCTGGTATCTCAGATCTAAAGTAGTCAAATAATGATAGTGAAGAAAAAACGACAAGCAACGACAAAGATAAAGCGATGCACTAGTAGAATATTTCTGCAGCGTGTTTACAAACGAACCAGAAGGAGAAATAACAGAATTGTCATCAGTATCATTGCAACAGTGAATACAAATTTTATAAAGAGGAACTAATAAATTTATTAGAAAACAAATCACCAGGACCAGATAAGCTACACACAGGCAGTCTGCTGAAATAATTGGCACATACAATAAATAAATAATGAATGTTCAAGATAACATAGACAGAGGTCAACATAGACAGAGGTCAATATACCTCGCCTATCCCTTACACACCGTCACACAGCAAACTGCCTGACATTGAACTTTCACAAGATGTCATTGACAAACTCCTCACAAACTTAAAACCACATACGGCATCAGGACCAGATCAGATTTCACATACAGTCTTACAAACACTACACTCTGAGATCTCACCAATACTGGAGGTTATATTTAAAAAATCTCTCAACATCGGACAACTACCCCACATATGGAAGAGTGCGAATGTAGCCCCAATTACAAGAAAGGTGAGAGATCAAACCCAGCAAACTACAGGCCAATTTCACTCACATGTATATTATGCAAAACTCTTGAACATAGCGTTGCTAAGAAAACTTATTACATGACATGCAACATGGATTCCGAGAAAAGGGCTCATGTGAGACTCAATTGTTGATGCTTGTGGAAGACTTACTAAAATATGTATATAACAAAAAACAAAAAAAACAAATCGACCTGATCCTTTTAGACTTTAGTAAAGCATTTGACAAAGATAGCCATGCAAAACTACTATATAAACTTCACTTATATGGAATCAGGGGAAACACATTTAAATGGATCAAATCATTCATTGACAACCGCAAGCAGTCAATAGTTGTAAATGGGACGTCATCAGACCCAATCCCGGTGTCATCTGGTGTCCCACAGGGCTCTGTTCTCGGACTCATACTCTTCTTAATCTACATCAATGACTTACCTGAACATGTAAAATCCATTGTCCGACTATTTGCATACGACACCGCAATTTACCTCACTTTAGACACCCTAGGTCAATCTTCAATATTGCAAAATGACCTAGATAAACTACAAACTTGGGAAAGCATGTGGGATATGGAATTTAATCGATCCAAATGTCAAGTCCTCCACATTACAAAGCTCAAGCACAATATTCCATCCACATACAATCTATACATAGCACTGCACTCGAATCAGTCTCCTCTGCAAACTATCATGGGGTAGAAATTTCCTCAGATATGTACTGGAACAATCACATCACACGAACCAGCAAAAAAGCCAAGGGCCATGCATAAAGAGATTTGTAGTCTTTACGACAATACACATGTCATTATATATATATCAACATATTGCATGTAGTTAACTACGTCTGGTCAGGAGTCTGTCAAAGCTGCGAAACATAACGGTAGGCCACGGTCTGCAGTCGTCAATTCTAATTCTGAAAAATAAGCCAACTATTGATAAAGGTGCGCGTTATACCGTTAAAAAGTTACCGTGCATTACCAACTTTGGTGTAGCGGTTGGTTCATGTAATTTTCAAGAAGATTCTTAAAGTTAAGAAAATAAGTGCCCGGTTGGTCCCACATTTACTCTCTGGAGACCAGAAACGGGCACAAGTAACAATGGCGAAGAACCTCCTGAAAATATTCCCGAAATATAATAAAAAAGTGTTTGATAGCTTCATTACCATGATTACTGGTGACGAAACATGGGTGAATTTGTATTAGACCTAACGAAATGCATATAGTATGGTACGGGCAAAAAATGCAAAAAGGCCAAATATTGCCAAAAGAACAATGACAGCAACAAATGTATCATACGTCATAGTTTTAGAATTAATGGTCCAATCATACAAGTCATTGTTCCCAAGGGAACAGTGGTCTCAGGCATGTTCTATAGAGATGCTGTTCTCAAAACTCTTAGGGGGAAAAAGACAAAACTGCGCCCTATATGACGGGTTGGAAGTATATCCCTCTTCTACACCACAACGCACTTGCACACACAGAATCAATTAGGACCGGGGTTTTAAAAGCTGAAAGGGTTGATGTGTTGTCTCATATCCTCATTTTTCACCAGATCTAGACCCAATATAATTTTATGTTGTTCCCAAAGTTGAAGGAACATCTTTCTGGGACGGGATATACATCAAGAACCGCCCTTAGATACGCCGTCTATAAGTGTCCAATGGGCATATCCACAAATGAGTATGCAAACTGTTTCAACAACTGGATACAAAGATTGAAGCGATGTGTTGATGTTAAAGAGGAATGTTTTGAAGGTAACTATATATATAATGCAGTTTTATGTAGATGGATTGGAAGATAAACACGACAAATATCAGGTTGCATTATTTTTCGAACTGCACATGTCCTCGTATATATGTATATATGCGTGCTTTGCTAATTCTATTTAATATATAGACACAGTAGTGTTTTGCGTGGCTTGTGTTGTATATGTTGTGAGTGTGTGTTGTTGCTGTTGTTGTTAATCCGTTCGCTAATCTTCCGCTAGCTATGGTCACGTGCTTATACGTCTCAGGATGTTTACTAATATGTGCTTAAACACGGGTTGGGATTGCGTGAAAAAGGATTACACTTTTAACAATCTGCCTGATTCCCTGAGGAATCTTAGGAAGGCATGTATCAGTTGCCTTCTATCAACAACGTTAATGTCATCTATATTCCCGAAGTACACTATCAAGTTAATATTCCTAATGGTGATGTCTTCATTGGTTAGGATTTTGCGAAACCTGTCTGTTTAATTAGTATACGTCCCGTTCACTGGTATACCTGTTGCAATCATACTACATGAAGTGTCCAATTGATTTAGGTACCTTGCATGCTTCACATTATGGCATGTCATCAGCTGGTTCAAAGCTCTGTGGGGCCAGAGGTCTTCCTCTCCAATATTTGCCCTCCCGTCTACGTTACTTATTTCCTCAGTTCTGAACACGTTTGTGATAGTGAATATATACGATCTTTGCCATTTTTTAATACATTTTTTGGGGGCATTTATTTCCGGACAGCTTTCTTTGTGATCTGCTTCATCTTCCACTTCCTGCCGCTTCCTTCACCCACTTATATGCTTGTTCATTACCGCTGATGTCCTTGTGGCCAGGACACCAGTGAGTCGTGTTGCTCATTCTTGGGGACACGCGTGCATCGCTAATTGTGGAAGGCACTTTGACGCTTGTTGAAGACACTACAACCACCGCTGTACCCGTACTATGTTGTATCTAGTCAATGCTAAATGGGCTATTTTTCTTTTGAATTGGCTAGCTCGATCGTTGATCTCATTGGGGTATATCATTATCTTACTATTTGGTGCGTGATTTTGAGTCAGCGGCTGAAATTCACAACATTACAACAACAACAACAAATAAACATAGCCATCATCCAGCAATATGGAACCAGATGTGATTCAAAACTCTGTGGTGAAGCAGACATACGATGATTATGACTTTGGACCAAACTTTAAACGGCTAAAGATGACTGACAATATCAGGGAGCTGCAGACAGTTCTCAGAGACAAGTATCTCGCTTTCTCCTATCTCTTCAGCTGTAGCACCAGGACTCCAGATAAGCTGCGCATTTGCTTAAATACCCAATTAAAATTGCCAAAACCCAATTGGAATCAGAAGTAGCGAGTATTAAAAAGCAATACAAAATTTATTGTAACTTTATCATGCTGCAGAAAACAATAAACATACCACAACTATAGCATATTTAACACATCTTGGTATTTCATTAGAATTGTCTCCAAGGAGACAATTCTAATGAAATGCCAAGACATATTTTCATTTCGAAGAAAAATATTCAACAATTGCTGTCTGTTGATGTGTAAAGAGTAGTGTGATTTTATTTTAGCCAATTAATATTTTGAAATACCCAATTGCTGCAGAAATGATGGAGTGACCATACTTAATTATTAATTCCTTATCTGGAGCCCTGAGCACTATCTCACCGTGAGTGATATCCAAATTAACTCCGTTATAATATTTACACTAAGGTGTGATGGTAGCCATCTTTTCAACCAACGGAAGTTGCTAATGCGCGTTAAGGCCTGGAACCATGTTGTTTGTTCATGGTTCTCGGCCTTCACGCGGATTAATAACTTACAATTATCGAGCCGGCCCAAGGTAAATCACGTCACGCCCTTGTCGCTAAACCACAGGCAATGGTATAAATTTGCGGAATGATGTTTGCATTTTGCACACTCAAATATAGGAATAATCTGCAGGAAAATCTGATGGTTATTCTGCGCTATTTTGTTATTGAGATGAAATTCTACAATATGAGACAAAAATATTATCATAAACTCACATAATAAAGTGTGTATTAGCACAATTCTTGGGTCTCTGTCCATGAAGTAGACAGTAAACAAAGAACACTTGAAATACAAACTTGGAAATATTACTCCATCATAACACTAATGTGTAACTGCATGTTGTCCGACCCAGACCAATATGGTCTGGGTTCAATGCTCGACTGGGGCAGTATGTGTGATATGGTATGGTGATCGCCAGACTGGATAAGTGTTTTTCCTCCGGGTACTCCGGTTTCTTCCCACATTAATTAATTCCCACCCTTACATGTACATGTATGCCCCCAACTATGCAAAAAAAGCATTTGTATAAGTTCTCTCGTGCTTTTTTGTGATCGTTGTAAAATAAATAAAGTTTCAACTTTTTGAGAAAAAATTGTAATGTAATTAGAGTTATGTAATCAGAACTAGGGTGTTACCAGCATTTTTTACTAGGAGGTTCAACTTTCAGCTGTGAAACAACCAAAATCTGTAAGTAATCCAGGGGTTGCTCCAGGACCCCTTACAAATTTCGGTTGCTTCATAGCCCTGGTAAGGTATTTAATTTCTTGCTCCTGGGCAAAGCGTTTTAAGTCTTGCAATATTTTGGTGTCACATGACTGTATTTTGTTAGTAGGGTATTTGAATAATATGCTGTCTGATCATTTATGCATTGATCATTCATGCATTTGTGTAGAAAAAATCCTGCTGGCTCCGAAAAAGGAGGTTCATAAGAAACTATCGAACCTCCCCTGATGACCCGTCACCCTCTCGAATTGTGCATATTTTGCATGTCTTTACTTAATGTATTAGGTCATAGATATATACATTTGACTTCAATGATAAATGCTTCATAAGAGTGGTGTGATAAAAAATATCAGTCTAAGGTAATGTCTGTATTTCTTCTATATCTTATACTTTCTGCGTGTACCCTACAAGTTTGTTTCTATATAATACCGTCCGCACAGACAAACGAATGAGGTGTGAGTTGTCGCGAATGAGTTGTCCGTGTACATGTAATTATTGTTGTCCGTGCTTGTGTATGATTGTGTCTGTGCTTGGATATATGGGGCTTATGACAGTTGCGACTACTCTGTGTCATGAATCACGAAGCAGCACCTCTCTATTACTGTGTATCCTGCGACGTATTGACCATAGTCTTAGTCTTAGTCTCAGCTTAAGGTATTAGGTCATAGATAGAGATACACTTGACTTCAACGATAATTGATTCATAAGAGTGATGCGATATATGAATATAACATATGTGAATATTGTCTTGTTACTGCATACTATATGGAGCATTGAGTTGCCATCTATGTCATCTTTGTATGTACAAGCCATCTTACATTTTCACCACTTCGTGCTTTTGACACTTACAGCAAATAATATGACAGTAAACCAAATAAAAGTTTGTGCAATACATAATAGACAGTTATGACACCGTCAAGCTATAATTTATGCCAGCAAACTATACAAAAGACGAGATATCTGAGCATTTCTCCCACCAATCTCAAAATAAATTTTGATGTGTGAACTTTTGAATCTGATGCACAGCCTATGTTAGTGTACACGTTACCCATAGGTAAAGCCATATTTACTCGCATACTAGGTGAGTAGACACCAGGGACAATACATTCAGGGTGGGGGGCGTAATGCGATTTTTTTAATAAGCATTTATTTTTGTGTCATAGGTCCGAGTCTTCCACCTGTGGGTAAAAGGGATACTCTGTGTGATTTTCTGTGTATGAGGCTATTTATAATGGTGGTTCATGTTGTTAAAAACACAGGGACAAACCTGTCCAGAAAACTGACATATTTTGCAGTTTGGTGTAATATAAATGATAGGAGTCCGTTCTCCTGGCTTTTCTACATGTGATTAGCTACATTATATCATATGTTCTACTTCACATTTTGAGTTCTTTGTCAAATGGCAGAACCGGTGAACTGACTGATGGCTGGAACACACAAAGATGGCCGACTTGGCCACTCCATGTGCCGTATTGGATACAGTAATGGGGCAGTATTAACATATACATGTATTCTATCATATTTACGAAGCAATTATCTTTGAATCAAACGATGATCAGGTATAGAACGCGTCCTTAAACCATTGACCGACGCTTGAACTCTACATTCAGAGTATATCTAAACATATTTAATAAATGCATATATTGAATAAAGCTAATCCTTATCTGTAATACTATACAATTTTCTCGCCAGAATTGTGTTGTAGTAGGTGTAATATAGGTATTACGAAACCGAAAGTAGACAGCTGGAAAATCACAATTTCTACAATATGGATCACGTGATCGGGATATTCCCTCTTACGCGAAGAGTCATGGTCGACCGGAGGAAGCTCGTTCAACAAAGAAAGGATTTGATCCGTGCGCCATCTTTGGTTCAATCCCGCCTGCATAAAACCATGCAACGCCCCAGGAAAAATGATATAAGACCATATTTCTGGCAGGTATTAATATTCATAATCAAAGACAATAAGCATATTAACAAACGAAGGCAGTTAAACACATTTCTGTTTTAGTATTATGTGTAGGTCAATGCCTTTAAAAGACAGGTTTACTACATTTCAATAGCAGGTTTAACCCTTAGACCACTACACACAACAATTGTCATCTGCTGTTGCTTTTATATCTTGCCTTATTTCTCATGTTTCTCAATACAAACAAATGATTCTAAAGTGCTGTCAAAACATGTTATAAATTATTCTAAAGTGCTGTCAAAGCATGTTTTTGATGATAAAAAATTCCGACGGACCGACAACTTTTAAGGAGACTGCAATAGCATGTGCCCAGGTCCTAGTGCATTTTATTTTATAATTCGCCTGCTTTCACTTATCTTTTCAGAACAACTAGTAGAAGTGATTTTGTGTTCTACGCTGACAGACTTGTAAGTATTTAATATGGAAATCAAACTAATGACATACTTTTGTTCTCAAATCTGTGTGGAGCGCATGGTAGAGCGGTCTAGAGCGTCGGACTGCTGATCTTATGGTCGTTGGTTTGAGCCTCACCCGAGGTGTGCATTGTGTCCTTACCGGTAACATGGAATAGTCCATGCAAGTTACTGAGTGTTGTACAAGTAAAGGTAACATTTAATCTTTTCAACACTACAGACCTGGATTGTGGTATTTTCAAATAGTGTAGATCCAGCCGTCTCATCAGGATCTGCACTTTTTGCAAGTAATTTTCATATTTTTCAGAACAAAAAACCCACCTTTTCATAAATGGTTTACAGAGTTAAAATAAGCATATCAGGATTTTTGGAGAAATAAAACCAACGTGTTTTCATCATGGCCCTGTATAAAGTGGTTAATTGAAGATATATGACGATACTAGGACTGCTGAATGTTTTTTTTTCAGGATTTTTTGAAAAAAATAATGTAATAAATAAAAATGTGTTTTCATCATCATGATCATGATGGCCCTGTGTAACACGTTTTTATTTTTTAGTATTTTTTCAAAAAATCCTGATTTGCCCCTTTAAGTACATGCCCACTGAATAGGTTATTATAGGAATGAACGTCCTTTTTGTGGAATTTATCGGGGTATAAACTTGGAAAAGTCGCGGGAATACTGGACGAAGCGATAAAAAATTACAATTTTCAAAAAAAAAAATTTTTTTTTATTTTATTTAATTTTTTTTTCGAAAATTGTAATTTTTTAAGGCCTCGTCCAGTATTCCCGCGACTTTTCCAAGTTTATATCCCCGATAAATTCCACAAAAAGGCCATTCATTCCTTATAATTCCAGAATTTGAAATAAATTCATCAAGAAAATGTGTTTATTTTCCGTTTTCTTAAGAATTATTTTAACTGCGCCTCACGATTACGGAAAGTAGTTCGGCGTGGGAGGTTACTGGGATATACATTTTGGACAGATACTTGCTACGGGCCAATCAAATGTTAGGGAATTGTGTAAATATTTTTGTGCTGGAATTATAATATACATACTTTTTAGATCTAAGGGAATAGTGACACAATTACTGTATACACTTATTGAAGTCCTATAAAGAACAGATTGTGCCTACTGAGTGGGCATGTACCTTTAAGTATAAAATTTCCCAATGTTGTAGATCCGATTGGTGGTGGAAGAAGGCCTGAATCAGCTGCCTTACAGAAACTGTGAAATTACAACGCCGACAGGTAAATTATGAATCTTTTTGTGATAATTACGGTTGGTGACCTTATTGTTTGCCCTAGTTTCTCGACCAATGAAAGCATAGCATTTTGTGTCAATTAATCACATGTATCTATTAAATTAATTCATTAAATGTTCCAATAAGTAAAAAGTTATTTATATTTGTTACCAGAATTCATGGCTTGTCAGAAAATCACGTGGCAATCATTCTGTTCACGTGTACATGTGCTTCGGTGTCAAATGGCCAATAACGCAAGTCGAAAGCCCGTTTATGGGAGGGACTACATTGAAACAGACATGTGTGCGCGAAGTGGACTCGCTATGCGCGTTTAAAATTAATTTATTAAACATTCAATGTATCAACTATAAGTATTACATATTATTTGATGGTTCATAATTTTTATAATCTATTCCAATTTCTGTTGCATTTGAATCGTTCATACTCTCTATAAATTGATTCACAATTTATTGACAGTGGGCCGAATAATTGTATATTGTTGACTGTGTTATTTGTGTCTTTGATTAAACAAATTGATTAGTTAATACATGTTGGCTCTCCAACTATAATTATGTAATTATTGTAACATTATTTTGCAGGGGAGCTAAGCAATTTCATACGGACGTGCTCAGTGCTCCCAGTAACAGAGGTCATTTGACTTCACTATCTGCATTTTATTGAGTCATTTGGTAAAAAATAGGAGTCAGCAGTTCATTTGACGTCTAATTTCATCAACAAACTTTCCACAATTTCAAATGCAAAAAGATTAGCTTACAAATGATATATTTCTGCATTAGTATCAAATAAAATTGTCCAAGCTAAGAACAAATGCAATTTTTAAAATTGAATGACTCCTAAACTCAATTGGCAAGGAGTCATTTTGACTCGGAGTTAATTCCTACAGTTCTGAGTAATTGCCTCCTTTTTGGGAGTCATTGGGAGCTCTGATGCTAAATGATGTGCATAAAATTACTAGCTTATGGCTAACATGCACAGGAACAACAGTCCAGCTGTATGGATCAGGGGGCCATTTCACTAAATTTCGTACGACTAAAATGTTCGTAAGTTTAAATTTAGGATCGTCTGGCAATTTCAATTTATGAATTTACATTTATTGAGCATACGCTGCCTATGCATCAATAAATGTAAATCCAATAATTGTTTACAGAAAAACATTGTTAATGTGAAATGTAAGGCTATCATAATTTTTCACTTACGAACATTTTAGTCGTACAAAGTTTAGTGAAACGGGCCCCAGGGGCTTGTTTGACTAAACATGGTGTAATGGGATTTTTTTATGGGCCGGTCACCTGTGAAATCCCCAGCTATGATCATTACAGGGCACAGGTATGAAGGATTGCGGTATGAGAAGGGAAATTGCTGCGTCAGTATCATGAGGAGCGGTAAGCATTTGTGTATTAGTATTATATGTCACTGTAGACTATTTGAAATTTGTGTTATTTGGAGCTCCAGCTAAGCTGTAATAGTAGTAAATATTAGTTCCTACTGACCAATTTCATATTTCAAAACGCTGAATAAAAAAATATAGCAGCATGGCGCCACAAATTTGGCACCATGTTGGGAGAAACACTGTAGACGGTAGCAATATTAAAGGGGTCAGTGACTTAGTCCCCTTATTCCGCTGACCTCTCAATTCTATTTTGATGAAATAGGCAACTTGTGTATGAACTATTTCCATGTGCTTGGATGTGGCTACTAGCTGCCAATGAAAATGCTCCGAATCGCGTAAAACATTTGGAGTTGGAATTGATCAGTTTATATTCACTGCAAAACTATTGCGGTTGTTATCGACTCGCCCATAGGCAAGAGAGGATATAGTGTTAGTCCATGTAAGTATGTGCTTGCGTACATTAGTAACACCTTTCATTTGTTTTACATACAACCCATGTCCAACTGCCCTAGGTCAAGGTCACTGAATATGTTTTTGGTTATTTTATTACGGCTGCCAGCTAGGGCTTATAGTGATCATGGTGATACTGATGCCCTTATTGTTGTTAAGTTCATTTTGTCAAGGTGTTGTGCTTTGGATTTTGCATGAGCTCCCATGTTAGAACAGCAAACTTTGATATATAAATTTAGGAATTTATATTTTGAATTATGCCACATATTCGCATGATCATCATTATTTAATATCTTAAGATTATAAATATATGTGTATTTTGTCCTAATATTACTTTGTAAAGAAACTATTCATATTATAAAATGGCTGTACATGTATAAAACATCGGGAAAAAACCGAGTCAGTCGCCTAGTAGAAATGAAGGTCAGCTGATTGCAGGGAGCATATTCATTGGCTTTGTGAGTTTGTGACATCACAATACAATTATCAATTACAAAATGTATTCCGTGGCAGGGGAGGCGATGGAGCAGGGGTTACGCGACTGCTGCCGGTCAATCCGTATCGGCAAGATTCTCGTGTATAGTGACGAGGAGACGCACGCAGCGAAGGTCGTTTACTCCAAGTTGCCGCCGGATATCGCCAACAGGAAGGTGCTGCTCATGTACCCGATTATGAGTAAGTTCTCATGTCAGACCTATATATTGGCAGGTAATATAATTTATCAACAAAAAAAAAACCCTCGTGGTTATGCCTCCAGAGCTCCCAATGACTCCCAAAAAGGAGTCAATTACTCATAATTTTAGGAATTGACTCCTAAACTCAATTGGCAAGGATTCAAAATGACTCCTTGCCAAAATTAGTTCAGGAGTCGTTCGAATGTCAGTCATTCCATTTTAAAAATGGCATTTGCTCTTAGGTTGGACAATTTTATTTGATAATAATGTAGAAATATATCATTTGTAAGCTAATTTCTTTACACCCCCCGCAACGAGTTGTGGGGGTGTATACTGGAGTCAGGTTGTCCGTCTGTCCGTCCGTCAGGGCACACATTAGGGTACTTATGTGGCTAGCCCCACAGGGTTATGGACTTAGTAAAGGATAGGGTTGGTTACAATTAGCCACCTAAAAAATCCTTTTATGTGGCTAAAAATCGTTTTATGTGGCTAATATTTAACATGTGATAAGCCACATAAGTATCCATTTGTAAGAACGTCCGTGCGTGCGTGCGTCTGTCCGTGCGTCCGTAAACTTAACATCAGAGAAATATTGTTATAACTTCTATTTCCTTCATCTAAAATGCTTGATATTTCACACATGCATTCCTGTAAGGCTCTACTACCATGCTGTACCAAATCCATGACCGTCCAACCCCCGCAGATCCCAAGGTCAAGGTCAAATACTTAGTCCGTAAACTTAACGTCAGAGAAATATTGTTATAACTTCTATTTCCTTCATCTAAAGTGCTTAATATTTCACACATGCATTCCTGTAAGGCTCTACTACCATGCTGTGCCAAATCCACGACCGTCCAACCCCCGCAGATCCCAAGGTCAAGGTCAAATACTTAGTCTCTTTACAAAACTTAACATCAGAGAAATATTGTTATAACTTCTATTTCCTTCATCTAAAATGCTTAATATTTCACACATGCATTCCTGTAAGGCTCTACTACCATGCTGTGCCAAATCCACGACCATCCAACCCCCGCTGATACCAAGGTCAAGGTCAAATACTTAGTCTCTTTACAAAACTTAACATCAGAGAAATAAGTTATAACTTCTATTTCCTTCATTGAAAATTCTTATTATTTCACTTGTGCATTCCTCTAAGGTTGTACTATCATGCTGTGACAAATCTGCGACTGTCCAACCCCCGCTGATCCCAAGGTCAAGGTCACATACTTAGTCTCTTTACAAAACTTAACATCAGAGAAATATGTTATAACTTCTATTTCTTTCATTGAAAATTCTTAATATTTCATATGCTGTGACAAATTCCCGCTGATCTCGAGGTCAACGTGACATACTTACCGTATAACCTCGAATTAACGCCCCCCTCCTAATAAACGCCCCCCCTCCAAATTAAAAAAAAAACAAAAAAAAACTTACCAAGAACCACCAATTTCAAACACAAATAATTGTTTAATCCTTATTTGTGTTTGAAATTGGCGGTCCTTGGTTTTTTTGTTAATTTTTGTTTTTATTTTGTTGTTTTTTTTTAGTGGCTAATAAACGCCCCCCTTTTGTAAAATGTAGCACCCCCGGGGGCGTTAATTCGAGGTTATACGGTAGTCTCTTTACAAAACTTAACATCAGAGAAATCGGTTATAACTTCTATTTCCTTGCTCGGATCAGCTTCACATTTCACACACTCATTGCTCCAATGGACCTCTACCACCCTGTGACAAATTCACGTTCATACCGCTAATCCCAGAGTCTAAGGTCACAAGCCCACACACTTGGAAATTTTTACATATTTTAGGGGTACCTGGGCCCACGCGGGGGGAGGGGGGGGGGATTCCGTAAGCCTCGCTTACTGACCAATCTAGTTTAATTTAAAATGGGTGTTAAAAACGTGGAACACACATTAGGTATACTGTCGCCTGGAGTGATATGTTGTGGCCGATCAATACCAGATGTTGTGGGTTCAAACCTCGCCTTAGGCTTCAACAATGCTTCCATAGTCTTTCCATCCCACTGGTTTTCCGGATGAAACCCTAAATGATGGGCCGTGGTCTAGTGAATATGGCATTGGGCTTCAATACTGGAGGTTGTGAGTTCAATCCTCACCCTAGGTGTAAACAATACTTACATAGTATTTTCATCCTACTGGTCGAATGAGACTTTAAAATGTGGTCCCATCTTTATATGACCTTAGCTGTTGCTGGGACGTTAAACCCATTCACTTTCACTTTATACTGTTGCCTGGTTATCCTTCTGTCTCTCTATCCACATGTATCTGTTTGCTACGTTGGACTTGGCACCGGGTCAGGTTATTCTAATTTCAGGGCTGAATATATATTTCTCGATGTAAATATTCCGTTCTGATTTTGGAAGTTCCCCCCCCAATGCAGCAAGTTAAATGCGGGGTCGAACGCGTTGGCCCGGCCTTAAATGACCTTAGCCGTTGATAGGCCGTTAAACATCAATAAACAAACAGACAAACTGTTTGCTACGTAACTAAATATTGTGTGGAATATTCTTAGATTCGGTTTCCATTCCCATACGTCCTGATAATGTGACGGTAACTGGAGACTGTGGCTTATGGTTTTTGTGACCATTGTAGTTCCAGATTCACCTGTGCATCCACGCAGTCTGTTCAAGATCTGCACTGTTTGCCATTCGTTCAATAAAACACCCATTGTGTATCAAGCAAGTCATTATCAGGCTACACTGGGAAAATGTATATGTAATTCTGGCGATGCGGTCAGTCAATCAACCAGTCAATCAATCAGTCAATCGATCAATCACACGTGTGTCATATCACTTTTATAAAATGAACTATCACATGGCATATCATGGTTTTCATGTGATAAACATAATGTTTATCACATGAAAACCATGATATGCCATGTTATTATTGGCCCTGGTTTCTCGACTACTGAAAGCACAACATTTTGTCTCAATTAATCACATATTGTGACGCTTTCGCCAATATCTATTCAAATAATCATTAAATGTTTCAATACGTGGAGAGCTATACTGTATTCAGCACCAGAGGCTCCACCTTGTTGACGTAATTTCCCGTGTGACGAACCATGTCGCCGCGCGTGCTCGCTTGATTCATTGTCACACAGCCAATAATGACGTAGTATCACTATTCGAAAGCACCTTTATGGGCGGGGTTTCATTCTCCAATAGACATGTGCATGCGGAGAGCCTGGGCCAACAATAAGATAGTTCACATATTGAATTTTTAATAAACTAATTTCTTCGCTTGCTACGCTTGCGCGAAATTAATTCACTTAAGATTCAATATATGAAATATAACTATTACTTATAGTCCATTTACAATTCAGGTACCGGGAACACGGTGATAAAGGCTGTGAATGTATTGAAGGAACACAAAGTATGCGAGGAACATATCATTCTACTCAATCTCTTCATCACACCTCAAGGTAACTGTCTGGCATATAACTCAAGCCATGTGATTTTGTACCTAACAAAATGTGACATAAAATACGATGAAAGTTGATGAAATGTTGATTCTATTCCGCATTTGCTATGAAAATTTTGTCAACTTTCGACATCATTTACAGAAAATATTACAATTTTTGTAAATACTATGGTACAAAATCATGTCATGTGTTTTAATAGCCATCCATAATTAACTGAAATTAATTCAGACGATTCCATTTGTAGTATAGGGATACATTTTGCTACAAATATGTAAATATTTACAAACACTGAAACACTGATGAGACGGCTTATTACGAGCCATCTCTTGTGTATATGCACTGTTTGTAAACCTGATATAGGTAATACAACTCTACTTGCTGTAGCATGGACGTAAAACACAAATCAACCGCGTCCAACAGTATTGCATCCTTCTACTGTCTTCCACGTTTTGCTGCCGACGAACTTTTGGCCATTAAACATATTAAATCTTAAAAATATATAAATGTTAGTAGTTTTTCATCAGTAACAAAAGTCACCCTCCCCAAAAAAGATTATTTGAAGAATTCCATAAAATATTGATTTTATTGTGAAAAAACTATTTTTCTATGGGAATTTAACATGGGGGCTAAAAATAGATTTTTTAAAACTAATTTTTTTTTATTTGTGGAGCGATTTTCAAATTAAAACTTCTGTTTTCTTATTTACATCATTTCCAAGATATCTAGCCAGGTTTCGGAGTCGATTTCCAATTTGTTTTTGTTTTTGACTGCTTCCACCTCTTTTTCTCCAATGACTTTTTTTGTTATTGGTGAAAAAGTACTTACATTTAAATATTTTTTAGATTTAATGTGTTTAATAGCCAACAGTTCATCGGCAGAAAAACGTGAAACAGACAGTAGATTCATGGAGCCAAGGGGTATGGTGTGGTCTGACAGTACATCTGGCACTAGAGCGCAGGACATTGAGTGTGTTGACCCCCCTGCATAGATGCATTCCCAGCTCTGTCTGGCCTTGCTGTTTAATGTATCTAAAGCTTCAAGCAATCAGTCAATTTGTTCTCCCAAATATCCAGCTGCCAAGACGATGCAGAGCAACTTCCCCGATCTGACAATCCTCACATCGGAGGTCCACCCCGTCGCACCAAACCACTTCGGCCAGAAATACTTCGGGACGCAGTAGCCAATGGTTACATGGGTGATCAGGTGGTCAATGATGCCTTTTGTCATTTTTCTCGCGAACAGTATAACCACTGATCTACTGAGGCTATCTATACCAGTTACAGGTATCTTAAAGGCACTGTGTCTCAAATGATGTCCCGTATATTCAAAGGGGCCGTTTCACTAAACTTTGTACAACTAAAATATTTTTAAGTGCAAAATTATGATAGTCTGTAAATGTCACAGTAACAATGTTTTCTTGTAAAGAATTATTGGATTTACATTTATTGAGCATAGGCTGCATATTTATGTTCAATAAATGTAAATCCATCAATTGAAAATCCCAGACGATACTTTTAGTCGTACAAAGTTTAGTGAAACGGGCACCAGTTTAATTTAAATACAATTAAATTAGTAACCATTGACTGCAGAATTGTTTTTTTCTCAGTATTATAAACATCTATCGTTCAATCCAAATTTATTTTCAGGCTAGTCCTATGTCCTATTGGGTTTAGAAACCTCCTATTGGGTTTAGAAACCCAATATAAATGTTTTCATATAATCTGTTTATTTATCACTTTCTTTGTACGTCTGAGACCCAGTGCCTTTATGACAATTGAGACTTATGGTACTTTATTTGTTGGCAAACAATGTAACACAGATTTGAACAACCTGTCTAATGATGGCTGTTTTGTCTGTTAATTGTTAAATGGTATGCCAGCTTACAAAAGGAAATTTTTTACATTTGCAATGATTGTAGATTTTCATTCCACAGTCACAGTAACATTCACTATTTTTGGCGTACTTTAAATAATATAATGCGGTTAGCGTGAGCCCTGATCAGACTGTGCGACTGTGCGGATGCACAGGCTGATCTGGGTCGACGCTAATCGCACATGTCAGTTTCAATTTTGCGACAAGCGTGTAATAATGATTGATGAATATACATGTCCTGCAGGCAGGCAGACTGAAGTGAAAGTATCGTTGTAATATTCTGATTTTACTTGTGTGGTTTAATGTATTACTTGTTTAAGAATTTTGTACCCAATGTAAGCCCTGAATCTCCTTGATGAGACATTATGATATACATTTCAGCCATAATTTGTCATTAGGCCATACAAAGTTTTTCCTCTGTTAAGCGGGTGGCTGGATTCGCTCAGTAGGTTGAGCGTCGGACTGCGGATCGGGAGACCCCGGGTTCGATTCCCACCTCGACCTGCTCCGGATGGCCGATTTGGCGTGTCCTTGGGCAAGATAACTTCGTGCTAGCGTAGACCTATTGGATGGGAACTTAAATAGTCGGTCCCGACATGCAAGTTATTCGAGCCAGTGCCGTCGTTAAATCAAAGCATTTACCTCTGTTAAGCGTCCGTGTGCGGGTAGGTTTTGAGAGTGGTTCTATGAAAAACAAACAAACTGTGTATGCTATTTTACACTATTTATTGGTGAAGTAATATGGAAATTGATTTGGGACATGTCTAAGTTTTAAATCCGTTCGTGAATTTACACTTAATAAGTTCAATAAGAGTGTTTTCTTATTATTTAGCGGCAATTTAAATTTATGTTAAAAACTTCCTCAACCCTTTGCACACTGCAAAGGGTTGAGGAAGTTTTTAACATAAATTTACATTCGTTTGTTTTCAAGGCCTTGTTTGTTTTTACTGGATATGTAAGTAGGGTTTGGCCATCCAGGTGGTCACTTAACAGAGAAAGACTATGGCATGGCCTTGTCAAGATTACAACCTTTTGGCCAGTGCAGACTCGGAGAATACCAAGACGGTTGCTTTTCATATAAACACTTTCACCCCTAAGTAACTGGAATTAATTTTTACATGCTAATTTTCCAACCAATCCAATTGTCACAAAATGATTTTCAGACTAGTCCATTTATGAAAATGGGGTGTTTTTAGTCTCAAAAATATGAAAATTACTTGCAAAAAATGTAGATCCTGATGCTGGATAGATATTAAAAATAGTTGGTACAAATGTATTCTATGTATTCTATTTATCAGGTAACGGTATATGCTATGAAATGTGCAAGCGAAATGAATTCAGACTTGCTCATGTTGCGTCATTGCACTGACGTCATTTGAAAACATGATGTGATGGTATTCTGCCAATGTCCATGAATGTAGTTCTCGTGGAGCGCGTGGTCGAGCGGTCTGAGGCGTCGGACTGCTGATCTTACGGTCGTGGGTTCGAGCCTCACCGTAGGCATGCGTTGTGTCCTTGAGCAAGACACTTTATCTACACTGCTTCAGTCCACCCAGTTGTAAATGGGTTCCGGCTAATTACCGGGAACCTCAATTGTACTTGATTGTATGTACATGCACTTGTGAATAAAATATGATCATGCACAACGTTGCAATATCAATTAATGGAAAATACTAAGAAATGGGCCGAAGTAACTTACAAAGTTTATATAAGCGGTCTCGAACACTGTATGAACTGTATGTACAAATATATGCATTGATCCTTAACAAATGCAGATATAATTTTTATGTATCCCAAAAATAAATTCAGGGTGCATGTAATGATCACCCTGTTCATCTGTCTGTCTGAGATTTGTGTTTTCAGCTATCTACTATCTCTATTACCGTAAATCAGATTGGCTTGAAACTTCATGTGCTTATTTGTCATCATCCATGATATTCTATTTCTATAGCCCACCAAGGCTCCAGATAAGGTGCGTATTGGTTTATTTTACGCACTCATTTCAGCAGAATACGCATTGATTATCAAAAGTAGGATTACAAAATACTCACAGCAATGTGAAATTATGCATTGATTTTCAAATTGAGTAGCGAAAATACTGTAATAAATTTGAAAATTTACTTTAGTTGAGCAGTGTTTGCTTTTTGCAGCTCAAATAAGTGAATTTTTAATTTTTTTTTATTTTTTTTATCATTTGTTCCCTATTTAATAAAGGAAGAAAATCAATAATACATTTGTAAACATAAAATAATCATTGAATTTGAAATCCAGGCGTCTAGATACAAAACTTATCTGTAGCATATTTCATCAACATTGCAAAGTATACTTTACTAGCAAAGTATACTTTGAGGGAGAAATTTTCAATTTTTTGAAACATTTATTAATTTTTATTATACTGAATTTATTACATTATCACAGCCATTTAATGGCTGTGATAATGTAATAAATTCAGTATAATAATTCTGCATACTTTTAATCATGAAATATATGCATTTGTTAGTTCTATATGAAATAATGCATTTCAGGAAAAATAAATGATTACTCCCTCAAAGTATACTTTGCTAGTAAAGTATACTTTGCAATGTTGATGAAATAGGCCCCTGGAGCTTTGGCACACCCATGCGGCTCCTGTGCTGAAGGTAAAGGTGAAATGTTAATGTTTTCGGGGGGTACATCTCTTTTCAATGTTACTGATTGTTGTTTCTTTAGAAGCTGTAAAGGTATATGCCCACTCAGTAGTCATTATTCTTTATAGCAATTAAATCAGTGTATATTTGTGTCACTGTTCCACCAGTTCTAAATTTACGAGTGCCCGCTATACAGATATATTGGCATTATTATACATTTTATATTTGACGTAATTTGCCACACTTATATGAGGGGCGATAACCGTGTTTTCTTGAAATGTTAACGGACATTGTCTGTATTTATTTTTAGCTTGACTATTCGAAGAATAAGTAGAGCTTATGTTGTCACCCCGGCGTCGGCGTCACCGTCACGCCTTGGTTAAGGTTTTTAGTCAACCTTGTATATGGAATACTACTGGCTCTACACCCACCATACTTGGACAACTTCATCTCCTAGTGATGTACATCAATAACCCCTGATCTATATTTGACCTTGACCTACATTTCCTCTTGAATTACTTAGTTAATTCCCCTTGGTTAAGGTTTTTAGTCAACCTTGATTAAGGTTTTTAGTCAAGCTTGTACATGGAATACTATTGTGCATACAGACACCATACTTGGACAACCTTTTCTCATAGGGATGTACATGTACATCAATAACCCCTGATCTATATTTGACCTTCACCTACATTTCCTCTTCAATTACTTACTTAATTCCCTTGGTTAAGGTCTTTAGTCAAGCTTGTACATGCAATACTCCTGGCCCTACACCCACCGTACTTGGACAACTTCATCTCCTAGGGATGTACATCAATAACCCCTGATCTATATTTGACCTTGACCTACATTTCCTCTTGAATTCCTCTTGAATTACTTAGTTAATTCTCTTTGGTTAAGGTTTTTAGTCAACCTTGTAGATTGAATACTTCCGGCCCTACACCAACCATACTTGGACAAATTTATCTCCTATGATTTTTAGTAACATTTCAACAACCCCTGACCTATATTTGACTGACCTACATTTACCTTTGAACCTTACCTTAATTTCCTCTTGAATTACTTAGTTAATTCTCTTTGGTTAAGGTTTTTAGTTTTCAAGCTTGTGATGGCAATACTTTTCTTTTTTTGGCCCTACTCAACCTTACTTGGACAACTTTATCTCCTAGTGATTACATCAAACAACCCCTGACCTAATTTGACTTTGACCTACTTTAAACTTGAATTTACTTATTAATTCCCCTTGGTTAAGGTTTTTAGTCAACCTTGGTTAAGGTTTTTACTCAAGCTTGTACATGGAATACTATTGTGCATACAGACACCATACTTGGACAACCTTTTCTCATAGGGATGTACATCAATAACCCCTGATCTATATTTGACCTTCACCTACATTTCCTCTTGAATTACTTACTTAATTCTCTTTGGTTAAGGTTTTTAGTCAACCTTGTAGATGGAATACTCCTGGCCCTACACAACCATACTTGGACAATTTCATCTCCTAATGATGTACATCAACAACCCCTGACCTATATTTCACCTTGACCTACATTTAACCTTGAATTAATTAGTTAATCCCCCTTGGTTAAGGTTTTTAGTCAACCTTGGTTAAGGTTTTTAGTCAAGCTTGTATATGGAATACTATTGTGCATACAGACACCATACTTGGATAACTTTTTCTCATAGGGATGTACATCAATAACCCCTGACCTATATTTTACCTTCACCTACATTTAACCTTGAATTACTTGGTTAATGTTTATAGTCAAGCTTGTATATGGAATACTCCTGGGCCTACATCAACCATACTTGGACAACTTCATCTCCTAGTGATGTACATCAATAATCCCTGACCTATATTTGACCTTGACCTACTTTTATCCTTGGATTACTTAGTTATTTCCCCTTGGTTAAGGTTTTTAGTAAAGCTTGTATATGGAATACTCCTGTGCCTACAGCAACCATACTTGGAAAACTTCATCTCCTAGTGATGTACATCAATAAACCCTCACCTATATATGTCATTGACCTACATTTAACCTTGAATTACTTACTTAATTTTCCTTGGTTAAGTTTTTTAGTCAACCTTGGTTAAGGTTTTTATGCAGGCCGCAGCCACCTTGTTTGTCAAGCTACGTGTACATCGACAACCCTCGTAGTCGAGCTATGCTGTTCTCCTACAGCTCTTGTTTAATGTGCAATGATCATACTTTATAATCTGTCTAAAATATTATTTTTCCAGGTGACACATTTAATTAGCATAAATAATTAAAAAATATCATGCCTCATTTGCATATGAAAATAGCCTGATACCACCACGAGTCACTATCAGTGTAAAAAACACAAACAAAAATGTTATGCCAGTTCGTTAATTGTGGAATGAGTGGAGACAATTCTCATGCACTGTCAAAACAAGTTTTCCCGTCTGTATATACAATTTAATTCAGCACTTTAAGGGTTAACTTAATGAAGAATTTTGCCTGTACAATCTATATGTGGCTGTGACTGGAGAAATGGGTGTAATGGGTTTTGCGACCAGTGCAGATCCAGATCAGCCTGTGCATCCGCACAGTCTGATCAGGATATGCACTGTTCATCATTCCATCAATGAAACACCCGCCATGGTTCTTCTAACAAGCAATATAGATCGTCATCATGCTACAGGAGTGTGTGTGCTATTTGATCAGGAGCTACACTGGTCACAATCCCGAGCCCCATTTCTCCAGTCACAGCCACAATCCTGCAGCATGATAAGGCTCTGTGCCGTTAGAAGTGAGACCGATTACACTGACTGAAAGACGAACAGTGCAAACCCTGATGAGACTGCACCAGTACCTCGAACATCAGTATCTCGGTGATTCGCTCAAATTCCGAATTATATCCTTATTTGTATCTCGAACATGCCTTATCTCGTATATGTTCTCTATCTTGACTGTTCATTCTGTCCCCAAGATACGGGCGATTCCAGAATTGATTGTATTGGTGGTGGCCTGGGGGTGGAAATGAATATTTTATTTATGGTTTATGGGTGGTTACAAGTTACAAGTCCTTCAATTTCATCAGAAAGTTAATTTAATTACATGTACATGGGTAATGGATTTTTTATGGCCCCGGTATCGGTAGAGCCGAAGGCATATAGTGTTTAGAATGTGTGTCCATTCGTGTGTTTGACAAATTAAGAATTTCGGCAGAGTTTCGAAAAATCTGTCACCTTGGGGCATTCGTGTGCCGACAGGCCACATTTTCTTCTTCACATTGGAATTGCCCTAAATCTTTGCCACCACACTGACGACTACAAAAATGTTACAGGCTCGACAAATTGAATGTTCAGCGGTATAGTAATGTTATGTATATGAAAGTGATGAAGACCACTGCCATATGTTATTGTAGATATATTGTATGTTGTATTCAATGTCAGTGGCGGATTCAGGGGGGTGGCCCAGGGATTGCAATTGAGATTTTTGCAATCTGTAAAAAAAATAACAAGCACTGTCAAATAATGGTGATATTATCGGATCACGGTCTTGTTGCGAATGGTAACTTGCAATCTACTCCCGTACCGTCCATAGCCTACGGACGGTACGTGAGTAGATTGCAAGTTACAATTTGCAACTAATCAAGATTCAGATATTATAGAGAGCCCATTCACAATGTGCTATATCACATGAGCATTATGTACTGAAAATAAGTCGTTCGAAATTCGACTGGCCCCCTCCCGGCGAAATCCTGGATCCGCCACTGAATGTTATGCTATTAATATTACATGTAAATAATCTAAATGTATATTTTCTGATAATGTATGCGCTATTTTTGTCACCTGTGCTTCAAATTTGCATATTTGTGAATCGCCACAAGAAAAAGGCTCTTCTTCAGTTTGTGACCAGTGTAGCCCCAGATTAGCCTGCACATCAGCGCAGTTTGATCTGGGGTGACACTGTTCGCTATCGAGTTGAACAATCATTCCTAATGCATAATTGTGTGGTGGTTGGTTGGGAGCATGCGATTGGTAATTTAACAATCGGGATTCACCCTTACCAGAATCCCGACCGGAGACCTGTAGCCTATTTCACCAACATTGCAAAGTATACTTTACTAGCAAAGTATACTTTGAGGGAGAAATTTTCAATTTTTTTAAAAAATTATTAATTTTTATTATACTCAATTTATTACATTATCACAGCCATTTAATGGCTGTGATAATGTAATACATTCAGTATAATAATTCTGCATACTTTTAATCATGAACTATATGCATTTGTTAGTTCTATATGAAATAATGCATTTCAGGAAAAATAAATGATTACTCCCTCAAAGTATACTTTGCTAGTAAAGTATACTTTGCAATGTTGATGAAATAGGCTACTGGTTTGGCCCTCAAGTACGTCTTTGACATTCTGTATGCGAGACTTGAATCTGGTTATACCCCTTACAAGAGTAATACAATTATTCCTAATTCTATCACATTTAGGGGAATGGACCAAGTGACTTTGATGTGGTATGGATCTGGCACCCGGTCGGGTTATTCTAATTTCAGAACTGAATGTATAGTTATTTTTATGTAAATATTCCGTTCTGATTTTGGGATTTTCCCCCAATGCAGCAGGTTAAATGCGGGATCGAACCTGTTGGCCCGGCCTTAAATGACCTTATAGTCTGTTTCACGAAAGCTGCCCAAATTTTACGGCCGTATAAACAATTAAAAAACAATATTTTTTTGGATAGTATTAAATTAAATGTAAATTTAAGAATGATCCTTCTTTTTATTTCGTGAAATTCGGTCAAATATTGATTTTATTACGAAAAATTGATTTCTCTATGGGAATTTAACATGGGGGAAAAAGAGGTAAAGGAGTGTGGGAGGAGTCAAAAAACGAAAAAAATTGTAAATTGACTCCGAAACCTAGCTAGATAGCTTGGAAATGATCTAACTAAGAAAACAAAAGTTAAATTTTGAAAATCGGTCCAGTATTTCTGAAATTCAAAAAAATTCCCCATGTTAAATCCCCATAGACATCTTCACTCTGTGAAGATGTCTATGAGGATTTAACATGGGGAAATTGTTTTTTCGCAATAAAATCAATATTTGACAAAATTTCACGAAATAAAAAGAAGGCTCATTCTTAAATTTTCCTTTAATTTAATATTATCAAAAATAATATTGTTTTTGAATTGTCTATATAGCCGTAAAATTTGGGCAGCTTTCGCGAAACAGACTATAGTTGTTAATAGGCCGTTAAACACAAATAAATCAAATCATACTACATGATTGACGAGCAAATCCGGAACTTTATCCTTGGAGGATGGGAGGCTATGTATATCTTCACAATGAATCTGTCGTGAATCCTTTACATACGGAATACACCTTTACGGGTATGAACTTTTTTTAAATACATGTATTTTATTTTGTTATTTCTCAATGAAAGTTGATGTTCATGTTGTGACCACTCATTTGAACCATCTCGTTGAGACGGTTCAAATGGTGGTCACGACATATATTTCTGAGCTCATATGAAGAAAATATTTTCCACAAACAAAATGGCGTATCCTTGGCATGAAATGGGTTATAGGATTCATATCCTAATGGTGAATCTTATTGGTAATCACACCTGAGGCCAAATGATTGAATGTAGTAAGGGTGTCTGACACTGACTCGGAACACTGTCATTCAGTTCTAAGGGTTTTTGTCGCGCCTGTTTTAGCAGAAGGCAAGGTTTGACTATAATCGCCGCTTTTTGCGTCAACAAATGTCAAAAAGCTTGTACACATTTCTTCATCATTATATAATTTCAATAGTACTTGACGGATTGCTTCACTATTTGGATACTTGATACATGTGAGTGGAAAACATTCGTGCTGGCATTAACATAACCTTGACATTTTTTTGCGTATAAAGCATGCACTTTTGTGATGCTTACTTTAGCAATGTGCCCATGACAATGTTGTCAGGTGCGACACCGCTTCAGTGGCGAAATTCTTGTTTTACGTCGAAACGTTTGTACAAGTTTCTTCATCATATAACTTTAATATTACTTGATGGATAGTCTGATAGTTGATACATGTGAGCATTTGGAACACGTTGATGCTGCAATTAACATAACCTTGACATTTTTTGTGTATAAAGCATGCAGTACCTCGGATGGTTTTTGTGATGCTTACTTTAGCACATGCCCATGATCAAATGCCTCTGCAGGCTCGACACCGCTTCAGTGGCAGAATAATTCTTGTTGTAATCTCAGTGCTGAATGTACAGGGCTCCCTCCATGCAGGTACATTCCCAGCTGTATATGTGGCAGTGGCTGGAGATATGGAGCTTATGGGATTTCTGACACCCCTGTAGCCAGATAACGATCTGAATGCCTTGTTAGAAGCATGATAGCCATTTCATTGAATCACACATCCGCACAGTCTGATCAGGTTCTGCACTGTTCACCATTACATCAATTTAATTGATGTAATGGCGAACAGTGCAGAACCTGATCAGACTGCGGATGCATAGGCTGATCTGGATCAACACTGGTCTATTTTCCATAAGCCCCATTTTTCCAGTCACAGCCACATATGGCCTTGCTGTTGAACGTACATACAACAGCAATCAATCGATCAATCGTACGATAAGCCTATTTTCTCCTGGCGAGTATTTTTTCATCAACATTTATATAGTCCCAGCATACTTTTATACATAGTATGTGGAGTGGTAGAGCCATTTGGGAGTTGCCATTCAATCCATAAATCAGCTGAATTTACTGAAGCTGGGTTCCCTTAAAATTTTACTTATTTATCATCATTCATATGTATGTCTGTAACTGGAGAAATGGGGCTTATGATATGTTTGTCCATTTTGACTTATGGTTTGCTGACATGCTCAGTTTGCTAGAAGATTGATACATTTCTCACTGATTGGATGTGGAACAGTGCAGACCCTGATTGGACTGCGCAGATGTGCAGGCTGGTCTAGGTCTACACTGGTCGTACGTGCTGTAAGCCCCGTCAGCAAGATTTTTGTTTCATAGCCCACGCATGACACCTCAATACTCGACATCGAGTAATGACCAAAATTGTGTTCAAAATGTTTGTGAACATTGTGTTCTTGGCCGGATATACTTTATTTTTTATGATCACGTTTGATAGTGATACATTTACATGTAAACACCTCAACAATTTGAGTTTCACATCAAGTGTCAAAATCTGATGTTACAAATTACATGTATTTTGATGTCATAATTATGTTGCACGAGTGGACGTCAGATGTGACAAATAGTGAACATATTTTGCAACTATTTCGTTCATCTTTGCCGGAATCCCGAAATCCCTGATTTGGCCCTCAGGTACATTTTTGGCTTTCTTGTATGTGAGAGTTGAATCCGGTTATACCCATTGTATAAGTAGTAAGATTAGTACTAATTGATGATTCTTTTAGGAGGTGGGGTTAAGTGACTGGTGTGGCGAGGACCTGGTACCAGATCAGGTGAAATACGGGATTCGACCATGTTGTATTCGTTGGCCGATGCTATAATGAATTACAATTTCTATAGGAATTAATGGCCTTTTTGTTGAATTTATCAGGGTATAAACTTGGAAAAGTCGCGGGAATACTGGACGAAGGCCGGAAGGCCTCGTCCAGTATTCCCGCGACTTTTCCAAGTTTATATCCCCGATAAATTCAACAAAAAGGCCATTCATTCCTTATAATTCCAGCATTTGAAATAAATTCATCAAGAAAATTTGTTTATTTTCCGTTTTCTTAGAATTATTTTAACTGCGCCTCACGGAAAGTAGTTTGGCGTGGGAGTTTACTGGGATATAAATTTTGGACAGAGACTTGCTACGGGCCAATCAAATGTTAGGGAATTGTGTAAATATTTTTGTGCTGGAATTTCACAATTGTAATTTTGACAAATATAACATCACACATTTGATGATTCTTTCTGTAACTATGATAATGAAAATGTCTTTCCAGACGCAGAATGTGGTCTTTCAAGGAACATTCAAAATTCATTCATACCATGTTTTTCCCGCTCTTGTTCTCAACAAGTCTCATTGATAGTGAATATTATTTAATGTATTCTACATATACTACATGTATATTCTATAATTACAGACTACGTTCTACATATATATGAGATACGGTAAAACAAAAGATGTGCAATTTTTCTTGAAAACTAATTTCATAAATTTCAATGCCACATTTGTTCTGAGCATCTTGTCAACTTTTGATGTCGCTTACGGAAAACACCTTAAACGTACATGCCCACTCAGTAGGCACAAACTATTCTTTATAGGAATTAAATACATGTAAGTGTATAATTGTGTCACTATTCCACCAGTTCTAAACATTACGAGTGTCCACTATACAGATATAATCATTTAGTAATATTTATTTTACTGATAGTGACGCGCGGTGGCATCAGGCTATTTTCATATGCAAATGAGGCATGTTATTTTTTAATTATTTATACTAATGAAATGTGTTGCCTTTTTCAGTGGCAAGTTACGTCTGATATAAAATGTATGATGCCAATGAATACGTGGGGTAATGGTGAATGTTGTTTATTTTGCCAGAAAATGTCTCTGATGATGTCTTTGATATAAATAACATTTTGTGCCTACTGAGTGGGCATGTACCTTTAAATTTTGTAATTGTTTTTTTCTTCATATTCTTAGGTACAAAATGACATGGCTTGTCTCATACATTGTACCGGTATGTCTGTGTATATCATCGAGATGGAGTCTCCATTAAATGGGCACTGTACCGTGTATCGAGTATGTACATGTGCCGCGTATGTAAATGTATTCCGTATTTTGTGTTCCAAATTATCCAGCAGTCATACAGCATATATGCTGTTTGTGATGTATATTTGGGTTGATAGTAGCTGCACGTTTCCGCTTTATAGGCAACAGGTTGTACTATATCGCTACACCACGATACACAGTAAAAATGTGCGTAATAGCATTTACACTTCGCGCACTAAAATATAGAAAAAAGCCTGCAGGTCGACGTTCATACTTCGCTATATTGTTATTGAGAGACAATTCTACAATATGACACAAAAATATTACCATACACTTACCTAATAAAGTGTGTATTTGCAAAATTCTTCGGTCACTCTCCGGGAAGTAGAATGTAAACAAAGAATGCTTCAAACGCACATTTGGAAAGACTACTCCGTCATAACTCTTATGTAATGCTGTGTAATGAAATGTAATTAATAGTCAAGTACTCAGAACTAGGTTGATAGCCGATAAAAGGTGACTTACATGACACCAGTACCACCAAACACCAGTAATCATTTATTTTCCCGAAATACATTATTTCATATAGAATTAACGACTGCATATATTTGATGATTACATGTAAAAGTATGCAGACTTATTATACTGAATGTATTACATTATCACAGCCAAACTGGCTGTGATAATGTAATAAATTCAGTATACTAACTATTAATAAACTTATCCCTAAATTGAAAATTTCTCTCTCAAAGTGTACTTAGCAAGATACGTATACTTTGCAATTTTGGTGAAATGGCTACTGGTATGAACAGGCACCTCAGTGTGGCATGCTTGTCATTAAATAGATGAAGACCCTTTGATTATTAGGAGTGGGTGGTTGGTCGGGAGCATGCGAAGGGTAAATTAATGGTAAGGGTTCCTCCTTGTAGGAATCACGATCCCCCCCCCCCCCACAATGCAACTGGTTAAAATACGGGATCAAACTTGTTGGCCTGGCCTTAAACTAGTTATTAGGACCCGTTGAGAATCGGTGGTGCCATAAAGGTTTCGCCCTGTCTGTCCATCTGTCTGTCCGTCTGTTTTTAGCTCACCTGAGCGAAGCTCATGTGAGCTATTGTTACCGCAATGTGTCCGTCGTCGTCCGTGAACATTTTCAAACGTCTTCTCCTCGGTAACCATTTGGCCTATAGTCACCAAACTTTATGGTCATGGTCCTTAGGTAGGGGGATTACAAAATTGTTAAAATGACGTCATTACGGAATCCAAGATGGCCGCCGTCTAAAAATAGCACAAATTCTTAAAAAATCTTCTTCTCAAGAACCGCCAACCGGATTTCGACAAAACTTGGTAGGAATGATCGATGTACAATGCTCTTTCAAAGTTGTTAAAATGGTGAACCCGGGGCCAAAAATGGGCGTGGCCCGTGGGGTCAAATTGGGGTAAAATTTTATTTTTGACCGAATGTGGTCATGTCATAAATCAAATCGAAGGTATCAACGAGGCGATCACTCTGGTGCATTTTTTGTCGAAATCGGATGTTTTTGTCATCCAAGATGGCCGCCGAAATGTCAAAAGGTCGTTCTTTTATTAGAGATTTCAAAATTCTTCTTCACATGAACCGCTTGGCCCATGGTAGCCAAACTTAAAAATTATGGTCCATGGGTGAAACCTTTTCAGATTTGTTAAAATGGAGGTCATCGCTAATCCAAGATGGCCGTCGTCTAAAAATAGCATAAATTCTTAAAAAATATTCTTCTCATGAACCGCTAGCCAGATTTAGACGAAACTTGTTAGGAATGATCGATGTACAATGCTCTTTCAAAGTTGTTAAAATGGTGACCCCGGGGCCAAAAATGGGTGTGGCCCGTGGGGTCAAATTTTATTTTTGACCAAATATGGTCATGTTATATATCAAATCAAAGGTATCAACGAGGCGATCACTCTGGTGCATTTATTGTCGAAATTTGATGGTTATGTCATCCAGGATGGCCACCGAAAGGTCAAAAGGTAATTCTTTTATCAGAGATTTCAAAATTCTTCTTCACATGAACCGCTTGGCCCGTGGTAGCCAAACTTAAAAGTTATGGTCCATGGGTGAAGCCTTTTCTGATTTGTTAAAATGGAGGTCATCGCTAATCCAAGATGGCCGCCGTCTACAAATAGCATAAATTCTTAAAATATCTTCTTCTCATGAACCGCTTGCCGGATTTCGACGAAACTGGGTAGGAATGATCGATGTACAATGCTCTTTCAAAGTTGTTAAATTGGTGACCCCGGGGTCAAAAATGGGCGTGGCCCGTGGGGTAAAATTGGGGTAAAATTGGGGTCAAATTTTATTTTTGACAGAATATGGTCATGTCTATATCAAATCGAAGGTATCAAAGAGGCGATCGCTCTGGTACATTTTTTGTCGAAATTGGATGGTCATGTCATCCAAGATGGCCGCCGAAATGTCAAAAGGTCGTTCTTTTACTAGAGATTTCAAAAAAATATTTTTCACACGAACCACTTGGCCCATGTTGGCCAAACTTCACAGTTATGGTCCATGGGTGAAGCCTTTTCATATTTGTTGAAACGGAGGTCGTCGCTAATCGAAGATGGCCGCCGTCTAAAAATAGAAATTCTTAAAAAATCTTCTTCTTATGAACCGCCAGCCAGATTTCGACGAAACTTGGTAGGAATGATCGATGTAGAATGCTCTTTCAAAGGTATGAAAATGGTGACCCTGAGGTCAAAAATGAGTGGCCCGTGGGGTCAAATTTTATTTTTGACCGAATATGCTCATGTCATGTATCAAATTGAAGGTATCGACGAGGCGATTGCTCTGGTGCAATATTTGTCGGAATCAAATGATTATGTTATCCATGATGGCCGCCAACAGGTCCATTTATTCGAGATTTTGAATGTCCTTTTCTCAGGAACCACATGGCCGATGCTGGCCAAACTTTATAGTAAGTTAAGATCCTTGGGTGAAGCATTTTCAGATTTGGTAAAATGAGTCATCGCTAAAACACATGAACTCAATGTCACATTCTCCTCTGGTGTTCATGGAGTCAGGTGAGCGAATTAGGGCCATCATGGCCCTCTTGTTTTTTAAAGGTTTTGTAAGTTTCTCAAATCACCTATAATTTTTGTTTGCCTTCAGCTAATATCTTCATTTTGCACACATGCATTACTTAGTAACGATACATCCTTCCACATTAATATAATTACCCTCGCTACTGATCGTACGTCCATCCGTCTGTCTGTTTATACAATTACCCTCGCTACTGATCGTACGTCCGGCCGTCTGTACAGAGTTTTATAATCACAGATCCATGTTCTGATCCGACTTTGACCATGCAGAATGATCAGGATTCACATTTCCCAAAGTCTAAGGTCCTTTTTGTCAACCAAAAACCAATCTACAGTGGAACCTCTCTAAACCGGACACCAATAAAACACCTGTGATCTTATTTTTGATGAGTTTCTTGGTGATAATGTCTGTTCGTGATCGCAGAGCACACAACTATGGCTCAGAATGATTAAATGCCCGATCTATAGTGAAACCTCTAAGCCGGACACCGTGGGGACCTCTCAGTGTGTCCGGTTTATAGGTTTCACTGTACCAGTATGGTTCATATTTACTTGTCGATGGACTTGCAAAGCTGGGTGGAAATGAAAACTGATTACAAACTCCATAATTTCCCGTGGATGGCAGGTGGGAGCATGTGATGGCTAATTTAACGATCGGGTTCATCCTTACCAGAATCCCGACCGGATACCTGGTTTGGCCCTCATGTATGTGACGGTTGAATCTGGTTATACCCCTTATGTGAGTATTACGATTATTCATAATCTTATTACTTTTAGGGAAAGGGCCAAGTGACTTGGTGTGGTATGGACCTGGCAATAGGTCAGGTTATTCTAATTTCAGGGCTGAATATATACTTTTTTATGTAAATATTCCCCCAAATTCAGCAGGTTAAATATGGGATTGAACCCGTTGGCCCGGCCTTACATGACCTAAGCTGTTGATAGACTGTTAAACACCAATAAATCAATCAAATAAACCATAACTTCCCATTCTCAGCCAGGGTGCCAAACTAAAATTTTACATTGGTCAGTTTGTCTCCATACAATGTACATGTACATGTATATGGTGTGTGAAGTTTGCCACCATTTTGTCCCAGCTTCTACCTTCGTTGTCTCCACAACTACTGGAGCTATTGGATAAAGTGTGGATACTCCGTTAACATACACAGTACAGCCCGAAGATGACATTGTCCTTAGACCTGAAAATGTACTTTTTCTCAAAATAACTGTGGATACCACTGTGGATCACAGGTTGAAGTAATGGACCGAGGTCTATAAATACATTAAATATGCCTAAAAGCATCAATAAATGAAGAAAAAAAAATAAGCTAATTTTTTTTTTTACACTACACCCTCCATATACTTTATACTTCATTTATGAAGTATATGGAGGGTGTAACAAACATTTTTATCTTATTTTTTTTTCTTCATTTATTGATGCTTGTAGGCATATTTAATGTATTTATATACCTTGGTCCGTTACTTCAACCTGTGCTGTGGATGGCATCAATCTGCCCTTATATTACTGTATCAGAAAGTGAATAGACATAATGTCCCATCAACAGCTCGGGTCATATAGAGACGGGACCACAGTTTAAAGTCTCATCCGACAGACCAGTGGGATGGAAATACTATGAAAGTATTTTTGATGCCTCAGGCGAGGTTTGAACACACAACCTCCGGATTGGAACTTATATTATCAAACTTGCACGTCAAGTTACCAAGATATTTCACTGGTGCTGCACTCCGCACCAGCGTAAAATGTTTCACGCTTAAATAGGCGCCGGTTACCTGATGAATTCCCATTCAGCTACATGCAGATAATACTGCATAAACATATTTTCATCTAATAACTGGCGCAAGAAATTTGCGCCGGTTACTAGATGAAAAATGTGTTTATGCAGTAGAGGAGCCGAGTGGCATCTCATTAGACAAGAATTCCGCCACGGAAGCGGTATCTCGCCTGCCGAGGCATTTGACCGTGAACATTACAAGTAAATAAATGACCTGGACCTTGAGAATTTAGATGCGTAATGAAGCATCATCCGTCGACAAACATTGATGTGAAATATTATCAAAGTGTGGCAAGGGGTTAAAGAGATATTGTGAAAAAATAATAACTTTTAACGCATTTCTGTTACAAAACTGGTGAACATTAGAAGTAAATAAATGACCATGACCTTCAGAATTTGGATGTGGGGGTGTGCGTAATGAAGCATCATCCCTAGACAAACATTGATGTGAAATATTATGAAAGTCTGGCAAGGACTTTAACGCATTTGCCTTACAAACAAGAATTCTGCGGAATCAAGTGTCTCGCCTTGTCCGCCGCCTGGACCTCGAGCCTGGGCCCGAAAGCAATTTTCACTGGCCCGAACATATACAATTATGGACTACCGGTAGTGAGCCATAGAATATCAGATTATATTCTATGGCTCACTAGTCAATAATTGTTTTATTATATGATAATAGTCTGTATATAGCACTTACGACCTTATGCTACTAGACAACAAGAAACGAGGCAAAGCCACAAAGGCCAGGTTTTTTCAAGCATAGACACTTGTATAACATAATTATACCCACTTTTTGTAGACTAGATGGCCGTGGCCTGCATGTCGCGCCTTGGGGAGAGGCATGGACACTAAAAAAAGAGATATAGTAGATGGAAAAACTTTAACCAAAAAACTTTAACCGCACACACGGACGTACGGACGGACGGACGGACGTATGCCAAAATGCCGACTATATCGCGCTTTCCGCAAGTGGGCGCGACAATGATGATAAACACCCATGTGAAGTATCAAGGTAATGGGTGAAGCAGTTGCAGAGATATAGTACACAAAAAAACTTTAAGAACAAAATTCAAAGTAGACCATGACATTGGGCACAGGGGCCGCACGGTTAGGGGGTAGAATGAAAATATGGATGATGATAAACGCCCATGTGAAGTTTGAAGGTAATGGGCGATGCAGTTTCAGAGATATAGAAGCTGTGAAAGTTTGTTGGTCCTATGAGGTACAGTAACAAAGAAATGAACACGAAAACTTAACATTGATTGTGGACGCCGCCCGGCAACCACCCGCCCGCCCGGCTTTCGCCAATCCAATAGCCTGGTGTTTTTTTTCCTGGCTAAAAATTGAAAAAGAATTTGAAAAAAAACAATGGAAAAAGAAAGTTAAAAAAAAGAAAGTTTAAAAATTAAAAAAAAATGCTCGCTACTGGAGCACAGAATTTTTAGCTCACCTGAGCGAAGCTCATGTGAGCTATTGTTACCGCAATGTGTCCGTTGTCCGTCTTCGTCGTCCGTCGTCCGTGAACATTTTCAAACGTCTTCTCCTCGGTAACCATTGGGTCTATAGTCACCAAACTTCATGGTCATGGTCCTTAGGTAGGGGGATTACAAAATTGTTAAAATGACGTCATTACGTAATCCAAGATGGCCGCCGTCTAAAAATAGCACAAATTCTTAAAAAATCTTCTTCTCAAGAACCACCAACCGGATTTCGACAAAACTTGGTAGGAATGATCGATGTACATTGCTCTTACAAAGTTGTTAAAATGGTGACCCCGGGATCAAAAATGGGCGTGGCCCGTGGGGTCAAATTTTATTTTTGACTGAATATGGTCATGTCATTTATCAAATTGAAGGTATCAATGAGGCGATCACTCTGGTGCATTTTTTGTCGAAATCGGATTGTTATGTCATCCAAGACGGCCGCCGAAAGGTCAAAAGGTTGTTCTTTTATTAGAGATTTCAAAATACTTCTTTACATGAACCGCTTGGCCCATGGAAGCAAAACTTAAAAGTTATGGCCCATGGGTGAAGCCTTTTCAGATTTGTTAAAATGGAGGTCATCGCTAAACCAAGATGGCCGCCATCTAAAAATAGCATAAATTCTTAAAAATCTTCTTCTCATGAACCGCTAGCCGGATTTCGACGAAACTTGGTAGGAATGATCGATGTACATTGATCTTTCAAAGTTGTTAAAATGGTGACCCCGCGGTCAAAAATGGGCGTGGCCCGTGGGGTCAAATTGGGGTCAAATTTTATTTTTGACCGAATATGGTCATGTTATATATCAAATCGAAGGTATCAATGAGGCGACCACTCTGGTACATTTTTTGTCGAAATCGGATTGTTATGTCATCCAAGATGGCCGCCAAAATGTCAAAAGGTCGTTCTTTTATTAGAGATTTCAAAATTCTTCTTCACATGAACCGCTTGGCCCATGGTAGCCAAACTTAAAAGTTATGGTCCATGGGTGAAGCCTTTTCAGATTTGTTAAAATGGAGGTCATCGCTAATCCAAGATGGCCGCCATCTAAATATAGCATAAATTCTTAAAAAATCTTCTTCTCATGAACTGCTGGCCGGATTTCGACTAAACTTGGTAGGAATGATCGATTTACATTGCTCTTTCAAAGTTGTGAAAATGGTGACCGCGGGGTCAAAAATGGGCATGGTCCGTGGGGTCAAATTTTATTTTTGACCGAATCTGCTCATGCCATATATCAAATTGAAGGTATCGATGAGGCGATTGCTTTGGTGCAATATTTGTCGGAATCGGATGATTATGTCATCCATGATGGCCACCAAAAGGGCCATTTATTCAAGACTTTGAATGTTTTTTTCTCAGGAACCACATGGCCGATGCTGGCCAAACTTCATAGGAAGTCAAGATCCTTGGGTGAAACATTTTCAGATTTGGTAAAATGAGTCATCGCTTAATCCAAGATGACCGCCATCTAAAAATAGCACAACACATGAACTCAATGTCACATTCTCCTCTGGTGTTCATGGAGTCAGGTGAGCGAATTAGGGCCATCATGGCCCTCTTGTTTTTGAATAGTCCTATATTTATCTAAATATCATGTCTGAACAGGTCCACATATTGCCACAATATTGTCAACGGAAATGTAATATAATAATTTACCTGTATAAATTACCTGTAATAATTTACCTGGACAGTTTGTTTGTTTATTGGTGTTTAACGGCCTATCAACAGCTAAGGTCATGTAAGGCCAGGCAAACGGGTTTGATCCCGTTTTAACCTGCTGCATTGGGGGGAAAATTCCAAGATCAGAACTGAATATTTACATCAAGAAACGATATATTCACCCCTGAAATTAGAATAACCTGACCTGGTGGCAGGTCCATACCACACCAGTCACTTGGCCCCTTCCCCTAAAATAGGATTACGAATAATCGTAATACTCACATAAGGGTTATAACCAGATTCAACTGTCACATACAAAATTCCAAAGACGTATGTGAGGGCCAAACCAGGTCTCCAGTCGGAATTCTGGTAAGGATGAACCCCGATCGTTAAATTACCCATCACTTGCACCCACCTTCCACCCACTACAGGGCTCCAGATAAGGAATTTGACATTGGGTACTGTTACTCCATACTTTTGAAATCAATTGGGTATTCTCAATTTTCAATTGGGTATTTTAAAAACGTTACCCCATCATTTTTTTTTCAATTGGGTATTTCCATATTTTGATTACAAAAACAGGTAAGGCGTACAGAGCACACGAGAAAATGGGTCATCATGCATTAATGTTCAGTTTGTAGTATAGAAACAAATAGTTTGATCTTGACCCTGGAGCCCGGAATTTTGTTTAATAGTCCTATATTCATCGACATATCATAGTAAAGGTATGTATAAAGTTTGATGACTGTAGCTGATACGGTGTTGAAGCAATGACCGTAACAAGAAAACTTACATTGAATGATGACGCAGGGCAAAATAACAAGTTGTGTTGTGTAAAGCGTATCACACATGAAGTTCCATCCAAATTTGATATACATGTATTGTATATGTACAGTAGGAGCAGTGCAGCACGTCTCAGAATATCATCAGAAGAAACACCTCAAATTCCACACGAAACATAATTCAGGACTCAAGATGGCGGCCACATGTGGTGTTCGGAATTGAAGGCCACCCCAATTTGGTTGATCCTGTACTGGAATTTCATTATTAACACATACGGTATGGTTTAACAGTTTATTATACTCATATGGTAAATAATATTGTTTAATAAGGCAGATCTACACCGATTGACATTGTTTGAATTGTGACAATATTGACATTCGGCCATCAGGCCATGCCATTATTTTTCTCTGTAAAGCGTCCACCCAGATGAACCTACATACGTATCCGGTAAAAACAAACAAAATCTTGAAAAAAAAAAAAAAAAGTAAATTTATGTTAAAAATTTCCTCAACCCTTTGCAGTCTGCAAAGGGTTCAGGAAGTTTTTAACATAAATTTACATTCGCAGTCTGCAAAGGGTGGAGGAAGTTTTTAGCATAAACTTAAATTTCCGCCACCAAAGAACCACTCTAAACACCTACCGGCCGCGCACGCTTAACACAGACAGAACTGAACCATTTAAAAGAAATCTTAGCAATGGTTAGATGTATGAAATGAAATGAAATGTATTCAAACTACTACTACTTGTAGTTCAAATTGCATAATTTTATACAAATTGAAATTTGCATTTGATGGTTAGGCTAACATTATTATTTCAAAAGACCTAATTTTGTCCGTATGCAAGCAGGGATCATACATAGTCCCAGATGCAAGGTAATATATTATACAGACCCTGGTGCTTATTTTTCTACGTTTCAAATGGTTTTTATTTGATTTATCGGTGCTTAATGGCCTATCAACAGCTAAGGTAATTTAAGGCCGGGCTAACAGGTTCCGGTCGGGATTCCGTAAGGATGAACCCCGATCGTTAAATTACCCATCACATGCTCCCACCTGCCACCCACAAATGGAATGGAAAGACGAACAATACAGGCTCACATAAACATCTTTGTGATCACTATTTCCGAAAGCAGGCCTGATTAGTCAACTATAATAAAAAGTTAATTTATAATAAAAAGTTCATTAACAAGCAATATTGTGTAGAACTGCTTTATAGATCACAATGATCAATTAGTATAAATATATGTGACTATCTATGTTGCCTATCATGTTCATGAAAAAAAGGTGTTTACCACTTTTCTGACTATAGTGTAGCCCATGATCCGGATACACATATCTATATCAACACAATGCGACATGCTTACTGGTTTTGCTACAGAACAGATAACATCCCTGTTGCCTCCAATAAGAAATTTTACTTCCTTATCCGGCTACAGAAGTGTGCAATGTGATCTGGAACTACACTGGTCCAAAACTGAACAAGCCCACATTTTACAGGTCAATCAAAAGTGAACTCGAAGAGATCCACCAAATAATACTCTTTAGATACTGTTAACCCATTACGTTCGTAAATACTCTTTTATTGATGGATAATTTCTTTATTTTCTTTATTGTTCATCGAAAATATATGTTGTGTATATATACGAGATGGTTCAAATGAGTGGTCACAACAAATATTTTGTTGGGAAATAAGATAAGGAGAACAAAAATTAAAAAATGCATACATTTACGTCTGAAACAAAATTATTTTGAATGTAATGCGATACTTTTGTTTGTTTGGTTGTTGGGGTTTAATGGCCTATCAACAGCTAGGTCATTTAAGGCTGGGTCAATGGGTTTAGTACTAAATCCCATATATTACCTGTACAAATGGTGGGGAAATCCCAAAATCAGAACTGAATAAACAGAACAGATAAGGAACACAAAAGAACTGAAAAAAATATTTTCAGCCCTGAAATCAGAATAATCCTGAACTGATGCCAGGTCCTCACCACACGAGAATCACTTGGACCCCTCCCAAAAGCAGTAGGATCAGTAATAATCTTATTGCGTTTATAATGGGCAATAACCCAATTCAACTCACAGGTAACACAAGAGGTAAAGATAAAAACGTACCCGAGGGTCAAACCAGGCAAATCGTGATTCCTATAAGGAGGAACCCCTACCGTTAATCTATGCCGTTGCATTCGCCCGACCAACCACCCACTTAAAGTGATACTACATCAATGCATGGTCAAGAGTATGCCATACAGAGCCAATATATGTAAATGGATATGCATATGAATGTACCAGCTGATCGAGAGTTACATTGGTCAAAAGCCGATTTTTGTCCTGGCATGTGACATACATAATTATTATTATTAATGGTGTTTAACAGGGCTGGGTTAACGGGGTCGAATCCCTTGTGTTACCTGTTGTGATGGGGATTAAATCCCAAAATTAGATTTAACAATCAATATTCATCCTTAACGGAATCGCAATCGGAGACCTGCTTTGGCCGCCCTGAACGTCTTTGGCTTTCTTGTATGTGAGAGTTGAATCTGGTTATACGAGTAATATGATTATTCGTAATCATATTATTTTAAGGGGAAGTGGCTTTGGTGTGGTATGGACCTGGCACCAGGTCAGGTTATTCTAATTTCAGGGCTGAATACATATATTTTGTTGATGTAAATATTATGTTCTAATTTTGGGATTTTCCCCCCAATGAAGCAGGTTGAATACCGGTTCAATCCCGCATGTAACCTGCTGCACAGTTTACCAGGGGCCTATTTCAGCAACATTGCAAAGTATACTTTACTAGCAAAGTATACTTTGAGGGAGTAATCATTTATTTTTCCTGAAATGCATTATTTCATATAGAACTAACAAATGCATATATTTCATGATTAAAAGTATGCAGAATTATTATACTGAATTTATTACATTATCACAGCCATTAAATGGCTGTGATAATGTAATAAATTCAGTATAATAACAATTAATAAATTTAAAAAAAAAATGAAAATTTCTCCCTCAAAGTATACTTTGCTACTAAAGTATACTTTGCAATGTTGATGAAATAGGCTACAGGCCAAGTTGGTGGGCTGTCAAGATCTTGGTAAACATTTCTGTGAGAATGTAAACTTGACTGGTTGATAAAAAGGCATTTCTTGTTGGATCCTGCAAAATGTAACTGCACATTTAATATTAATATACAAAAAATATATTAACTCTTAGACTGCTATCTTATTTTTGTTGTTGTCTGCTGTTTATTGTCTATTTTCCATTTTTCTCATCATAAATGTGCTGTCAAACTTTAGAATAATTTCCAACATGCTTTGACAGAACTTCAGAATAATTTCCATTGGAGCAGACGACAATTGTTGTGAGTAGCGGTCTAAGGGTTAAATATTTTTCATATTGGAATATGATATAGCACATTCCATTTATCACAAAGATTGAGTCACATGGACCACAGGTTGAAGTAACGGACCGAGGTCTATAAATACATTAAATATGCCTAAAAGCATCAATAAATGAAGAAATTTTTGTTTTTGTTTTAACCCCCTCCATCTAATAATGATTAGATGGAGGGGGTAAAAAAAATAATATTTTTTTCTTCATTTATTGATGCTTTTAGGCATATTTAATGTATTTATAGACCTCGATCCGTTACTTCAACCTGTGACATGGACCTACAATGCATTTGCAACTAAGACTAGATGATGCAACAGAGGTTTGGTAATGTCACCTGAAATTAGTATCCCATTATAAAGTAAATTAGAATAGTAGAATAGTAAAACAAATACTGCATAAGAAGTCAAGAACATGTCAATACAATACAACTGAGACGAACCATGTGACTTTGTACCTTAGAAGATGTATAATATTTCATGAAAAATATTTACAAAGACTGATATTTTCCATAAATAACACTGAAAACAATTTTCATAGCAAAATTTTGCTCTAAAAACTTTTGTCAACTTTTGATGTCATTTACAGAAAATATCATAATTTTGTAAATATATGCATTTTTTTATGATATCGCTCATCTTTGGTAGAACATCACATGGCTGGTCTTAAATCTGACAGTGAAAGGAAGCACATATTATACATGTTATATGGCACTACCAACCTGGGTTATGTATGAATATGGTGCCTGTAAACGCCAACACTGCATTGTGTGCAAGACTAACTATTGTTCTCAACAATTGATATGATTAATAATATCTAATTCTAACAACAGTTTCTAATACCAGATAGAATACATTTATCCAAACCTTGCAATGTCCTAATAGATGCTAATCAATGGCAATTTTTCTCAAGGCATGCTGGGTAATTTGTGGGCTATCAATAGATAAAAAATAGCAGATGACAATTAATTATATTTTCTTTTATTTCTCCTTATAAATGTCATGAATATGTCTTAGAATTTCATTAGAATTGTGTCCGGAGGAAATTTCAAGACATATTTACAGAGAGAAATAAAACATACTCGTATTAAATTCGTTTGGCGGATATTTTCGCCGCTAGCATGCAAAGAGTTAATATCAAAATATTAGCATACCCTATTAGCATATCTTGTTTTCTTCTCTTTTAACATACTTATATTGGACAATGAACGCCATAATTAAAATGGGCCTATCAAGTTTGAAACCAGTGTAGCCGCATACAAGCATGCGCATCCGCAGTCGCGTATGGGCCTACACTGTTTTCTATTAAGTTACTAAAGCATTTATGCTGCCTGTGTCACAGTAGTGAAATCACTAAACATACCACATGCGTGTACCAGCAGATCAGGAGCAATCCTGATCATGTTGATCAGAAACTCAATTTGCAGGCTGATTGGTACGGAGCCCCGCAGGGGACATGGATTTTTTTTTATTAATTTGTTCCCCATGAAATAACAATTTGTTCCCTGAATTTAACAATTCGTTCCCTCGAATTAACACCCTCAAATTAACAATTCGTTCCCACGAAATGATAATTCGTTCACTCAATTTAACAATTCGTTCCCACGATATAACAATTCATTCCCACGATATAACATTTCGTTCCCACAATATAACAATTTGTTCCCACAAATTGTTATTTCGTGGGAACAAATTGTTAAATTGAGGGAACAAATTGTTATTTCGTGGGAATAAATCAATAAAAAAAAGAATTGTACGTCCCCTGCGGGGCTCCGTAGATTTGGGCTACACAGGTACCAACTCAATGAATCCTACTGTTTTCACATGAAATCAAACCTATTCACTACTCTGGTATAGGTTATTTACCATGACAAGATTTCCCATGGTATAAGAAGGTATCTATCAGGCCCGTAGCCAGGGGGGGTCGGAGCGTTCGGACGACCCCCCCGCCCAATCTCGAGGTCCACTTTTTTAGCCTCAAGGTCCACTTTTTTAGACCCCCCTAGATACCTCAGGCCTCTTGGGCCTTCGAAACGACCCCCCTTCAAACAGGTGTGGCTACGGGCCTGTCTATTCTAGTAGCACCTGAAGAATTCTAAACAAGTACTGAGTAACATAATTAAATATCTGTGTTCAACAAAACTAAATCTGTATCAGTAGCCTATTTCAGCAACATCGCAAAGTATACTTTTCTCGCAAAGTATACTTTGAGGGAGAAATTTTCAATTTTAGGATATATTTATTAATTTTTATTATACTGAATTTATTACATTATCACAGCCATTTTGGCTGTGATAATGTAATAAATTCAGTATAATACTTTTAAGCATCAAATATATGCAGTGGTTAGTTCTATATGAAATAATGCATTTCAGGAACAATAAATGATTACTCCCTCAAAGTATACTTTGCTAGAAAAGTATACTTTGCAATGTTGGTGAAATAGGCTACAGGACTAGCAGATAATAACTAATTTAAAACCGACAAACTATCAACAATTACAGCTGTAAAATCTGGGCTTGGTTGCTCAAAGCTTCTGCTAGCTTAACAGACTGTTAAATCCTTAGCATTGCTAAGGATTTAACAGTCTGTTAAGCTAGCAGAAGCTTTGAGCAACCTGGCCCTGGGAAATAAGTATACATGGAAAATATGTGAATATGTGAAGAATGTGCAGACAGTGTGATAACATTTCTCATTCAACAATACATCTGATAATATATGTTAACAATGTTTTAATTACTACATTATAGCCTTTATTTATCCGAGGCTATCTCTTTGGTGACCAAATGTGGTTACTCGCTAATTGGCTAGCTGGAAAAGCAACAATCAATCATTAATTATGAACTGTCAATTAGGCTACCCTGTGCACATTTTATTCTCTGTTTAATAAGCTAAATAAAAACAAAATAATTTTTAGATTAATTAAAAGTATTACTAACGTGGAATGATCAATGTCCATTACCAGCGACACTAGGAGCAGTCTTCGGGAAGAGCGATATCGATTTGTCTCTTCTGGTTTTCGATTTCAGAGGCTGATACAAGATTGTTTGACAAAATTGTGAAAGTATCTGTTTTGTGGCCAATAACATATAAACACATACACTTGTTGTAAAAACAAACTGACGAACATACACTTATTTTCCGGATTTTACAGTATCTTGTTCCCATTTTTTTTAGTTAATACTAAATTCTTCAACATTCTGATAAAACAATCAATAACATGGGCCAGTGTGTGTGTGCAAATCAGGCTTATATCAGTTCTGATACACATAGATCAGCCAGAGCACGTATAAATCGTTGGTGCATGTACCAGAGCTACAGATAAGTTTTGTATCTAAAGAGTATTATACCCCAAGATTTCAAATTCAATGCGTATTTTACTTTTACAAATGTACTTTTTGATTTTCTTCCTTCTAAATTAGGGAACAAATGACAAAAAATAAAACAAAACAAAAAATTCACTTATTTCAGCTGCAAAAAGCAAACACTAACACTGTTTGCTTTTTGCAGCTCAACTAAGTAAATTTTCAAATTTATTACAGTATTTTCACTCGTATTTTCACATTGCTGCGAGTATTTTGTACTCCCACTTTTGATAATCAATGCATATTCTGCTAAAGTAAGTGTGTAAAATACGCCAATACGAACCTTATCTGGAGCCCTGCATGTACAATTCATCTTGATGGTGAACATTGTACACCCCGGCCTGATTCTGACCATGCAGACTGATCTTTTAACCCTTTCACCCCTAAATATCCAACACTGGCTATTCCATGTCAGATAATGTTTGGACTATTCTATTAATGAGAAATGCAGATGTTTTTATAGAATTTAACAATACCGACAAATGTTGTAGATCCTGATGAGACGGCTCCTTAGGAGCCGGCTCATCTGGATCTACAATGTTTACACATGTTGGTTTTTACGGTTAATAGGGTTGAAAGGGTTAAGCCCATTTTGTCAGATCATGACCAACGTAACTAGGTAACTTGGCAGTTATGAATAATGGCAATATATGTAGCTTGTATGCATCAAATTACACCCAATAAATTATTTATACATGTGATACAAAATATGCTATACTAGGATAAAATCATGTTTAACTTGTGTAGCATTTTGTTGAAAATAATATGAATAAGATAATTAATAACGATATTAGTCTTCATAAGAAAATGATTAAACATTCAAAGAAATAACTAAATTCCCTGTACATGTATATTAAAACATGTTGTAAACACCATTTTCTGTCGCAAACTCTTAACATCATTTTCTGCAAAACTAGATGGCTGCGGCCCGCATGTCGCGCCCACCGAGGCTTTGATAGTATACTGAAAAACTTTAACCAAAAACTTTAACTTGGACGTACGTATGCCAATGTGCAAGCTATATGTCCACAAGCGGGCGCGACATTAATGCGATAAACTTGATTTTATCCATCATAGCTGTCATAAAATTAATACACGATACACTATCACAGTATTCACGTGTCTGATAATTAATATCTCAACACGTTATCACAGACTGGAATGGACAGTACAGAGATTCTGTTACATCAATGACAGTATATGAACAACTCTCTATTCCCGCTTTCTCATAATTTACCAACATTGGAGGCATAAAGGAAAACATGGACAGTTATTAGTAAACAAGAGCTGCTAGATCATAGCAAAGGTTGATAAATGTTGATATTTTCCAGCAATGCTCCACTGATTCAACATTATGACCCTGAATACTGTTATCAGTCGCTTCCGTGAAGCAAGTGAATACAATATCTGTAAGTTGGCAGTCTTAAGGACACACACTGTATGAATTCAGAGCTCCAGATAAGTTTTGTATCTAATGAGTAATATACCCCCAGATTTCAAATTCAATACGTATTTTACTTTGATAAATATATTATTGATTTTCTACCTTTAATATTAAATAGGGAACAAATGATACAAAATAATTGTTTTTAAAAATTCATTTATTTGAGCTGCAAAAAGCATTTTGCAGCTCAACTAAGTAGATTTTCAACTGTATTACAGTATTTTCACTACTCAATTTGAAAATCAATGCGTATTTTCACATTGCTGTTAGTATTTTGTACTCCCACGTTTGATAATCAATGCATATTCTGCTAAAATAAGTGCGTAAAATACGCCAATACGCACCTTATCTGGAGCTCTGGAATGACGTGTACCGACAAAATGGGCTAGGCTACCTAGCACACTCCTGCAGTCGGAGATTTTCAGTACTGAGATGCAAGTATAATTCTTGCGAGTACAAAAGGCTCTAATCATGTACCCCAATATTATTTTGAAACTCAGGCATTGATTGAGGCTTAGTTATGGTCTTGTGTTTGATTTGCATTCAAATTTGGAGTACAAGGTCAATATAAGTAATCAATCACGGGCCCTGATCCAGAACATATACTTGACTCAGGCACGGATACATAAATAATTACAAGTCGGTTTAGCCGACCTTCGCGAGGGCGATTCGCATCGTAAAGTCGGGGGGTCGTCTGGGGGTCTTCCCCCAAGAAATTTTTAAATGCCAGATCGCCGCAGATGCGATTCTCAGGAAATTTTTGTAATCATACAACCATACTGCTGAAATGAAGAGTGGTTAACCTTTATGCCAGTCACCGGTCAAAAAGCTCTATGTTTCAGTTTCTTAGAATACATCACGAGTATGGCAGTGTATGTTGCAATACTGTGTTAACATAGCGTTTAACCCATTACATGCGGAATACATCTTTACCTTTACGGGTATGAATTTTTAAAAATATTTTTATTTTTGTTATTTCTCAATGAAAGTATATGTTGCGACCACTCATTTGATGGTGGTGGTCGCGACATATACTTCTAAGCACATTTGAAGAAAATATTTATGATTTTCCCCAATCAAAATGGCATATCCTCAAGCATGAAATGGGTTAAATACAAACCCTGATGTGTTCCATGTTAGCACTTTAGCTTTCACAATTCCTAGCAAGGAATTCATTTAACCATTTCCCCATTTCCAAATTGACAGCCATCAAATCTTTGACTATGACTAGCAATTATGGGGCTTACAACCTTTGCATCCAGTGTAGACCCAGATCAGCCTGCACATCTGTACAATCTGATCATAATCTGCACTATTCAGTCGGTATTGATCCTTAGTAGGAGGTAGCATATCCGAAGCTATGCTGACACACACCAGAAGACCCACTTTTTCAAGTCAAAGTGATGGACCAGGAGCTATAATGACCACAAAAGCCGTAAGCTTCATTTCTCCAGTCATAAACCAGTTTGTAAATTTGTAATATATTTTTTGGGAAATTGTTGAGTTGCTTCAAATTTCAAATCGGAATAGTTTCCAAATCTGGTTGGAAAAACGTTCGCTTAACCCTTACACCGCTATCTTAATTTTTTGTCGTCTGCTGTTTATTTTGTATTTTCAATTTTTATAATCAAAAACATGCTTTGACAGCAATTTAGAATAATATTTACAACATGGAAATGATTCCAATGGAAATGATTCTGAAGTGCTGTCAAACCATGTTTTTATTGAGAAATAAGGCAAGATATAAAATCATAAGCAGACGGCAATTGTTGTGTGTAGTATAAGGGTTAATATATCACAGATCTTCAAAATTGATTTTGAGAAGATTTTCACATCTCACAGACCAGTGTATTAATTGTTACACCCAATTTGGGAGATGAATCATCATCTATAAGCTGGTCTATACTGTGCCAGGATGTCCCCCCTGCATGGTTGAGTGAACAGACTGTTCCAACCACTTTCAGAGCCTGTCTATACTGTGCCAGCCTGTCACCCCTGCATGGCGGTGCGAATGGACTGTTCCAGCAGGCTTATCCAGTTGTATTTCTCCTCTGGCGTCTCGGTTGTGTAGAACCACTCCTGCTTGGGAGCCTCAATTTTGAAGCCATTCTTCAGGGCTGAAAAGTAATTTGATTTATGAATCGCTGCACCAATTTTAGTAGTAATTTGGTCACAATATGTGTCTGGGAATGGTGCTTTGTTTCACATACACCTCTGTCTAAACATTAAAGATCAAGGTCACTGAGGACTGTGTTCATGCTGTTATCAAGGCGGCCGAAACAGTACGAAACTTTGTACATTGTACATGTTGTACGACTAAAATGTTTGTAAGTGCAAAATTATGATAGTCTGTAAATTTCACATTAACAATGTTTTCTTGTAAAAGTCACCCTCCCCATTTTGTTTTATTTGATGAAATTCCATTAAATATTGATTTTGAAAAAAGAGTTTCCAATGGGAATTTAACATGGGGGGGGGGGGAGGGGAAACGAGGTAAAGGAGCTGGGGGACGAGTAAAAAAACAATACAATTTGTAAATTGATTCCGAAACCTGGTTAGATAGCTAGGAAATGATGTAACTAAGATTTTGAAAATTGGTCCACAAATTCTAAAAATTATTTAAAAAAAATATAATATTTTTAGCCTCTATGTTAAATTCCCTTAGGAAATATATTTTTTTGCAATACAATCAATATTTGATAAAAAAAAATTTGGAGGGTGACTTTTTTGGGAATATTTGATCAAATTTCACGAAATAAAAAGGTTCAATCTTAAATTTTTATAATATTTAATATCATAGAAAAAAATATGTTTTTGCATTGTTTATATGGACATAAAATTTGGGCAGGTTTCGTGAAAAAGACAGAAAATTGTATTTCTTCAGTCACACTTGCGAGCTTGTGAGAAATGAGGTTAATGGGTTTTGTAACCAGTGTAGATCCAGATCAGCCTGTGCATCTGCACAGTCTGATCAGGATTGGCACTGTTCACCATTCTAACAAGCAATATAGATAGTTATTAGTCTACTAGAGACTCCGTGTGCTATTACATCAGGAGCGACACTGGCCACAAATCCCATAAGCCCCATTTCTCCTGTCACAGCCATACAATATTCACACAGCTGGACACACACAAAACTACCTTTTGTGTCTGGCAAGTCGTGGACCCTCATCCTGGTTAGGGAGATGCTCGCCTCAAACTTGTACGAGAACTCGATGGCTCGGCTGAACGGGAAGTGCTTCGACATGCGCCGAGTCAGCACCAGCGCATCGTTAAACAGGAACAGGCCATGCACGGCAAAATGCTGGAACACTCTGGAATCATAGAGCTGTATTTACTACATGTGTTGAGAATTGATTGATTGATTGATTGGGGTGATACATCCGTTAATCTGCAAGGTCATATGAGACACGCCATGTGATTTTGTACCTTCGGACATCTGCGTAATTTCATGAAATACGTTTACAAAATTTACCATACTTTCCGTAAATGGCATCAAAAGTTGACAAAATTTACAGAGTACAAGCGGAATATAATTCCGCATGTAAACTTTCGACTTTATTTATGAAAAACATTGTAAATTTGATGGAATGGCGAACAGTGCAGATCTTGATCAGACTGTGCGGATGCACAGTCTGATCTGGATCTACACTGGTCGCATAACCCATAAACCCAATTCTCCAGCCACAGCCACATATACAGATGTGAATGCACCTGGTGGGGCTCGGCAGGTATTAACATATTCTCAACACTGAAATCGCATCAAAGACTTTCAGTACTGCAAGGCTGTGTGCTGGTCCGATGCCAGGAACCCTTACTACATTGTATCACTTAGCCCCAGGTGTGACTCTAGTAAGATCCACTTTTCAGATATGAATCCTTAAGGACAAATTTGTTTATATACTCTACCATCCTCCGCAGTTACAGTGCAATCTTTGTAATTGAATATTATAATATAATAATAAAGAATGCCAAAAATACAATTCTATGAAATAAAACAATTTATCATGATTCTCAGAAAATGTACTGGAATGTGTAGTAAAGTAATTACATATTGCACAAATAACAACATTAAATATTGTTGTTGCACTGAAAACTAATATAGGGAGGGAGATGGTATTTTAGTAGAGATAGGACTAGGTTGGAGATAGCGATGAATTGACATGGTCGAATATTTTCGCAAAAGAATATCAAATCATGTTACCCATCACAAATTATTTTTTAATTAATTTACCGACAAATTTTAATCACCCATTGGGCGTGGGCGTGACAACGGTGGCTTCACAACTCTCAGTGAATTGCTTAAATGACCAGCGTGACATGCTTTTAATAATGAATCATGTCAAACACTCAAACAAATCGAGGTGGACGAATTAAGCAAACAACCCGAGGCAGGTGTGAACTTATTTTGTTTTATTTGACAATAGGTTTTGAAAATTAGTGTTAACCAAATCGATCGTGGCAGCCAGGCGCTTAGGTGATTTACCCAAGCGTCTACTATGTGATTGAGATAGCGATGTGATTTTTATACGGAGGGGACAGAATGAACAGTCGAGATAGAGAACATAATTATTATAAGAGATAGGGCATGTTTGAGATAGCCGAGGAAATTTATATTAAACGAATAAGGATATAATTCGGGACATTAGCGAATCATCGAGATAGGCGATATCATCGAGATACTGATGTTCGAGGTACTGATGCTCGACTGTATGTTATTTCTAAATATTTTCAACCATACAGACCAACATTGTGAGCCGTCTCAACTGGATCTTCAGTATTTGTCATGATTTTCAATATTTTGAAAAATTTATCCTGTTTTGATTAATGGAATAGTCAGCATGGCCAGAGAAATTAGCATGGAGCAGTCAATGTCAGATATGTAGGGGTGAAAGAAAGTATTAAAACAACATACTGCAATTCAGGAATTTCCGAGTCTTTGGGCGGATTCAGGGCAGATGCATCTTGCTGCTTCACTAGGTATCTGTTGGCTTCAAGTAAAGCCTGAAATGGCACATACATATCTTCACTATAACACGTTCCAATGGTATTGTGTAACTAATGCATCATTGTATTCACATTTGTAGCACTTTATGCAAATATAGTTCAATCTCAATTAATATAATTCCACAATAATATTTTAAACACTTTTTTTCCTCTTGTAAACATCTTTTTTTATTTCCTTTTAGATATATTCAGTAGAACCATTAGAGCAACGCGTGTGTGAAATATCAAGCAGATCCGTGTAAGGAAACAGAAATTATAAGACATTTACCCGAGTGTTAAGGTATTAGGTGATACATGTAGATAGATACACTTGACTTCAATGATAATTGCTTCATAACAGTGATGTGATATATGAATATAACATATGTGAATATTGTCTTGATACTGTATACTATATGGAGCATTGAGTTGCCATCTCCGCATCTTTGTATGTACAATCCATCGTACAGTTTCACCACTTCGTGCGTTTGACACATACAGCAAATACTGTGACAGTAAATTTGATTTGGTGCAATACATAATAGACAGATATGACAACGGCAAGCTATAAATATTATGCCAGCAAACTATACAAAAGACGAGATATCCGAGCATTTCTCCCATCAATCTCAAAATAAATTTTGATGTGTAAACTTTTCAATCTGATGCACAGCCTATTGTGAGTGTACACGTTACCCATAGGTAAAGCAATATCTACTCGCATAGTAGGCGAGTAGACACCAGGGACAGTACACTCAGGTAACTGCTTACATGTCACTGGATTTGATAGCTAATAACAGAGTACAGTAGTGGGTACATATGGTAAGTGTTGTGTGGTGGGCCAGGTAAAAGTGATACACTGTGTGATTTTCTGTGTATGAGGGTATTTACAATGGTGGTTCATGTTTTTAAAAACACAGGCACAAACCTGTCTGGAAAACTGACATATTTTACAGTTTGGTGTAATATAATTGATACGAGTATATGACATAATGCATTTCGGGAAAAATAAATGATTACTCCCTCAAAGTACAATTAGCTAGATAAGTATGCTTTAATAGCAATGTTGGTGACATCGGCTATAGTTGTTATCCATATATTGTAGAAACAGGTGCCTACATCAATCACATACCGGGCAGTTCTGTATCTTCCTCTGTAGCTCGATCATTTCTCTGTCCCGCTCCATTCGTAGTTTACACTGGTGAATGCAAATGGGAGTAAAGTTCAGCAATCCTACTGTTTGCTACGGTATTGTACAAGCTATCAATAGTGTGTGGTAATTTATCAGAAATGATAGATTATGGTCTAGACAATCAACCCTTTATAACGTACCCGCATATATTACACCTTCTATAAATTCATAATGCAAACGCCCATTTGACGTATTGCATTTACATCCCAATACAATACATTAGACACACGTGACGTCATGCGATGTTGTTGATTGGTTAAAGTTCACAACGTCGCTGTTCCACGGATTGCGACAAAATGACGTAAAACAAGATTATTGTTAATTTTAACGCCATATTTGGCTATTTACAGTTTTGACACTATTAGAAAATGCGGTGTAAATATAAGTAATAAACAATACAATACAATACATTTGATCTGTTTGAAGTTTGTATTGTTACCCCAGTAAACTCAACAGCCCATGGTTTTATTCCTTAAATACAGTACGTAGAAAACATTTAATCTATTAAACCATTAACCCTAACAAATTTGAATTCAATTTAGTTGTCTGGGCCCGGTTGCTCAAAACATCTGTTAGCTGAACGGTCTGTTAAATCCTTAACTGAATGGTTAAAATCTCTGTTAAACAGCCCTGCTGTTTATTTTAAAATTTCCATTTTTATAATGAAAACATAGTTTGGCAGCATTTTAGAATGAATCATGATTATAAATGCTAAACATAGTTTGGTAGTATTTTAGAAACATTAGGAAATGCCAAACAATGTTGTTACAGTAACACAATTATAAACAACAGAAGACAACCGAGTTACAAGGGTTAAATGTATTCTGTTTACTGATGGCCCACATATTCATTTCTCAGCACATTGTATTTTTTTATCGCCAATTGTTTTTTGTTTTTTTTAAAGTGGCGATTTTTTTACTTTCCCCAGCGGAATCCCTGCATTAATGCAAACTACATTGGAAAATACAAAAAAAGTCAATTAAAAAAAAAGTTACGATCATGTTGTGCTGAACCCTTGATATCATACCTCCCTCATACACCTGTCCAGCTCGGTCAGTGTGAGAATGGCGTCAGCTAGGTCTCCGCGATCCTGGTGAGACTTGGGCGTGTGCAGCTCAAACCAACTCAACAAATTCACATAGTCATTGATCCGGCGAGATGGCAGTAACAGTAACTCCTGCAGACTAGAAACAAGGGGATAATCAACTGTGGCAGCAACAGGAGAATGGGGTTTCTGACATATAATACAGTCTACACTCGTTACTCGTTACCTCAAACTCTCTTAAGTTAAAGTCACATTGTTTGTCCCAAGTGTTTGTTTTTCTATATTATAACTCTTGTTAGCTACACTTTTCGCTATTAAGCTTTTTCCTGGTATTTGTTGCATAACTGTTTGTACTATCAAAAACAAATGTAACGTTTTCAATAAATGGACTATCTTCCATATGTTGCGTCAATTTTATATCGATCAGCATGTTATCAATCAAATGTGCAGTTAGGCACCTGAAATAATTATGTGTTACTTATGTGGCTGTGACTTATGGCTTATGAGATTTGTGACCAGTGTAGTTCCTGATCAAACACCGCACTCCTGTAGCATGATAACGATCTATATTTCTTGTGCACATGTGTTTCATTGGTCTAATGGTGAACAGTGCAGATCCTGATCAGCCTTTGCGGATGCACAGGCTGATCTGGATCTACACAGGTCACAAAACCCATAAGCCCCAGTTCTCCAGTCACATCCACATATAAATCAGTGGGCGGATGCAACTACCGTGTACGAAGCGGATTCCCTCTAGCGCTCCACGCTATTCTGTTTTCATACTTGATCTCGAATGCCACATCTACATACAGTTTACTCTCGTCTGTTAGAACCAATGCCAACTTGGCACACATGTCTAAACCTGTACAGTATTGTAAATATATTGTACCCACTTTAGTTATCGAACTTAACTCTCGATTTGTTAATAATTGCGGCTCAATATTATTTACCATAGTATGGACAATATGGCTAATTATTATTCTTTCTGGTGATGTTCATCCAAATCCAGGTCCCATAGATAGTGATAATTCATTTGAATACTCATTCAGTTCAACTTCTTCTCAATCATCGGCACTCTCGTTGAGTCCCAACATAATTCCACAATCAGATCTGTCTCACCATCTGTCATTCGTACACTGCAACGTTCAAAGTTTGTACCCAAAAATAGATTTATTAAGGGCTGAGCTTAAGGACTTTGACATAATAGCTATCACAGAGACGTGGCTTGGTGATGACAACAATACTGACAATATCCTTCTTAACAACTTTAAATCTCCCGAAAGGAAGAATCGTCATGCTGATAGGCATGGCGGCGTGGTCATATATATTAGAAACACATTATTTCATAAACGTAGACTCAATCTCGAACTCGCTAATATTGAATCTATCTGGGTTGAAATTGTGTCTAACAAAAAGCATTTCTTATTTGGCGTCTTTTATAGACCCCCAAGCGCTAACGTTATATATAACAATAGCATTGAGGACTCAATTCATATGGCCATTGATACCGGTTTCCGAGATATTATAATTGTTGGCGACTTTAACTATTATACCTTAAACGCCCAATCGAACAGAAAGGTAACATCTATTTGTACACAATTTGCTTTAACGCAGTGTATATCATCCATAACACACTTCACTGAACATTCGCAGTCCATTATCGACTTACTATTCGTATCTAATAAAGACTCTATAGTTATGAGCGGAGTAGGCGATCCATTTTTACCGCAAGATACGCGGTTTCATTGTCCCATTTTCGGCCTTTTAAAATTCTCCAAGCCTAACGTCAAGCCATTTAAACGTAAAATATGGAAATATGAGAATGGTGACTATGACATATTACGCAGGGATATCTCCAGAATAAACTGGGATGACTTAAAATCGCAAAATATTGATGAATATGCACATAATATTATTAATACAATTATTACACTTGCCGAGATTTATATTCCTAATAAAGATATAATCATTAGACAGTCCGATTTGCCTTGGATAACAACTAACATAAAGAGGATGATTAGAAAACGGAAAAAACGGCTCTATCATAACGGCAAAACAAACTAATAATAACTCACACTGGTTAAAATTTTGTAAACTTCGGAATGACGTCATTTTAATGATAAGGGCATCCAAGAAATAGTATCATGACGGGATAAGTAATAAATTAAAGTCAGGACAACTCTGTTCAAAAGATTGGTGGTCCGTATTGAAACATTTTATCAATGAAAATGAAAATAAAACAATTTCACCACTACAACATAACGGAACAATAAGTGATGATAGTACAGAAAAGGCTAACATTTTAAATAACTATTTCCGTGACTAAACAGTTTTACAAGACCCCCCCTTCACACCTACCTACTTTAACACCATATGCAGTGACCAATACTCTTGAATCTATCACTCTAAGTGAAATAGATATACATAATATATTATCTAACTTACCTCTAGGGAAAGCATCTGGCCCAGATGGTGTCAATAATCGCATCCTTAAAGAAGTAAAATCTGAACTAGATGTCCCTTTAAAGGACCTTTTTAATAAATCTATACAATGTGGACACTTTCCAGACGAGTGGAAACAGGCCAACGTATGTCCTATATTTAAGGCTGGTGATCCCTCTCTCAGTTCGAATTATCGCCCCATATTCTTGCTCAATAATATTAGTAAAGTTCTTGAAAGGGCAGTTTTTAAATATTTGTACAATCACTTCAAAGACAACAATATATTAACACCTTTATAGTCTGGATTTGTACCAGGTGATTCAACTGTAAACCAACTGACCTTCCTTTATAATGCATTCTGCCGTGCATTAGATGATGGAAAAGAAGTCCGGGTTGTATTTTGTGATATCAGCAAAGCATTTGACCGTGTCTGGCATACCGGTCTGCTTATGAAATTAACAGCGGCAGGTGTTGCTAATAACGTTCATGACTGGTTCGCCAGCTACCTTAGTAATCGGAAACAAAGGGTTGTGCTGCCAGGAGTCTACTCTAACTGGAACCACATTAGAGCTGGTGTCCCACAAGGTTCTATCCTCGGACCATTGCTATTTCTCCTATACATAAATGATATTGTTATGGACATAAGCTCCAATATACGCCTCTTCGCTGATGACACCAGCTTATACCTTATTGTAGACACTCCCGAAACTGCTACTAGGACCATTAATTCCGATCTTAAAACTATTACCAATTGGTCTAATAAATGGCTTGTAACATTTAACCCTAAGAAGACAGAATCACTACTTATATCACGGAAACGTAACAGACCAGCACATTCCCCAATATTGATGAATAATGTTAATGTTTCAGAAGTTGAGAGCCACAAACACCTAGGTATATACTTTAACAATGAAGGAACATGGCATCAACATATAGAATATATAACAGGGAAAGCATGGCGTAGAATATACATTATGAGAAAACTAAAATACATACTAGATAGAAAATGTCTTGAAATAATTTACCTTTCCTTTATTAGACCTCTGTTAGAATATGCTGATATCGTATGGGATAATTGTACTCAATATGAGAAAGATGGATTGGAAAAAATCCAAATTGAAGCTGCCCGTATAGCTACAGGTGCAACTCGGCTAATTTCAATCGATTCATTATATGCTGAAATCTGCTGGGAAACATTAGAAAATAGACGACATTCACATAAACTGTCGCTTTTTTACAAAATGAAAAACGGCATTTCACCTAATTACCTTGTAGATATCCTTCCGCCTCAAACAGACACTACTCATTACAATTTAAGAAATGCTGACAACCTACAGACCATACGATCCAGAACAACTCTCTTTTATAACTCATTTCTTCCCTCTTCAGTCCGAGACTGGAACTCTATGTCAGACAACACACGGAATGCTCCTTCACTTAGTTGTTTTAAAACCAAAATTAAACAAGAAACGAGGCAAAGCCACGAAGGCCAGGTTTTTTCCAAGCATAGACACTTGGATAACATAATTATACCCACTTTTTGTAGACTAGATGGCCGTGGCCTGCATGTCGCGCCTTGGGGCGAGGCATGGACACTAAAAAAATAGATATAGTAGATGGAAAAACACTTTAACCAAAAAACTTTAACCGGACACACGGACGAACGGACGGACGTATGCCAAAATGCCGACGATATCGCGCTTTCCGCAAGCAGGTGTGACAATGATGATAAACACCCATGTGAAGTATCAAGGTATTGGGTGAAGCAGTTGCAGAGATAAAGTACAACGAAAAAACTTTAACAAAAAAATTCAAAGTAATTTGAACTTGACATAGGGCACAGGATCGCGCTTTCCGCAAGCAGGTGCGACAATGATGATAAACACCCATGTGAAGTATCAAGGTATTGGGTGAAGCAGTTGCAGAGATATAGTACACGAAAAAACTTTAACAAAAGAATTCAAAGTAATTTGACCTTGACATTGGGCACAGGATCGCGCTTTCCGCAAGCAGGTGCAACAATGATGATAAACTCCCATGTGAAGTATCAAGGTATTGGGTGAAGCAGTTGCAGAGATATAGTACACAAAGAAAAAACTTTAAAAAAAAATTCAAAGTAATTTGACCTTGACATTGGGCACAGGATCGCGCTTTCCGCAAGCAGGTGCGACAATGATGATAAACACCCATGTGAAGTATCAAGGTATTGGGTGAAGCAGTTGCAGAGATATAGTACACGAAAAAACTTTAACAAAAAAATTCAAAGTAATTTGACCTTGACATTGGGCACTAGGATCGCGCTTTCCGCAAGCAGGTGCGACAATGATGATAAACACCCATGTGAAGTATCAAGGTATTGGGTGAAGCAGTTGCAGAGATATAGTACACAAAAAAACTTTAACAAAAAAATTCAAAGTAATTTGACCTTGACATTGGGCACAGGATCGCGCTTTCCGCAAGCAGGTGCGACAATGATGATAAACACCCATGTGAAGTATCAAGGTATTGGGTGAAGCAGTTGCAGAGATATAGTACACGAAAAAACTTTAACAAAAAAATTCAAAGTAATTTGACCTTGACATTGGGCACAGGGGCCGCACGGTTGGGGGTTAGAATGAAAATATGGATGATGATAAACACCCATGTGAAGTTTCAAGGTAATGGGCGAAGCAGTTGCAGAGTATAGTAGTAACAAAGTAAAAAAGTTTTAACCAAAAAACTCTAACCAGACGTACGTTAAAAAGTTAACGTTGAAAATGGCTAAGTCAAAATAATAGGTGAAGGTAAAAAAATGGTCACATGTTGGATAGTTGTATGTGGTAGGCACCCTTGGTTATGAAGCTGTGAAAGTTTGGTGGTCCTAGGTGGTACAGTACCAAAGAAATGGACTTAAAACACGAAAAACTTACATTGTAAACGCGAAAAACTTAACATTGAAAATGGCTAAGTAGACTGCACGGAAAAAAATGGGTGAAGTTAAAAAAAAAAGTAACATGTTGGATAGTGATATGTGGTGGGTACCCCTTGATTATGAAGCTGTGAAACAGTTTGGTGGTCCTAGGTGGTAACAGTACCAAAGAAATGGACTTAAACATGAAAACTAACATTGTAAACGCGAAAACTTAACATTGAAAATGGCTAATGATAAGTTCGACTACTTGCGGAAAAAATGGTGGTCAAGTTTAAAAAAAAAGTAACATGTTGGATTAATGATATGTGGGTGGGTCAACCCCTTGATTATGAGCTGTGAAAGTTTGTGGTCCTAGGTGGTACAGTAACAAAGAAATGGACTCAAACACGAAAACTTAACATTGATTGTGGACGCCGCCCGCCCGCCGCCCGCCCGCCGCCCGCCCGCCCGGCTTTCGCCAATCCAATAGCCTGGATTTTTTTTTAAAAAACCTGGCTAAAAAATCACAGACAAGGTTCCAAGTTATTATTACAGTGGTCAACGGCATATGCAAGTATTACATACACGACTCCGGACAAAATGCAGTGCTCTTTACTATGACCTTCATTGCAAAAATATTGTTGAATCACCAAATTGTATCTGTGGTCAAGTTGAAGATGCCACTCACTACTTTTTCTCCTGTCCAAGATATGCACTACATAGAAACCAACTAATAGATGATATACAAGCTTATTGTCAACCGACCCTCCATACTATACTCTATGGTAATATACAACTGGACGATCCTACTAACGAAACAATATTTACAGCTGTAAGAATGTACATAGAGAATACAAGTTGCTTTTAAATGGTACGGTGGAACCTCTGTCAGCCGGACACCTTGTAAATGACTGTGTGGTTAATTCTGGTGGGTTTTATTTTTATTTTTATCTATCTCTCATGGTACAGTCTGTTCGTGATTGCAAGGCATGAAAGAGGTGTAGGAGCGATCATATGACTGATTTACAGTGGAACTTCCCTATGCCGGACGCCCTGGGGACATCCCAGGGTGTCCGGTTTGGAGGGGTTCCAATGTGTCTGCTTTTGTACATCATCACGACAACCAAGACTTAATGTGGTGTGGGTGGCTTTTTTTTTTCTCTCTATTTTTGTTTTATAATAACGAACTAAAATAGTTGTCTTTCCTTTTTTTGTTAAAATTGTTTAATGCATGTATATTTACATATTGTCATCTATAATACATCTACCGGGTATCGCAGGAAGCAGAAACTATGAGCATAAAGCAAGAATAAAATCTCAATTTTATGCTAATGGCAGTACTAATTATGTTTGTTATGTCCTGGTTCTTGTAGCCTGTGATACCAAGTTACACGTCAGGGAGAGGATTTATATAAGCTTGCTTTCAATCCAATCCCATTTGTATAATTCTGTATTTACTACGATTGATGCATTACTTGTAAATAATATACAAATAAAATATGTTTAAACTAAATCAGTGTAACAAGCATAAAGACTCACGTCAACATCTTTGTTTCTGGCATCCTGTCGTTCCTTGCCAGGAATGCCCTGAAAGACGGTGTCTGTTCTTTCGTCCGTTCGATGCAGGACAGTATCACTTCGTTGTTGTTCACAAAGTTTGTGTAGACCTTCAGGTGGGTGCAGAACTTGACAAATATGTCACCCAGGCACGAGTTTTGGCTGTCCCATTCCATTACACGTTCCTTGAGGTTTTCTGTGAGATCCCTGCAAAACAGAATAGTAACATTAACAATTTTACATGAAATCAACACAAATGGACTTTTATAGTCCATTTGTGTTGATTTCATGTAAAATTGTTAATTGTTAATGTCCTGATTAATGAAAAAGGAATATTTTGTCAAAAAACTACATTTGTCAGCAAGCCAGGGCTTGTGAAATGTTAGAACCATAATGGGTGAATGGCATACAGTGCATCCTCTCCCAAATCATCCTCCACGAGTGAGCCACTGGCCGATAAAAGGGACCTGATGATAACCATGATAACTGCAACAGTTGAATTGGGATCCAAGTTTGTTTGTTTGTTTGTTTATTGTTGTTTAACGGCCTATCAATAGCTAAGCAAACGGGTTCGATCCCGTTTTAACCTGCTGCATTGGGGGGAAAATCCTAAAAGAAGAACAGAATATTTACATATTTGCATTACAATAACCTGACCTGGTGCCAGGTCCATACCACACCAGTCACTTGGCCCCTTCCCCTAAAACAGGATTACGAATAATCGTAATACATAAGTGATATAACCAGATTCAACTGTCACACACAAAATGCCAAAGACGTATGTGAGGGCCAAAGCAGGTCTCCAGTCGGAATTCCAGTAAGGATGAACCCCGATCGGTAAATTACCCATCACTTGCTCCCACCTGCCACCCAGGAATTGGGATCCAAACATTTCGCTGATGGTAGTAAGTATGATTTACCAAATGAATCCGGTGAGGATGTGCAGGCTGATCCCAGAATACACCCGTTGAAAAGGTTGTAATGTCCATTTTACTGATGACACAGATCGCTACACATTAAAAAGCTTTAATAGACTAGTCTAGATTAGATTTTCAGACTAGTCTTTTATGAAAAGAGGGTGTTTTTCAAAAATATGAAAATTACTTGCAAAAAGTGCAGATCCTGATGAGACGGCTCGTCACGAGCCGGCTCATCTGGATCTACACTGGTTGCCAATACCACTATACAGGCCTGTGGTGTTGAACGGGTTAAGCTGACTTACTTGCTGAGCTGTAGTATGGCCATCACATCAGAGAATATGATCTGTAAGTTCTGGTTGCTTATGATAGCCCTGAAACACAGAGAAAACAACTAAATCAATACATATTTTGGCCTATTGTGCTTACGTTACAGATGGTCATCTGTGCATCTTCATACAGTACGCAAGGCTTCAAATAATGAGTAAATTAGGGTTTCAAGTCCATTCACCAACTTTGCAATACACAAGTGGGAACACTCCGAATTTGGAAAATCGTGAGTAACTTCCCTTAGAATTACTTCTGTTATATCATCTACATTGGAATTGGCGGAATGACGTCATATTGCTTTGGTTAAATAATAAAGAAAGCACTGGAAGCTATTTTAAGCGAACTTACATGTGTGATGTTCCAAGTTTAGTAACCTATTTACAAGAATGGCATATTTCTACAAACAATAGCTACCTGCGAACAACTGTCAGATATTTCACTTTCTATGGTTGGCCTCAATAGATAGGTTTTATTATTACGCAACTCCCTATATAAGTTCATATTACATAGTTTAACTATTCCCTGGAGTTTGAAGTGTCTATAGGAATGAATGGTCCAGTATTCCCGCGACTTTTCCAAGTTTATATCCCCGATAAATTCCACAAAAAGGCCATTCATTCCTTATAATTCCAGCATTTGAAATAAATTCATCAAGAAAATGTGTTTATTTTCCGTTTACTTAAGAATTATTTTAACTGCACCTCACGGTTATGGAAAGTAGTTCGGTGTGGGAGTTTACTGGGATATAAATTTTGGACAGAGACTTGCTACGGGCCAATCAAATGTTAGGGAATAATGTAAATATTTTTGTGCTGGAATTATTGGGCAATAGTCAAAACTATTTCACCCCAAAACTCATGACGTCATGATTCTTGTCGAAGATTATATCCTAAAAGTCAACGTAATTTATATCGGTCAGTCGTTGCGCCCCACCCCAAAGTCACATTCATTGTGTCACGTATGGTACGTATGGTATCATTCATGAGTAAATTACAGGTTGGGTAATAAGACAGTGAGCTCATGGTCATTCAGGGAACAGTCAAAACTGCCTGCAGCTTCGGGTAATAATACCTCGGGTCATCCACAACACCTTGGGCAATAGTTTTGACTGTTCCCCGAATGCCAATGAAATAACTGTAATAATTACTGTATACTATTTATCAAACTAACACACCTGTTGGACCTAAGGGCAGCACTTAGGGGTTTGAAGTAGACATTTCTCACAGCCTGTAGTAGTCTGTTATACTCTACTTCACTCGACAATATCTCCATGGCAATAGGGGTGCGCTTCTCTGGATGATACGAGTATTTCTGGGCAGTCTGAAGTGCAACAGTTTGTGTATCATAAGGAATGCATTGAGGCACATTTTGTTTGGAATATTGCAGGAAATAACATGTAGCTTAATCCATTGAAACATATGCATACAATACCTTTTATTGAAAAAAATCTGATTACCGTAAAGATTCTAATAGACGCCCATGCTCTAATAGACGCCAACCCCCCACTTTTTACGTTTAAAATGACACATTTTTGGCCGATTTTCACGAAATTAGTGCCTCTAATAAACGCCCAGTACCGACTTGAAACAAAATCGGAGCTTATTGTTCAATTAGATTTTTTTTCTTTCCATTATTTCGAAAGCAACTTCCTTTAAAATCGGGGAAAAAACATAATTGCTACTTTCACTTTCAAAAGCGGAAGCGAAATTCGACTGTTTCCGGTGTCACAGTCAATTCCTCATCAGCAGTAGCTATTTGCACGGACACAGGGTGATCAGAATTTACACGGTTACGGAGACGCCATTTTCAAAGCATCTCAAACCCGACAGATCCGAAACGCTGACGTAAATAGGCGTAAATCAGTAGGCGTAAATCTGATCAGCATTAATGATTGACGCTGTCTTGATATACATTAAAATACCATTAAATTTAACGTTTCTACCGACTGTACCATAATGACCAGAGTGGGCCGAAACGTCTTGGCCCAAATGTTTATAAACTGACAGACAGTACAATCAAGTCTGCCGTTTGAGAGTAACATCCCTTAGTTATGTTTTTGTTCAGATAGCAGAACTTCGTATATTTTTTTATCATTTTCCCTTTGCTGAATAACACTTGCCTCTATTAAACGCCCACCCTGGACTTCGGAGCCAGTGGTGATTCTAATAGACGCCCGGGCGTCTATTAGAATCTTTACGGTATTTGTTTATTTCAACATTAAAGGTACATGCCCACGCAGTGGGTTATCATATAGTGATATAGTGATACAGATACTTTTGTATATTCTGTACGTATGACATTTTCTGGCAAAATAAACATTCATTCACCATTACCCCACGTATTGATTGGCATTATTACACATTTTATTTTAGACAAACATTTTCACACTAGCTGATATCAGGGGCGATAACCGTGTTTCCTTAAAATGTTAACGGACATTACTATTTATTCTCTGTATTTACTTTTTGATGTGCAATGATCATACTTCATAATCTGTCGAAAATATTATTTTTTCAAGTGACACATTTCATTGGTATAAATAAGTAAAAAAGATCATGCCTCATTTGCATATCAAAATAGCCGGATACCAACGCGCGTCACTATCAGCATGATCAGTAAACTGAATATTACTAAACGATTATATCTGTTTTCCGGGCACTTATAATTTTTAGAACTGGTGGAATAGTGACACAATTAAACACTTATTTAATTCCTATAAAGAACGGTTTGTGCTTTATACCGAGTGGGCATGTACCTTTAAAGTATATGCTGTTACCACTCATTTGAACATCGAGACGGTTCATATGAGTGGTAACAACATATACCTTCGAACGGAAATAGATTTGTGGATCACTAAGAATGCATTGGGAGACATTTTTATGAAAAGAAATCTGATTATTTTGTGTATTTCTAAATAAAAGTATATGTTGTTACCACTCATTTGAACCATCTCGATGAGACGGTTCATATGAGTGTATTCCAGTGTATGGGTGTAAATTTCACATGTAGCTTAACTCATTGAAGTCTATGGATACACAGGGATTCCGCTGGGTAAATAAAATAGGATAAAAACAAACAATTTTCAAAAACAAAAAAAAATTTCCCCGAAAATTGTAATTTTTTATCGCCAATTGTTTATTTTTATCGCCAATTGCGAAAGTGGCGATTGCCAGCGGAATCCCTGGATACAATACATCTTTTTGAAAAACAATCTGATTATTTTGCTTATTTCTCCGTAAAAGTATATGTTGTTACCACTCATTCGAATCGAAAATATTAAACAAAATTCATACTGCTGTGTATGTACCTGGCATATATTGAGCTAAACTCAACAATATCATATTGATCATTCGAGAAAATAGAAATACTTCCTTTCAATATGCATACAGCATTTGGGCAAGCTATCAAGTTATGACACAATAGTAATAACCAATAATGTGTATCAATCCACGTATTGTCTCCCATTGTATAGGCAGACAAACCACATTGTCTGGTGATGTTGGTTGAGCCATAATAAAAGGTATGTTGGTTTGCCCGAACGTCACCTACCACAAAAATGTGCCTACTTAAAAGCATTAAATAAATCTTTTTTTTTTAGTGTAGAAGTAAAAAAAAAAAGAATTTTATTTGCTTTTTACCGGAGATACACAGAGAATGCATTTTTTTTTTACGAGAAAAAATAATTTGACTACCTACCTATGTTCGTAAAGTTGTCGGGTTTGGTTAAACCTAAAATCATTTACAATTGGCCATACCAATTTCAAACCTTCAGCACCAACCTAAACTATGTAAAGACATGACCACGATAACTCACCAATCGTTCGTTCCTGCCAGTGGAGCGGAGGGTACCGAACTTCACGGTGAGGTCCTGTGTCTTCATGATCACCTTCCTCCTCTGTTCCCTCTTCTTCCGGTGTGTCTCCTTCTCTGTCCCCTCATCCTTCACCGCTTCTACAAGTGTAATTGTCTCTGTGACTGGGGAAATGGGGCGTATGGGATTTACGACCACTACAGACTCATGTCAGCCTTTGACCAAAAAATATCACATGATAATATCTAGTCTTTTATACAACGAGAGACTATATACAGATCTATCAGACCTATTTTTCCCCGCCATGCACCTATGCCTGTGAATTAGAAATGAGGCTTATGGCATTTATGACCATTGTAGATCCGGATCAGCCTGTCACATAGAAATGAGGCCTATGGCATTTATCACCATTGTCTATCAGGATCTACAGTTCATGATTCAGTTTAGTAAAAGTGTTCAGTTTGTCATGCTTCCGACAGACATTTGATCCTTATCAGTACCCTATTTCACCAACATTGCAAAGTATACTTTTCTAGCAAAGTATACTTTGAGGGAGTAATCATATATTTTCCCGAAATGCATTATTTCATACAGAACTAACCACTGCATATATTTGATGATTAAAAGTATGCATAATTATTATACTGAATTTATTACATTATCACAGCCAAAATGGCTGTGATAATGTAATAAGTTCAGTATAATAACAAGAAACGAGGCAAAGCCACGAAGGCCAGGTTTTTTCCAAGCATAGACACTTGGATAACATAATTATACCCACTTTTTGTAGACTAGATGGCCGTGGCCTGCATGTCGCGCCTTGGGGCGAGGCATGGATACTAACAAAATAGATATAGTAGATGGAAAAACTTTAACCAAAAAACTTTAACTGGACACACGGACGTACGGACGGACGGACGGACAGACGTATGCCAAAATGCCGACGATATCACGCTTTCCGCAAGCGGGCGCGACAATGATAATAAACACCCATGTGAAGTATCAAGGTAATGAGTGAAGCAGTTGCAGAGATATAGTACACGAAAAAACTTTAACAAAAAAATTCAAAGTAATTTGACCTTGACATTGGGCACAGGGGCCACACGGTTGGGGGGGGGGGTAGAATGAAAATGGATGGATGATGAAAATCACCCATGTGAAGTTTCAAGGTAATGGGCGAAGCAGTTGCAGAGATATAGTATAACAAAAAACTTTTAACCAAAAAACTTTAACCAGACGTACGTTAAAAAGTTAACGTTGAAAATGGCTAAGTCAATTACGTAGAAATAATAGGTGAAGGTAAACAAAATGGTAATGTTGGATAGTTGTATGTGGTAGGCACCCCTTGGTTATGAAGCTGTGAAAGTTTGGTGGTCCTAGGTGGTACAGTACCAAAGAAATGGACTTAAACACGAAAACTTAACATTGTAAACGCGAAAACTTAACATTGAAAATGGCTAAGTCGACTGCGCGGAAAAAATGGGTCAAGTTAAAAAAAAGGTAACATATTGGATAGTGATATGTGGTGGGCACCCCTTGATTATGAAGCTGTGAAAGTTTGGTGGTCCTAGGTGGTACAGTAACAAAGAAATGGACTCAAACACAAAAACTTAACATTGATTGTGGACGCCGCCCACACCCGCCCGCCCGCCCCGCCCCGCCCGCCCCGCGCCCGCCCGCCCCCGCCCGGCTTTCGCCAATCCAATAGCCTGGATTTTTTTTTCAAATTTAATAAATTTATCCTTAAATTGAAAATTTCTCCCTCAAAGTATACTTTGCTAGAAAAGTATACTTTACAATGTTGGTGAAATATGCTACTAATTGCAGGCTAGCCACAAAAACATACTCCTAGTTTCTCCAGTCCCACTCACATATATGGGCACAAACAGAAACCATTGATTTGCATTGTCAGGATATAAGACACAAATGACTTAGATTGATTGGTAAATGGATTGCTGGAAACATGTATTTACTAGAAAAAACAATTGGTTACAGACAGGCCGAAAAAGTGAAAGTGAATGGGTTTAACGTCCCACCAACAGCTAGGGCCATACAGAGACATGACCACAGTTTAAAGTCTCCTCAGACAGACTAGTGGGATGGAAGCCAGGTCCCCTAAGCCACAAACCATCTCCCTCCTGACATTAAATAAATTGCATTCTTCTACTGGATGCGTGCAAGACATACTGACAGACAGGACAGTATAACATACCCCTATCCTCATCCTCCAGAGACCCCCGGAGCGTGTCCCGCTGGCCTTCCACATCCCAGTCCCCGGTCGACTGTGGGCCCCTCTCCATGTTCTCGTCGTCATCATCACTGGCCATCAGGGCCTTCTCACGGTCTATCGGCGACCGCAACTGCAGCACAGAGGGGTGGATAGTGTGACTTATAATGTATTTATTATCACGTTTGACGTAAAAAAGCGGGGAAACACGTCATTATGTAACTATTCATGCGCACAGCACAATGTATTGATTATAATCTCTAAAATAGACTAAATGTGCCAATATATCCGCTGTGGAAGAGTATTAAATAGGACATTCCATATTCCATGTTTGAATAGCAGAAATAATACACGCATGTCCATCAGCGTACGTGCAAGCAACTCGTTCGCTATGCTCACTCGTTGCTTATGCGGAAGTTAACGCACACTCATATATTATTACTTGCTATTCAAACTGTATGGAATATCCTCTATATATTGGCCACATGCTGACAAACAGACGACCGCAACTGCAGCACGAAGGGCTGGGTAGTGCGACTTATTTATACCTAAACTCTCACATAGGATGATATACTGTATTACTATTAATATATATTTCGGTATTTCCTTATAATTCCACTTTGAAATAGAATTTGGTTAGAAATAAAAGGAATAAATGATAATTTTGCAGAATTTATCAGGGTATAAACTCCCATAGTGCAATTATGCTGGTTGAAAGCCGGAAAAATATTATAGGAATTAATGGCCTTTTTGTGAAATTTATCGGGGTATAAACTTGGAAAAGTCGCGGGAATACTGGACCAGTATTCCCGCGACTTTTCCAAGTTTATATCCCCGATAAATTCCACAAAAAGGCCATTCATTCCTTATAATTCCAGCATTTGAAATAAATTCATCAAGAAAATGTGTTTATTTTCCGTTTTCTTAAGAATTATTTTAACTGCGCCTGACGGTTACGAAAAGTAGTTCGGCATGGAGTTTACTGGGATATAAATTTTGGACAGAGACTTGCTACGGACCAATCAAATGTTAGGGAATTGTGTAAATATTTTTGTGCTGGAATTATTATTTCTTACATTTCAGCCGGTAGTTTACAGAAATCTAACGGTGAACTACATCACTGGGCAGCAGTAGTTTACACCACTCTCGTGTTTATCATATACATGTATGGAGAAATGATGTCAGTAACGTCACAATGACATGTTTCCTTCGACCAATCAAATCACGTTCTCAGACACACCCTCTGAATCGCGAGACAGCCATCGTTATTACGGCCCGCCTCCAGTTTTTAATTCGCATAACTCTTGGCCATATTTTAAGCTTGATTCGCTTTGTTTTCATGATAAATCATATGTCAAATGTAAGAAAATGTTTATTTAAGCAGGTGAACAGATTATCTTGAAATAATGCCCTTGTGATTGGGTCCTACCGCTAAACAAACTTGTTTTGCTATGCTCATTCGTTTGTTTAGGGCTATTCCAGGACAAATTCTCTGGGGGGGTCGGACCGCACTTTTTTTTTACCCACCCACCCACAGAATTTAATTATGTCTCATCCCCACAACCAACAGCACTGATAGACTGTTTCCCCACAACCAAGCACTGATGTAGCTGTTCCCCACAACCAACAGCACTGATATGTAGCTGTTCCCCACTACCAACAGCACTGATATGTAGCTGTTCCCCACTACCAACAGCACTGATATGTAGCTGTTCCCCACTACCAACAGAACTAAATTCATGTAAAACCCCCCTCCCACCAGTACTGAATTATTTACGATGTCGTTATGCGCCGGCGCATCCAGAAATGCGCGGTTTACAGCATACTCGAAACACATTTATCAACAATAAACAAAAATAAGAATCGTTTTCTAAAATAATGAGAATCTTCTCGCGTTTTCGTGATCTCGCCTTGCGCTTTTGAAAATAAGTTTTGCTGTAACCCAAATTTTCTGTCTGTAACTTGGGGCGACTATCACTGCGTTACAGACAGAACATTCGGATTAGTTTTGCTCATGCATGTAGAACGCAATTCCAACACGATTGAAAGATCATGAAGCAAACACACGAGATAGCGCGGCAAGTTTGCAAAACGCGAGATTGAATATGATAGAATTTCGCGTTTTCGTCTCCAAAGCTCGAAAATGCGAGGTATAGGACACGTAAACATTGTCTTAGGAGACGATTCTCATGTGCTGCAAAAAACTTGTTTTTATTAATTAATAGAACAAATGTGGACAAACATCTATATTTCTTGACAACAAAAAACATAATTTGACAAAACATGATAATCGTCTTAGAAGATTCTAATGTGCTGCCAATACACGTTTATTGAGCAAAAAAAACAACAACATATTTCGTGTTATTGGTTACTGCATCACATCATCGACATATATAGATCGCGAAGACGCGAGACCAAATCGCGAGGCGAAAACGTGAGATTCTATTTTATTAATTCTCACGTTTTCGCCTGGCTATCTCGCATTTTTGCCTCGGCCTTTTCGTGATGTCGCCTTCTGCTTTTGGAAATACATTTGTTCACGTCATTATGTGTGTGTAAAGTTACATTACATGCACGTACGTACGTATGTAGAACGCACATGTATTATTTTCATATTTTTAATTTCTTAATAAAACTATATTGGCAGCACACTAGAATCGTCTACTAAGACTAAATATTGATGCTGATATTGTTTTATTCTTTAATAAAATAGGTTTGGTAGCAGATGAGAATCCTCTCAATTTCCGTGAAATATGTGTTGTGTGTTTTAAGTATTAGTTGGAATGGATGTGATTCAACAAATCGGTCTCGGTTTCAAACAGAAATTCGAAACACGAATATTTGTGTTGTTGGTATCGGGTTCCATATGGTGGATGGGAAATGCGATCGATTACAACATGAAAATCTTGGAAGAAAATGTCAATTGTCACGTAGGCCGTTTATCTTTTCCCGTCGTTATGTCAGCTGTTATTTTAAATATGTATGGTCGCTCGATTTCCGTCGTTTGAAACTTTCTACGCCGAGTAGAAACGATTATTTAAATTATGTTTCCTCGTCGTGAAGGAACATACATTATTCCTCAAAATATTTGGTCCTTTGTAACATACCTTCGTGGGAGGTGACGGGGGGGGGGGGGGGGGGGGGGGGGGCAAATCGCCAGTAATTCGGCCAAAAATGCTGGGGGGTGTGGGGGGGGGGGGGGGGGGGGGGGGGGGCGGGGGGGGGGGGGGGGGGGGGGGGGGGGGGTGGGGGGGGGGGGGGGGCAAATCGCCAGTAATTCGGCCATAAATGCTCTCCTGGCACGCTGATGCGCCGTGGGTTAACACGGGGGAACACTGTGTGCGGCAGATTCGGTCTTAGAAATGTTCCCACGGTGGAGATTTTGCATCTCCACCGGGACGAGTGGGATTTCCAGCCGACACGGTGGGAGGAATCTTTACGTCCACTCTCCATCTGATCACGGGGTCGGGTGGACGCGCTGAGTGTACTGTAGGTAATGTGATGCTGCCGTGTTCTATCCAAAACGCGTCCTTGCGTATGTAACAATTTGTCAAAAAGATCGTGAACGACGCATGAAAATGCGGGCGCGCCAAAAGTGTTTGTCTTATTCGTCGGTGGCGAAATGGAAGCGAACGAACGACGCTTGGTAGGAACCAACCGGAATTAATTTGGTCGGACACCCCCGACCCACAGGTCAAAAATAAATGTGCGGTCCCCCCCCCGAGAATTTTTCCTGGAATAGCCCTTAGCGGAAGGACCCAATCACTTGTGCATTATTTCACGATATCTGTTAACCTGGTTAAATAAACGGTATAGACTCGTAATAATGCTAATCAGTTCTCATTTTTTCATTTACCGGCAATAATTATTGATATATCGTGGACTATTGTCAGTTTCAATTTATTTAATCATCAACAAAAAAGTATTTGCAGATTTTATGTTCAACAAACAGCAACCATGATGTTAACGTACCTGCCGGGTACCGCTAAACTGGAGGTTTGTCACGCCAGCCTGCTGTAACAGGTACTCTCCCAGGAACTCCAGTGGGTTCACCTAGATAGAGATATGCAAGGTCTAGGTCAGAGAGGGTTCACCTAGGTGGAGATATGCCAGGTCAACGTCAGTGAGGGTTCACCTAGATACAGATATGCAAGGTCAAGGTCAGTGAGGGTTCACCTAGTTTGAGATATGCAAGGTCAAGGTCAGTGACGGTTCACCTAGGTGGAGATATGCAAGGTCAAGGTCAGTGAGGGTTCACCTAGGTTGAGATATGCAAGGTCAAGGTCAGTGAGGGTTCACCTAGGTGGAGACATGCAAGGTCAAGGTCAGTGAGGGTTCACCTAGTTTGAGATATGCAAGGTCAAGGTCAGTGAGGGTTCACCTAGGTTGAGATATGCAAGGTCAAGGTCAGTGAGGGTTCACCTAAGTGGAGATACGCAAGGGGAGATAAGCAACGTCAAGGTCAGTAAGGATTCACCTACGGTAGGTAGAGATACACAAGAGAAGATACGCAAGGCCATTGATGGTTCACCTAGTCAGGGGTACACAAGGGGAGATACGCAAGGTCAATGTCAGTGAGGGTTCACCTAGGTGGAGGTATGCAACGTCAATGTCTGTGAGGGTTCACCTAGGTAGATATATGCAAGGGGAAATATGCATGGTGAAGGTCAGTGAAGGTTCACCTGTGGAGATGCACAACATCAAGGTCAGTGAGGGTTCCCAAGGCAGATATATACAAGGGGAGATATGCAAGGTCAGGTCAGTGAGGGTTCACCTAGGTGGAGATACACAAGGTAAATGTCAGTGAGGGTTCACCTAGGTGCAAATGCACAGGCTGATCTCGATATAAACTGGTCGCAAAACCCATAAGGTCTATTTCTCCATTCACAGCCACAAATGATGATACACAAATACAAGGTCAATGAGGGATCACCTACATGGAGCTACAGTTACAAGGTCAAGGTCAGTCGAATGGCAATAATTACCACATGGCCACATCTTTGACCTTGACACTAGCCTTAACTCTGGAGCACCTATATAGAGACATGTAATCACACAATGTCACGGTTACGTCTGTGACCTTGGCCCTAGCCGTAGCTGCAGAGCAGGTTGGTGCACAATAGAGTGTATGTAATCCAACACATCACAAATGACTGAAATGGGCTTATAATAATTATGGTCTAGCTCCTGATATGTTAGCACACTCCTCTAACCTGATAAGGATATATATTGTTTGTTACAAGCATGGCAGGTGTTTAAATGACTGAATGGCGATTAGTGCAGATCCTGATCAGACTGCACAAAGGCAAATTTCGCGTGTGGGAAAGAGACATTTTAAGCAACCGTGAATGATATTGACAACACCAAAGTCAGGTGAGCTAAGAACTGTGTTTTAGTGTATAACCTGTACCTATGATCATGATGATGTCATGGTATCTAACTCACTATGTGGAGGTGTGTATTCGTGCCGGCTAGCTCAGTCGGTTAGATCGATGGTATGGTAAACAAGAGGTCCCGGGTTCGAACATAGGGTCGGATATGCATCTTTCTCGCCCTGTGTTATTTGGCGCTCACCGAGGGACCATGACTGATAAATACTGCCCAAAATGTACCAAAAATATGAAATTCATAGACGAATGAGATATATAATTTTCAATTTGGCGGGGAAGTATATGTCACGGTATGCAACTCGCTCACGGCTAGCTCAGTCGGTTAGAGCGATGGTACGGTAAACCAGAGGTCCCCAGTTTGAGTCCCGTGGTCAGATATGCATTTTTCTCACCCTGTGACAATGACATGCCAATACCCTACCAATAGGCTATTACCTCATTCCAATGATTATAGTAACATTATAAAGGTTGTCAAGTGACAAACACCAATTCATATGTTTTAGGATAAAGGTATGTACTCACATTTGTTTGGCTGCCCAATTCCCTCAGACCCTCTGTGAGTACCCCTGTGACATTTTGTACACCCCGTATGTCCGTCTGTCCTAGCATATCAAACACCATCTGACCTGAAACGAATGAGGTAAGGAAATACACGTAGTAACATGTGAATTTTTCAGCTGGGAGCCGTTTCACTAAACTTCGTACAACTAAAATGTTCGTAAGGGCAAAATTTTGATAGTCTGTAAATATCACATTAGCAATGTTTTCGTGTAAACAATTATTGGATTTACATTTATTGAGCATAGGCTGCACATGCAGCCTATGCTCAATAAATGTAAATCCATCAATTGAAATTTCCAGACGATCCTAAATTTGCACTTACAAACATTTTAGTCGTAAAAAAGTTTAGTGAAACGGGCCCCAGTTACCGAGGAATTTATGATGAAAGACAGGAATATACCTTGTATTCAATTTGGATCACAATATAACATGTGATGATCAAGACCCACATGTTAAGCCCGCTGAGCCCGCTCCAAGGGAGCATTATTGGAATTACTGTCTGTTTAACGAAACCTGCCCAAATTTTATGACCATATAAACAATGCAAAAACAATATTCTTTTTCGATAATATTAAATAGTATCAAATTTTAAGAATGCGATTTCTTTTTATTTTTATTTTATTTATGGATGTCGTTAGAAAATATTCTGTAAAAAATGTTTAGGTCTAAAACCGTCAACACAAGTTCTGCCCAATTCAAACAATAGTGAGTTTATTTATGGTGGTTAAATGTTGATTCATTGAAAGGAAATTTATGAGGTCTGTAACAACAATGCCATATTCAGGCAGGAATACACCAGCGTTGGTGTAACAACATATTTACAATATCCATTCAGCACTGAAACCGTAATTGTAACAACTAACAATACTAGAAATGTGGCCTGTCGGCACATGAATTCACCCGCTGGCAGCCAAAGAAATTGAGGCATATTTGATTATAAGCCATTTACCCGAGCGTTAAGGTTTCAAATGCACCAAGTCTGTGACCTTGACCCTGGGCTTAGTGGGGGCGGGATGAATGTGGATTTGTCACAGGGTAGCGGAGGACCATTGGAGCAATGCGTGTGTGAAATGTGAAGCAGATCTGAGCAAGGAAACAGAAATTATAAGCCATTTACCCGAGCGTTAAGGTTTCGGGACGTACAGACACCGGTAACACTATATGCCCCCCTCACCATTCAGTGTCGGGGGCATAAAAATTGGGGTATCGGCACACACATGCGGTGGCAAATTGGAGAAACTCTGGCAAACTTTTTAACCAGACATACAAACACATAGTGCATACACTATAATTATCATTCTGGATCTACCGAGACCGGGGGCATAAAAAGATGAAAGGATTTTTCTAAAAACATAGAGACAGGACATCAGTTTCAAGTTTCAACAAGAGGGATGGAAATATTTTGTCTTGCCACATTGGTTTTGAAGTTTAATTCTCTACCATTAGAGCCATTAAAGATTGAAACTTACCAGCTAACTGAGCAGCAATGTCTTTGTGGGCCTTCTCAAAATATGGCGAGAGGTTTTGACGGGTGGTTTTGAGTGCCTCCAACGCCTGATCAGCCGTGTTTGCCCAGACATTGAGCTTGCTGGGACAGAAATACATCTGGGGAGGGCTGCCGTCTTTGTAGGGTATACACCAGTCTGTGTTCACTGAAACAATAACATACAGTGGAGCCTATCTACACCGGACACACCCTGGGAGGTCCCCAGGGTGTCCGGTTTAGAGAGGTTCAACTTTAATACAGATGAACAAATATTTCAAGAGAAGTACATGTGTGCTTGAAGCATGTCAAGATATTATCATCAGAGATAAATGACAGTGAAATACATTGATACCAACCACCTTAAATGTCACAGGTTTGAATTGTTTGAGGGCTGATTTATGTACATACAAATGTCATATGAGCTCCCATATACATATGCTAATAAACCTTAGTCAGAGAAATCATACCTACTTATAGAGTCGAACCTGTCTTAAGAGACCAAAAAGTCATTCTTTAGCGAAAAATAACTTTTTGATCTCTTATGACAGGTGGTCTCTTAGGGGAGGTGCTATACATTTTTTTATTTTTTTAAAATTTATTTCAGTGTATATCATATAATATGTACCTGTATGTACATAATATAAACTAATATGGCAATATGTAGACATGTACATAATTAATACAATTCCTTATTAAATTTTAACCCCTTCATTTTTCTGTATTGAATACGTTCTGCTTTAGGATAGCGTATCCACCAAAACACAGGGAACCAGTCCATTTGTGACACAAGTCACATGACCGTAGGGTTTTCTTCGACGTCATCAAATCATGTCCATTGATCGTATCAGTTCGCGTACTCGTAATGTGATACCGGATATGTATTAATAGAACAAAGTATTTGCACGGATCACAAATTTCAGCATACGGTTAATTCAAAACAGTCCATAGTAAGCTCTATTATTTATTTTGGGCAAAGGTCGGGAGTCAAATATGGTTTGAGTTTAACAAAATAGGCATGCCTGACGATTTGCATTCATTTATGTCAACGGTGTTCCGAATGTGCAGATCACGCGAGTCCGCAAGCTGTGACGTATGGTGGACGATTTGAGTGGTCGCCCGTGAAAAATAAACGGCGGACATTTCAAGTTGAAAAAAAAACAACAACAACACGGAAATGGTTGCCGAGTTAAAGATTTTAATGTTTTGGGACCGGATTTTCATGGTCGCTGGTCGCGTTACAGAGGTGATTAGTTAAATTATATTAATGCTCAAAATGTCACGAGAGGAGCCGAGACCGGTCGCTTAGCACATGTGGTTGCTTAGTTCAGGTGGTCGTAAGGGCAGGTTCGACTGTACTAGAGTAAGTGAGCAGAGGCTCACAGATACCCCTGGCCGCATGGACCGACAAATAAAAACTTTAACGCAAATCTTAAGGACGGATGAATGGAAGAACGGATGGACGGATGGACGGACCGACGGACTGACGGAATGACAAAAACTATATACCCCTCGACATACTTTGTATGCCGGGGGTATAATAAATAGCAGTCTTAGATTAAACATTCAACAACATATAACAATATAATTTATGGTGATCACATTAACTATTATTAATGTGATGAAGAACAAATAGATTACCATGGTTATAGCTTCCGATGATTCCTGTAGGACTGGAGAACTGGACGCCGGTCAGCACGGTCAACTGTACCATCAGCTCCATACCCCGCTCTGTGGCCAAACAGCAATAATATGTTCACTAACTTTTTCAATCCTACCCTAGACTCAAAGTTCACTGAAAGCTCTCTATATCAGACATTAACCCTTACACCGGAATCTTAAATTTGTTCTTGTCAGCTGTTTATTTTCTATTTTCCATTTTCATAATCAAAAACATGCTTTGGCAGCACTTTAGAATAATTTACAACATGCTTTGACAGCACTTCAGAATCATTTCCATTGGAAATGATTCTGAAGTGCTGTCAAAACATGTTTTTATTGAGAAATAAGTCAAGATAAAAAGCAACAGCAGAGAACAATTGTTGTGATTAGCGGTCTAAGGGTTAATCAACTAGAGACAGTCGGCGTGTCCTAAAGTTCACATTTAAGTATGCATTATATTATAAAGTTTAAGTTCTAAAACTACCACAGAATTAAAGAACAAGAGGGCCATGATGGCCCTAATTCGCTCACCTGACTCCATGAACACCAGAGGAGAATGTGACATTGAGTTCATGTGTTTTAAAAAAATTGTGCTATTTTTAGATGGCGGTCATCTTGGATTGAGCGATGACTCATTTTACAAAATCTGAAAATGCTTCACCCAGCATCGGCCATGTGGTTCCTGAGAAAAGGACGTTAAAAATCTTGAATAAATGGACCTTTTGGTGGCCATCATGGATGACATAATCATCCGATTCCGACAAATATTGCACCAGAGTGATCGCCTCATCGATACCTTCAATTTGATATATGACATGACCATATTCAGTCAAAAATAAAATTTGACCCCAATTTGACCCCACGGGCCACGCCCATTTTTGATCCCGGGGTCACCATTTTAACAACTTTGAAAGAGCATTGTACATCGATCATTCCTACCAAGTTTCGTCGAAATCCGGCTAGCGGTTCATGAGAAGAAGATTTTTTAAGAATTTATGCTATTTTTAGACGGCGGCCATCTTGGATTAGCGATGACCTCCATTTTCAATCAAATCTGAAAAGGCTTCACACATGGACCATAACTTTTAATTTACCTGGCTACCATGTCCAAGCGTTCATGTGAAGAAGATTTTGAAATCTCTAATAAAAGAACGACCATGCAAAAATAAAATTTGACCTTTCGGCGGCCATCCCCTTGGACCATTTTAAAATAACAATCGATTTCACCACCAAGTTTTAAAATGCACAGAGTGATCGCCTCATTATACTTCAATTTGACCATATATACATGACCATATTAAACGTCATAAAATTTGACACGCACGCATTTTTGACCTGGGGTCACCATTTTATCACAACTTTGAAAGAGCAATGTACATTGATCATTCCTACCAAGTTTTGTCGAAATCCGGCAAGCGTTCATGAGAAGAAGATTTTTTAAGAATTTATGCTATTTTTAGACGGCGGCCATCTTGGATTAGCGATGACCTCTATTTAACAAATCTGAAAAGGCTTTACCCATGGACCATAACTTTTAAGTTTGGCTACCATGGGCCAAGCGGTTCATGTGAAGAAGAATTTTGAAATCTCTAATAAAAGAACGACCTTTTGACCTTTCGGCGGCCATCTCTTGGATGACATAACAATCCGATTTCGACAGAAAATGCACCAGAGTGATCGCCTCATTGATACCTTCAATTTGATATATGACATGACCATATTCGGTCAAAAATAAAAAATTTGACCCCAATTTGACCCCACGGGCCACGCCCATTTTTGACCCCGGGGGGGGTCACCATTTTAACAACTTTGAAATTTGAGCAATGTACATCAATCATTCCTACCAAGTTTCGTCGAAATCCGGCAAGCGGTTCATGAGAAGAAGATTTTTTAAGAATTTATGCTATTTTTAGACGGCGGTCATCTTGGATTAGCGATGACCTCCATTTTAACAAGTCTGAAAAGGCTTCACACATGGATCATAACTTCTAAGTTTGGCTACCATGGGCCAAGCGGTTCATGTGAAGAAGAATTTTGAAATCTCTAATAAAAGAACGACCTTTTGACCTTTCGGTGGCCATCTTGGATGACATAACAATCCGATTTCGACAAAAAATGCACCAGAGTGATCACCTCATTGATACCTTCAATTTGATATATGAAATGACCATATTCAGTCAAAAATAAAATTTGACCCCTATTTGACCCCACGGGCCACGCCCATTTTTAACCGCAGGGTCACCATTTTAACAACTTTGAAAGAGCAATGTACATCGATCATTCCTACCAAGTTTTGTCGAAATCCGGTTGGCAGTTCTTGAGAAGAAGATTTTTTAAGAATTTGTGCTATTTTTAGACGGCGGCCATCTTGGATTACGTAATGACGTCATTTTAACAATTTTGTAATCCCCCTACCTAAGGACCATGACCATGAAGTTTGGTGACCATAGGCCCAATGGTTACCGAGGAGAAGACGTTTGAAAATGTTCACATTGGTCGCAAAAACACATAAGCCCCATTTCTCCAGTCACAGCCACATATAAGCATGGGCCATGGAGATTTATATATGCATGAATAGGAAAGTCACTGAATAACTGCTCAGTTACCGCTTTATTTTGCATCGTCAACCCCAATACTAACCGGATGCAGCAAGAGGCACAAACACATCAAACTGTCCGCCCATTTCCATGGGTAATATGTGTCCCGAGACCGTCTCGAAGAATTCCCGAGCCTCAGGGTAGTCGAGCGTCTCCATATCGACGTTACAGCCATGGGCCAATCGGATCTCTCCAGGCTCCTCGGTGTGCGTGAAGATTCCTATACTCCTGCAATGGTGATTGTGTGTGTCGTTGATTTACTGATGGTTTTGTTTAAGGAATAAAACCATGCGCTGTTGCGTTTACTGTAGTATGAAAAACAAATGGCCTGTTTAGTGTGTGGTCTGAAGTCTGAACGACTCCTCGCAAACTTTAAACAGACCACACATTTTTCATACGCAACCGCCCATGGGTTTATTACTTATTTTTACATTGCAATTTCAGATAGTTTCAAAGCTGTAAATAGCAAAATATGTTGTTAAAATTAAGAATCGCAAAGTATAGAACAGCGACGTTTCCGGTCAATAGCGTGACGTTATTGACAATGAATGATGAATGTCATGTATTTTAATGATGTAAAACAAACATTAACGAATGAACAACGTCATGCGACATCGTGTGGAACTAATTTAATGTAATGGGATATAAATGAAATTTGTTAAATGGACGTTTCCATTATGAATTTAAGGACAGTGTAAATATTTATGATTTGAGTGACTGACTGATTGAATGGGGTTTTATGTCCATTTAACAACCAGATCAAACGTGGCTGTGACTGGAGAAATGGGGCGAAAAGTGTAGATCCAGATCAGCCTGTGCATTCGCACAGTCTGACCAGGATCTGCACTGTTCACCATTCCATCAATGAAACGCCTGTCATGCTTCTAACAAGCAATATCGATCGTTATCATAATCAGGCTACACAAGTGGGTTGTTTGATCAGGAGCCGTACTGGTGACAAATCACAAAAGCCCAATTTCTTCAGTCAGAGCTACATATATAGATTGGAATGCACCTGTGGGGGCATTGCATGTTTTAATTGAAATTACAATATCATTCCAGCATTGCAATCCTGATTTGGTAAGGCACCCTTACCACACCAGTACCCAATTTCATCAAAATTGCAAAATATACTTATCTAGCAAACTGAACTTTCAGGGAGTAATAATGTTTTTTCCTGAAATGCATTATTTCATATAGAACTAACGACTGCATATATTTGATAATTTGGTAATAAATTCAGTGTAATAAAAATCAATAAATTTATCATTAAATTGAAAAGTTCTCCCTCAAAGTGTACTTAGCAGCAAGATACATGTAAGTATGCTTTGCAATTTTGGTGAAATCGGCTACTGGTCACTTTGCTTCAGGTGTAAATCCCAGTAAGGTGTGAATCCTGGAAAGTTTATTTATTTAATGGTGTTTAATAGACTGTCAACAGCTAAGGTCATTTTAGGCCGGGTTAACGGGGTAGATACCGTATTTAACCTGTATAGATGGAGGGAAAATCCCCCAATCAGAACTGACTATTTACATAAAATATATATATTCAGCCCTGAAATTAGAATATCATGATCTGTGATGCCTGTAGCCCATTTCACCTTGGGGTGAACTTGGGGGAGCAATTTTCAATTTATACATAAATTCATTAATAGTTTTATTTAATGAAATAAAATATTTTCTAATAAAAACAGGGGTGTGGTATTTTAATGTAATAATAAATAAAGCATATGAAACCAGGCATTTGTTCTATATGAAAGGACTGACGGACAGACAGGCCGAAACCTATAGGGCACTGCTGATTCTCGGCGGGGCCCTAATAACGTATATCAGTAAAGCTAAATACATGTAATTACTCCCTCAAGTATACATAGCAATTTTGGTGAAATCGGCTACAGGTCCTCACTCATTCAGCCCCATTCCCTAAAAGAAATAGGATTAATACTAATATTACTACTTGTATAATGGGTATAACCGGATTCAACTCTAATGTACCAAAAAGTCAACAATGTTCAGGATTCGACCACCGCCCACGAATCCTGGTAATTATGGATTCATCGGTATGATGTGCATCCCCTCCCAGACCGTTAACTTTGGATACAATTTCATCCTATACTCACTGGGCATTGCGTCCCTGTAGCCCCTGCTCCAGTTTCAGGGAGAGCGTCTCGGCTGTGGTCCCCTCATACTCGTACACAATGGGGATCACACCGAACGACACAGCATCAAGCAGCAGCTGAAGTTTAACCCATTCAACACTACAGTCCTGTATAGTGGTATAGGCAAACAGTGTAGATCCAGATGAGCCGGCGCCGTCTCATCAGGATCTGTACTTTTTGCAAGTAATTTTCACATTTTTGAGAACAAAAACACTCACTTTTCATAAATGGACTAGTCCGAAAATCAGTTTGGGACCATTGGATTGGTTGAAAAATTCATCCCAGTTACTTAGCGGTGAAAGTATTAATGGTGAAATAACGTATATCAAGTCTATCAGGTAAGGCTAGGAAACGACGGTGTAGGAATTTTCGAACCGACTGGAGTCTTAGAAAGTGGATATCGGAAGAAGTTAACATATAGCATTGTATTCTATTTTATCAGGTATCAAGCTTTTTTTGGCCCAATACATACCAATTAATAACATAATGTCGTATTGACCTGATACAAAAGTGAAAGTGAATGGGTTTAATGTCTTAGCAACAGCTAAGGTCATATAGAGACGGGGACCACAGTTTAAAGTCTCATCCGACAGACAAGTGGGATGAAACTACTACGTAAGTACTTTTCACGCCAAGGGTGAGGATTGAACTCACAACCTCCAGATTTGAAGTTCATGCCATATCCCTGAGGTCACGACCCATATTCCTGTTTAATGGTGAAATAAAGAATAAGCGGCTAGTGTTTTTTATATCAAGTCTGAGACAAGGATAGGAAACAAATAGGAATTCCATGGCTTGCCGAGGAATTCCTACCGTTGCCAAGCAGAGTGGAGTTTGATTAAGTGGATATCAGAAGACATTAGCATTGTATTCTACTTATCAGGTACCGTTTTATGAAATATTATAAGATTTTTTCATTGAAGAGAATGCATGACTTGTTAATGTTGCGACATTACATTGACGTTAATCGCAACATCAAGTGATGGAACATCAGTGAAAGTAAAATAACCTCACAACATTCTCAAATATTATAATCCTGGTAATACAGAGTACAATTAACCAACTATTTTCTCAATGAAAGTATATGTTGCTATCACCCATTTCAACCATCCGAATGGGATGGTTCAAATGAGTGGTAACAATATATATTTTTAGTGAGAAAAAAGAAATATGTTTTTCTTTGAGAAATATTGTGCATCTAATCATGCACATTTCACATTTTTGCATAAAGATCTACCAATACTCATAGACAGTAATAAATAGGTTAAACAAACATATTTTTGCTCCCACAAATGTTAAAAGTGTGCTTCCCATGTTGAAATATTAACATTTATTTTTGCAATTATCAGGAACCTCAAACTGCACCTGTGTGCAGGCTGATCAGGAAATATACTGGTCGTAAACATGGTAAGGTCCCATTTGTGCATCAAAGCCCATTACCCATGCCACCATGTGTGTACCTCTGCTGCGGGTATACGGGACGAGATGAAGATAACTCTTGGATTCTCGGGACCCGTCACGCCCGTATGGGAGAGAACTTTCCCAGACTTCCTCAGTGTTGATGTGTAGTTACTGCCTCCTGCCACATTTGGTCTGAAATAGATGGCATGTTTGAATGCTGCTGATCAAATGCAATCCATTGTAATGACAAGTACAGACTAATCTGACTCAACAGGTCAAAGAATAACACCACTGCCAGTCAAGAATGACGGCAGTAACATATTGGTTTAGTCACCACATGAAGTCACAACAATAGTGTCAGAGGTTACACTATATGCCCACTGTAAGCTTAAGGCATGGTAAGTGAAGCAGAACGAGTCGATCATAGTCATATCAAGATTAAATGGCTTATGTTGGTTTCAGTAATATGAAGCTAGGTGATAACTGTGTGGCTGAGAGATGGGACTTCAAACATAAAGTGGTCGTAAATCACGATATTCATGGATGGACAGTGCCAAATTTGCACATTTTGCAAATATGTATACTACAACACCATATGTGGCTGTAATTTGAGAGGACATCTTTGCTAACAACAGGATATATGTACAGTGGAACCTCCCTAAACCGGACACCCTGGGAAACACATTGAAATCAAGCACAATGGGGTCCACAGACAGGTTCCACTGTATGATGTGGGCCATGTTCCCTGTGACACGCCATGTGAGACACTCACCTTCTAGCGGAGGTCCTGGTAGGTGGGTACCATTGTGAGACACTCACCTTCTAGAGGAGGTCCTGGTAGGTGGGTACCATTGTGAGACACTCACCTTCTAGCGGAGGTCCTGGTAGGTGGGTACCATTGTGAGACACTCACCTCTAGCGAGGCTCTGGTAGGTGGGTACCATTGTGAGACACTCACCTTCTAGCGGAGGTCCTGGTAGGTGGGTACCATTGTGAGACACTCACCTTCTAGCGGAGGTCCTGGTAGGTGGGTACCATTGTGAGACACTCACCTTCTAGCGGAGGTCCTGGTCGGTGGGTACCATTCGGTGGCGACTAGTTCCTGCATTCTCTGTTCCTTCGGGTTGATGACGCTCTGTCGTAGACTCTCGGACAGCGTCATTGTACGCCCAGTCTGCAGCAGGTCATAGTCCTCTCCCGACTGGAGAGATACAAGTCCATTTACTAGGTTGATGCTAGGAGTTTGAAAGCAGAAGCCAAAATGGATGATAAAATGAAGAAAAAAAATGATACTATTTTACTTTTGCTCCATTATTTGTAAAATAATTTCTGAAATTATTAGTAGCCAAACTGTCAATTTCTAGAATATAGTAGCCAAATGGCTATTTTAATAGCCAAACGGCTACCAGTAGCGCCAACCTACTGTCTGTTCCATGTTTTGCTGCCGACGAACATTTGGCCATTAAACACATTAAAGGTACATGCCCACGCAGTAGGTTATAATATAGTGATACAGATAATTTTGTATATTCTGTACGTATGACATTTTATGGAAAAATAAACATATTCATTCACCATTACCCCACATATTGATTGGCATCATTATACATTTTATTTTAGACAAAAATGTTCACACTGATATCAGGGACGATAACCGTGTTTCCTTAAAATGCTAACGGACATTACTATTTATTCTCTGTATTTAGTTTTTGATGTGCAATGATCATACTTTATAATCTGTCGAAAATATTATTTTTTCAGGTGACACATTTCATTAGTATAAATAATTACAAAATATCATGCCTCATTTGCATATGAAAATAGCCCGATACCAACGCGCGTCACTATCAGTAAAATAAATATTACTAAATTATTATATTTGTTTTCCGGGCACTTGTAATTTTTAGAACTGGTGGAATAGTGACACAATTATACACTTATTTAATTCCTATAAAGAACAGTTTGTGCTTACTGAATGGGAATGTACATTTAATTCTAAAAAATATTTAAAAGTAAGTACTTTTTCATTAATAATAAAAAAGTCACCCTTCCCAATTTTTTTTTATTTTATTGTGAAAAAAAGATTTTCCTATGGGAATTTAAAGGTACATACCCACTTAGTAGGCACAAATTGTTCTTTATAGGAATTAAATAAGTGTATAATTGTGTCACTATTCCACCAGGCCTAAAAGTTACAGATATAATGTCCGTTAACATTTTAAGGAAACACGGTTATCGCCCTTGATATCTGTGTGGAAATTTACTTCTGATATAAAATGTATAATAATGTCAATCAATACGTGGGGTAATGGTGAATGAATGTTTATTTTGCCAAAAAATGTCTCAGATGATGTCTCTGATATAAATAATATGTTGTGCCTACTGAGTGGGCATGTACCTTTAACATGGGGAGTCAATTTCCAAATCTGACGAGATAGCTTGAAAATGATGTAACTAAGCAAACAAGTTAGATTTTGAGAATCGGTCCACAAATAAAAAAAATATTTAAAAAAAAAATCATTTTAGCCCCCATGTTAAAAATCGTTCTTTCGCAATAAAATCAATATAATTTCATCAAATATTTTTTTGGGGAGGGTGACTTTTTTGTAATTGATAAAAAACTACAGTCAAACTTGTCTTAAGCAAGCGGCCATGGGAAAGTCCAAAATTGCTTGCTTAACACAGATGGGTGCTTAATGGAGGTTCATCTTGGACCGACTTATAACTTGTCCCATATAGATTTATATGTCAGGGTTTACATTGTTCTCATAATCAGAGATGAATTCAGCTTTACACTTTAATGTTTGCTGAACTTGTGACACCAAATTCCTCAGCAACGAGCCGAGTACTTTTCCCACTTTCTAAAAGCTTTATGACTTTAACACGGTCATCTAACGTCAGAACTTTTCTTTTTTTAGCAGACATATTGAAGGTCTAACTGGCGAAATGTTGAGCTTGTTACTGTAACAATATTCAAAGAATGGAAGGATTGAAAAAAATATCCAACATTTAAATTGGCTGATTTCTATAATTAAAAGGTGGATTTGGGTTAATCGTGCTACCAATTAAAATTTAACACCTTCATTGACTAACAAACAAATGGCAATTATTCTGCTGTGTCGATCGTCATACCCAGCTTAATTGTTGCGATATAATTCCATCCAATTATCTTGTTAAAATCATGATATCCAGTGTTTACTTTAATTTCGAATACTCATTGATCTAAGCGGCGCCTATGTCAATTAGAAATGCCAAACACAAAATGCGTCTCAATCCGCTACTGGATATTGTAAATACAATATGCACAATAGAATGGAACGTTTAATAATTTGATGGGTCAATCGCATGTTTGTTGTTACAAGATGTACCAGTTCGTCCGAAAACCACCAGTTTGTCTGGCGTATGTAGTTAGGCCACGGTCAGCATAGCTCGGCTCATAACAGCAGTCCCCATGCCACGCTCGCTATAACTTGCACATTATGATGCATGCAAATTAATCCATTTAAATTCACTTAAAATATCATTTATGAACTTGGATGTGCATAAATTCTGTATATTTAGTGAATACCAAACTGAATTATCATAAAAATCGGGTTACGTTAACATCGATTGGAAAAAGTTGCAGAAGGACGAAACTACGTAGGTACGAAATAGCCGAAATTGTCCGTGATATTTACAGACTTTTTCATGTTTTCTGACAATACAGTTAGCCATATTTGGTTGAAATAATGTTTGCATGTGTTTGTTTGTCTGGTTGAGAGTATTCGGAGGGAGTTAACTATACCGGCCTTTACTTACCAGTGATTGGCTGTACTGTATAAATAACTTGGCCACGAGAATAACACGTGTTTTGAACTGACAACTATAGTAGCCAGAAGCAATGTTTGGCTCAGGGAATTATTGAAACTATCGACCCGTGACTTTTATTGTCACCGCGGGTAGGCATGATTTTAGTGAATCGAGTAATGATGTGATGAAAATTTGGTCAAACAATCGGGTGTCATAAAACAAATTGAAATGGTATTGTAAACAGTTTGGCAGGCCTGCAATTAGGTCACTGGGTGGGAAATGGGGATTACCTGAACGAATTTGGTTCCAGGTTTTTTTTAGAATTTCCGATATTTTCCGAGAATGGTCGCTAAAACGAGGATTTCGAGTCAAAATGGATGATTTTGCATGGCCGTTGGCCGCGTTAGACAGGTTCACGCTTAATACAGGTGCATTTTAGAGTAATTTTCATTGGGGGGAAATAAAATGGCCACTTAACGGAGGGAGACGCTTAATACAGGTGGCCGTTAGTGCAGGTGCGACTGTACTTACTTTTAAATATTTTTTAGATTTAATGCGTTTAATAGCCAAAAGTTAGTCGGCAGCAAAACGTGGAACAGACAGTAGATTTGTACCCCAAAATGAGACAAGCCATGTGATTTTATACCAAAGACGATATGCGATACGTCATGCAATATATTTATAAAAGGTAATTCGATGGTCTAGTAACATAAGGTCGTAACTGCTATGCTAAAGCATAGCACTTACGACCTTATAATTCCAGCACAAAAATATTTACACAATTCCCTAACATTTGATTGGCCTGTAGCAAGTCTCTGTCCAAAATTTATATCCCAGTAAACTCCCACGCTGAACTACTTTCCGTAACCGTGAGGCGCAGTTAAAATAATTCTTAAGAAAACGGAAAATTTTCTTGACAAATTTATTTCAAATGCTGGAATTATAAGGAATGAATGGCATTTTTGTGGAATTTATCGGGGATATAAACTTGGAAAAGTTGCGGGAATACTGGACGAGGCCTTCCGGCCTTCGTCCAGTATTCCCGCGACTTTTCCAAGTTTATACCCCTATAAATTCCGCAAAAAGGCCATTCATTCCTATAATATATTTATAAAAGGTATGATATTTTCCGTAATTGACTGGAGACTGGAGAAATGGAGCTTATGCGACCTGTGTAGCTCCAGATCAACCTGCACATCTGCGCAGTCTGATCAGGCCCTACACTGTTTGCCATTCCATCAGTAAATCACCTACATACAGTATATGTCCATATGAGACTGCAGGAATGTGCTAGAAGATCAGGATCTAGACTGACCAGAAATGGAACTTAATGGGTGAGACGACCAGTATAGCGCCAGATCAGCCAGTCTGATCAGACCCTACACCGTTTGCCATTCAGTCAATGAATCACCCGTCCTGCTTCTAACAAACAGCATATATCCATATGTGCTAGAATATCAGAATATTGGCCATGCACCCCATTTCTCCAGTCACAGCCCCAGATGAGCTACATGTGTACAGTGCAACCTCTCTACAACAGCCACCCATGGGAAGACGCAAAACTGGCTGTTGTAGAGAGGTGGATGTTATAGGGAGGTTAATGCTGAATTAAATTTTATTGTCCGCTGTTTATTTATTTTCTTCGATAATTCTCATAAAAAACATGCTTTGGCAACATTTTAGAATCATTTCCAATGGAAATGATTCTAAAATGCTGCCAAAACATGTTTTTATTGAGAAAGAAGGTAAAGCAACATCAGACGACAATTTTCATGCTCAGCAGTCCAAGGGTTAGATATAGAGGAAATCATCCATTTGGGATATAAAATAGCGGCTGTTATATAGAGGGTGTTCTTGTAGAGAGGTGACCGTTAGGGGAGGTTCGACTGTACTAACAGTAAGAGCCCGGTGACGTTCGCGTCTCCGCTGTGTACTGAGGCCCAGCTCCATCATGGGGTCAGTCGTCACGTTGTGTTTCTTCTTCAGGATCCCCCAGCGGTTGTGGAACAGCAGCGCCGCCTTGGGCATCTGGGGGTCGTTGGGGTTAAAGTCGTGCATGAACGCGTACATGTTCTTGTCAAGGTCTTTAGCCTTCTTGTCTGGAGGCATCCATGGCGGTCGTGACGTCAACATTGTGTCTGGAATTGTACAAGGAATATAAATCAGGGATGTCGCCAGGCCTGGCTGATGTGGAAGCCCAGTTGTGTGTGCGTTCCAATTAAGCGAGCAAGGCGACTAATGGGGTCCGGGGGCTTGCAACCCCCGAGAAAATTTTCAAAACTTAGATGCAATATATTGCATTCTACAATTGTTTTCATGCAAATATTTATCAAATGTAATTAGTTGCGAATGGTAACTGTTGCAATCCACTCCTGTACTTTCCTTCGGCTACAAACGGTACGGAAGTATATTGCAAGAGTTACCATTCGCAACTGATAATAAATAATTATTTGAAGTTTTAACCTTGACCTTGGGGCACAATGGCCGCATGAGTGGATATGAATATATGGATGATGACTAATAAGCAGTTGAAGTTTGAAGTGAATGTGACTTAGGATTGCAGAGATACATGTATAAGGTATTTAACAACTTTAACACAGATTTCGGACGGACGGATGCACACACGCACGGATGGACGGACGTACTAACATTTTGGGTTTATGGGCTATTTGTTCTTTAAAAGATCAAAGGAATAGCCCCTAAACTACAAAGGACTAGGGGCTATACAAAATAAGTCTATTGTATTCTATTGTCTTAGGCTCACCACCCCCCCCCCCCCCCCACCCCCCCCCCCCCCGCCCCTAAACCCCAATGTTTGCCCGGACTGATGCACGAACAGACATCATTGTGATCACTATGCCACGCTTTGTTACGAGGGTTGTCGATGTACACATAGCTTGACAAACAAGGTGGCCGCGGCCTGCATAACAAGAGCTGTAGGAGAATAGCATAGCTCGACTACGAGGGTTGTCGATGTACACATAGCTTGACAAACAAGGTGGCCGCGGCCTGCATAACAAGAGCTGTAGGAGAATAGCATAGCTCGACTACGAGGGTTGTCGATGTACACATAGCTTGACAAACAAGGTGGCCGAGGCCTGCATAACAAGAGCTGTAGGAGAACAGCATAGCTCGACTACGAGGGTTGTTGATGTACACATAGCTTGACAAAGAAGGTGGCTGCGGCCTGCATAAAAACCTTAACCAAGGTTGACTAAAAACATTAACCAAGGGAAATTAAGTAAGTAATTCAAGGTTAAATGTAGGTCAATGTCAGATATAGGTCAGGGGTTATTGATGTACATCACTAGGAGATAAAGTTTTCCAAGTATGGTTGCTGTAGGCCCAGGAGTATTCCATATACAAGCTTGAGTAAAAACAGTAACCAAGGGGAGATAACTAAGTAATCAAAGGATAAAAGTAGGTCAAGGTCAAATATAGTTCAGGGATTATTGATGTACATCACTAGGAGATGAAGTTGTCCAAGTATGGTTGATGTAGGCCCAGAAGTATTCCATATACAAGCTTGACTATAAACATTAAGCAAGTAATTCAAGGTTAAATGTAGGTGAAGGTAAAATAAAGGTCAGGGGTTATTGATGTACATCCCTATGAGAAAAAGTTATCCAAGTATGGTGTCTGTATGCACAATAGTATTCCATCTACAAGCTTGACTAAAAACCTTAACCAAGGTTGAGTAAAAACCTTAACCAAGGGGAATTAAGTAAGTAATTCAAGGTTAAATGTAGGTCAAGGTCAAATATAGATCAGGGGTTGTTGATGTACATCACTAGGAGATGAAGTTGTCCAAGTATGGTTGGTGTAGGGCCAGGAGTATTCCATATACAAGCTTGACTAAAAACGTTAACCAAGGGGAATTAAGTAAGTAATTCAAGAGGAAAGGTAGGTCAAGGTCAAATATAGATCAGGGGTTGTTGATGTACATCACTAGGAGATGAAGTTGTCCAAGTATGGTGGGTGTAGGGCCAGTAGTATTCCATATAGAAGGTTGACTAAAAACCTTAACCAAAAGGAATTAAGTAAGTAATTGAAGAGGAAATGTAGGTCAGGGTCAAATATACATCAGGGGTTATTGATGTACATACCTATGAGAAAAGGTTGTCGAAGTATGGTGTCTGGATGCACAATAGTATTCAATGTACAAGCTTGAAAAAAAAAACTTAACCAAGGGGAATTAAGTAAGTAATTCAAGAGGAAATGTAGGTCAAGGTGAAATATAGATGAGGGGTTATTGATGTGCATCACTAGGAGATGAAGTTGTCCAAGTATGGTGGGTGTAGGGCCAGTAGTATTGCATATACAAGCTTGACTAAAAACCTTAACCAAGGGGAATTAACCAAGTAATTCAAGAGGAAATGTAGGTCAAGGTCAAATATAGATCAGGGGTTATTGATGATACATCACTAGGAGATGAAGTTGTCCAAGTATGGTGGGTGTAGGGCCAGTAGTATTCCATATACAAACTTGACTAAAAACCTTAACCAAGGCGTGACGGTGACGGTGACGCCGACGCCGACGCCGACGCCGGGGTGACAACATAAGCTCTACTTCTTCTTCGAATAGTCGAGCTAAAAACCTTAACCAAGGTTGACTAAAAACCGTAACCAAGGAAAATTAAGTAAGTAATTCAAGGTTAAATGTAGGTCAATGTCAGATATAGGTCAGGGGTTATTGATGTACATCACTAGGAGATGAAGTTGTCCAAGTATGGTTGGTGTAGGGCTAGGAGTATTCCATCTACAAGCTTGACTAAAAACCTTAACCAAGGAGAATTAACTAAGTAATTCAAGAGGAAATGTAGGTCAAGGTCAAATATAGATCAGGGGTTATTGATGTACATCACTATGAGAAAAGGTTGTCAAGGTATGTGTCTGTAATGTATGGTGTCTGTAGCACACTAGTATTCCATGTACAAGCTTGACTAAAAACCATAACCAAGGGGAATTAACTAAGTAATTCAAGGTTAAATGTAGGTAAAGGTCAAATATAGGTCAGGGGTTGTTGATGTACATCACTCACTAGGAGATGAAGTTGTCCAAGTATGGTGGGTGTAGGGCCAGGAGTATTCCATATACATGCTTGACTAAAACCCTTAACCATGGGGAATTAACTAAGTAATTCAAGAGGAAATGTAGGTCAAGGTAAAATATAGATCAGGGGTTATTGATGTACATCCCTATGAGAAAAGGTTGTGCAAGTATGGTTTCTGTATGCACAATAGTAGTTCATGTACAAGCTTGACTAAAAACCTTAACCACGGTTGACTAAAAACCTTAACCAAGAGGAATTAAATAAGTAATTCAAGAGGAAATGTAGGTCAAGGTCAAATATAGATCAGGGGTTATTGATGTACATCACTAGGAGATGAAGTTGTCCAGGTATGGTGGGTGTAGGGCCAGGAGTATTCCATATACAAGCTTGACTAAAACCCTTAACCATGGGGAATTAACTAAGTAATTCAAGAGGAAATGTAGGTCAAGGTCAAATATAGATCAGGGGTTATTGATGTACATCATTATGAGAAAAGGTTGTCCAAGTATGGTGTCTGTATGCACACTAGTATTCCATGTACAAGCTGGACTAAAAACCTTAACCAAGGTTGACTAAAAACCTTAACCAAGGGGAATTAACTAAGTAATTCAAGGCTAAATGTAGGTAAAGGTCAAATATAGGTCAGGGGTTGTCGATGTACATCACTAGGAGATGAAGTTGTCCAAGTATGGTTGGTGTAGGGCAGGAGTATTCCATCACAAGCTTGACTAAAAACCTTTACCAAGGGGAATTAACTAAGTAATTAAGAAAGGAATGTAGGGCAAGGTAAATATAGATCAGTATTGATGTACATCCCTATGAGAAAAAGATTGTCCAAGTTGGTGTCTGATCACACTAGTATTCCATGACAAGCTTGACTAAAAAACCTTACCAAGGTTGACTAAAAACTTAACCAAGGGGAATTAACTAAGTAAATTCAAGAGGAAATGTAGGTCAAGGTAAAATATAGGTCAGGGGTGTTGATGACTCATAGAGGATGAAGTTGTCCAAGTATGGTGTCTGTATGCACTAGTATTCATGTACAAGCTTGACTAAAAACCTTAACCAAGGTTGACTAAAAACCTTAAAACCAAGGGGAATTAACTAAGTAATTCAAGGTTAAAGTAGGTCAAGTCATATAGGTCAGGGGTTGTTGATGTACATCACTCATAGAGATGAAGTTGCCAGTATGTAGGGCCAAGAGATTCCTTATACAAGCTTGACTAAAACCTTAACCATTGAATAAAAACCTTAAGTAATCAAGAGGATGTAGGTAATATAAGTCATTAAGGTAATCAACGAGGATATGTAGTTCCAAGTATATAGAAAATTCCAGGGGTTAAGTCAAGATAATATATCAGTGGTTATTGATGTACATCCCTATGAGAAAAGGTTGTGCAAGTATGGTTTCTGTATGCACAATAGTAGTTCATGTACAAGCTTGACTAAAAACCTTAACCACGGTTGACTAAAAACCTTAACCAAGGGGAATTAACTAAGTAATTCAAGGCTAAATGTAGGTAAAGGTCAAATATAGGTCAGGGGTTGTCGATGTACATCACTAGGAGATGAAGTTGTCCAAGTATGGTTGGTGTAGGGCCAGGAGTATTCCATCTACAAGCTTGACTAAAAACCTTAACCAAGGGGAATTAACTAAGTAATTCAAGAGGAAATGTAGGGCAAGGTCAAATATAGATCAGGGGTTATTGATGTACATCCCTATGAGAAAAGATTGTCCAAGTATGGTGTCTGTATGCACACTAGTATTCCATGTACAAGCTTGACTAAAAACCTTAACCAAGGTTGACTAAAAACCTTAACCAAGGGGAATTAACTAAGTAATTCAAGAGGAAATGTAGGTCAAGGTAAAATATAGGTCAGGGGTTGTTGATGTACATCACTAGGAGATGAAGTTGTCCAAGTATGGTGTCTGTATGCGCACTAGTATTCCATGTACAAGCTTGACTAAAAACCTTAACCAAGGTTGACTAAAAACCTTAACCAAGGGGAATTAACTAAGTAATTCAAGGTTAAATGTAGGTCAAGGTCAAATATAGGTCAGGGGTTGTTGATGTACATCACTCACTAGGAGATGAAGTTGTCCAAGTATGGTGGGTGTAGGGCCAGGAGTATTCCATATACAAGCTTGACTAAAAACCTTAACCAAGTAATTCAAGAGGAAATGTAGGTCAAGGTAAAATATACATCAGGGGTTATTGATGTACATCCCTATGTGAAAAGGTTGTGCAAGTATGGTGTCTGTATGCACAATAGTAGTTCATGTACAAGCTTGTAGGGCCAGGAGTATTCCATCAACAAGCTTGACTAAAAACCTTAACCAAGGGGAATTAACTAAGTAATTCAAGAGGAAATGTAGGTGAAGGTCAAATATAGATCAGGGGTTATTGATGTACATCCCTATGAGAAAAGGTTGTCCAAGTATGGTGTCTGTATGTACAATAGTATTCCATGTACAAGCTTGACTAAAAACATTAACCAATGTTGAGTAAATCCCTATGAGAAAAGGTTGTCCAAGTATGGTGTCTGTATGTACAATAGTATTCCATATATAAGCGTAACTAAACACCTTAACCAAGGTTGAGTAAATCCCTATGAGAAAAGGTTGTCCAAGTATGGTGTCTGTATGTACAATAGTATTCCATATACAAGCTTGACTAAACACCTTAACCAAGGCGCAGACGCCGGGGAATAGTCGAGCTAAAAAGACAAAATTAGCTGGAAGCCCAGACTTCCAGACATCCGTCCTGCGACGTGCCTGCACATGACATTTTGTTCTTAAATATTCTGTAATGATCACAAAAAGAGTTCAAGGAATAAAAATAACATTGAAAGATTAACAACATTCTGTCACTTCTTATTTCACCTTGACGTTGGGCACAGGGGCCACATGGGTGGGATAAAGAATGGAAATATGGAAGTTGAAAAATAAGCATATGACGTTTCATGCCAATCTGAGTTATGGTAACAAGAGATAGCAGGTACTTTATGCTGAATTAATTTTTGTCGTCTGTTGTTTATTTCATATTTTGTCTTTTTCTCATCAACACATGTTGGAAATGATTGTAAAATGCTGCCAAACCATGTTTTATTTAGAGAAATGACAAAATATGAAACGACACCAGACAACAATTGTTGGTTCCGCATTCTAAGGATAACTTAATGAAAGCACTGAATGCTGAATTAAATGGCACCTGTATGGAATTCAGAACATAGAAAAATATTTATTCAGCCCTGGAAATAGAATAACATGATCTGGCTAAGTGTTTCAGCAAAAATTTGAAGGTAACAAAGGTCAAGGTCATGTGAATGGCGGCATTAGTGTGTTCCAAATGCTTACATGTATCAAATGTCCAAACATTGAAGGAATGCGTCAAGTAATATGAAACTTATAGCAGGATGAGGAAGCTTGTACAAAGTTTTTGATGCAAATAAAATGGCTAAGTGTTTCAGCAAAAAAGTTGAAGGTCATGTGAATTGGTGGCATGTGTGTGTTCCTAATGCTTACACGTATCAAGTGTCCAAATATTAAAGCAATCCGTAAGTAATATGAAAGTTATAGCATGACGACGAAGATGAAACAACAGCAGACGACAATTTTTGGTTCCCAAATTATAAGTGATAACTTACTGCTCTCCCTCAAAGAAAGTATATTATCCTTTTTCGAAGGTTTCTTTGGCATCAGGGCACTGCCATCACTTCTGGTGCCATACATGGAATCCTGAAAATTAATTTGAAATTTTGACAAAGAGTTTTATTCCGAGACTGTATACGAAATTTGAAAATTGATATTTACGGAAAGTTGGGCGACTGCAAAGATGGATTGATTGGAGTCACAGGGGGCCGTTTCACTAAACTTCTTACGACTAAAATGTTCGTAAGCGCAAATTTAGAATTGTCTGGACATTTCAATTGATGCATTTACATTTATTGAGCATAGGCTGCCTATGCAGCCTATGCTCAATAAATGTAAATCCAATAATTGTTTACAAGAAAACTGTGTTAATGTGAAATTTACAGACTATCATAATTTTGCACTTACAAACATTTTAGTCGTACGAAGTTTAGTGAAACGGGCCCCTGGGCTCCAGATAAGGAATTACTAATTGAGTAAGTTCACTCCATCATTTCTGAAGCAATTGGGTATTTCAAAATTTTAATGGGGTAAAATAAAATCACACTACAGGGGTCATACCAATTATCCGGACAATCAATTTATCGGAGAAATGAAAATAGCTGTTAATTAAACGCATTCATTTGATCCGATTTTGCAACGAACACATCTAAGTCACTCAGGTGCTTGCTGTTTCCATGCCAGTGTGAATAATATATCGCCAATGTAAACATTTTAGTAAAATTTGTTGAAAAGATTCCCCCCAACTATGTCCACAAGTTGTTTACAACGTCAAAAGTCGCGCGGGGTGGGGGGGGCCTTGTATCTGTCACTGCGCATGGGCATAATTTGAGGCCCCTATAGATTTTTTAAATACTCTGTTGTGTGAATTATGCAGACGATACGATGCATTCATTGTCAGACTGTTACACAATGTACAATACAGAGCAGATAGGAAGGAATGCGAAAATGTATCATGATAGAAAAAGAACAAAGAGCTACTTATCCAAAAACAAATAATCAAATGTTTCAAGGCCAAATCGCCCCAAGCAATTTCGGACCCAAGCCATTACACACCATTTCGCACCCATATTAATTCGTGGGTAAAATCGACAGGTGCGAAAACACCAGTGTACGAAACGATCAGAATTTCCTTTATGGGCCTCATTACCGCGGATTTTTCTACCAAATTATGACGAGGTCAATCGAGTGCGCCCATTACGTCATTGCAGAGTTGTTCTATAAATACAATACCGGTACATTCAGATTCTATAAATACGATGTTTTCCAAGAAGCGAATGGTGATTGTTTTTTCTGCAAAACTACACAATGCTGTTTACATTGGTTTTCAGGCGATAACATTATGATTTTAAGGTGAGAATACAAGTTATAAGACGGTTATACATTTGTCCGGATAATTGATTGTCGATGTTAATTTTGGGGCAATCTTACGACTGATGATCTGACCCAATTTTAAGTGAGAAAGATGGCACAGTTTGCTAAATAGTTTGCATGCGTTGAGAAAGCAAGAACCGATGATTGTTCTGTGAAAATGTTATGCCCGTAGCTGCTATTTTAAGAAAAATATCATAAAAAAACTGCCATTTTTGTCCGATAATCTAGAGGATCCCTGTACTGTTTACCCATCAACAGACAGCAATTATTAAATAGTTTGCTTCGAAATGAAAACATGTCTTGGCATTTCATTAGAATTGTCTCATTGGAGACAATTCTAAGGAAATACCGAGATGTGTTTTCATGGAAAATAAGAAAAAATATGCTATATTTATTGTCTGTTTCTTGTTTTCTGCAGCATGATAAAAGTACCACAACATTTTTATTGCTTTTTGGCAATTTTAATTGGGTATTTAAGCAAGTATGCAACTCATCTGGAGCTCTGGAGTCCGTTCAACAGCAAGGTCAGATACAGATGGGAAAAAGTGAAAAGGTTTAACATGCCAACAACAGCTAAGGTCATAATATTATATAGAGACTGGACCACAGTTGAAAGTCTCATCCGACAGACCAGTAGGACGGAAATGCTATGTATCAGTTTTATGTATACAAGCAGTGTAAAGAGGATTAGAACGAAAGATTGCTATCTTATGGAGTTCCTCTCCTTATGTATTTTTCATGCCTAGGGTGAGGATTGAACTCACAACCTCCGGTATTGAAGTACAATGCAATATTCCCTATGCCACAGCCCAACCCTACAGACGGCAATGAAATTAAATGTATGACCACTGTACAATCAACAATTAAATTGTATTATTATATGACTGAGAAATCCAGCCAATGAGATAAAAGTCAGTCAGGTTTTAACAAAACCAAAAGTCATATACGGTAATAAAATAATCTTTTGTTTTGGTGTAGACGAGATTTACGGATCTGAGAAAAGTCATATTCACCGAATCCGAATCGTGTACACAACACCTCCTCAATAAGTCAATAATTGTATAAAATCAATTCAGCCGTGAAAGACAGTGAAATCTGGTGCCAGACACCCATTTTACAGGAAATTTTAATTCCAACAATCAGGGGTCTGTGGAAGTTGCCATTTCTGGGTCCTGATGTACAATTCAAGTGACATAATAGACTCAGTCACATGCAAATAGTCTAAACTAGAGGGTCGTTTTTCATACAAAAACATATGTCTCACCCCACACCACCACTGCATGTTATCGGGACTTGCACAACTTCACATAGTGACAAACACTCCTGTAAAATTTCGCAACTCCAACTTAAACACTTTTGGAAAGATGCGTGACACAAATTTGTGATGAAATTTGTAATGGACAAGATTGCCAATTTTCTCTAAGTCAAGGGTGATAACTCCATCCTTACATACGGAGTCCACTAACAAAACCCCAGGTGCATGACTACCACATGCTGATTAACATTCCTACATAGTTTCATGCCTGTAACTCAAATACTACGCCCATACTCTATGAATTTGCATCATAATCACCAGATGTACAACCCCACATGTTGATAAACATCCTATAAGGTTTCTTGACTGTAGTTTAAATAGTTTTTCAGTTACACAAGTTGAAAATTGCCACATTTCACTCAAAGGACATAGCTGCAAATACTCTAAAACCCCAGTAGCCTATTTCACCAACATTGCAAAGTATACTTATCTAGCAAAGTATACTTTTCATGCCGAGAGCTGGGATTGAATGCACACACCTCCGGTATTGCAGTGAGTCCAGTGAGTCCAGTGAGTCCAGTGCTCTAACCTCCAGTAGCCTATTTCACCAAAATTGCCAAGTATACTTATCTTGTAAGAACATGTACACTTTGAGGGAGAAATTTTCAATTTAAGGATAAATTTATTAATTTTTATTATACTGAATTTATGTAATAAATTCAGTATAATAATTCTACATACTTTTAATCATCAAATATAGGGAGTCGTTAGTTCTATATGACATAATGCATTTCGGGAAAAATAAATGATTACTCCCTCAAAGTATACTTTGCTAGAAAAGTATACTTTGCAATGTTGATGAAACAGGCTACTGGTGCGCAACATCACAAGATGACAAATATAAAAGTCAAATTTTGCGACTCTTAACTCAAATACATTTTTGCAGAAACGAGCGCCAATAAGTTTGTGACGGACGGAAAACCAGGCCAAATTCACACATTTAGGGGTGTGCACACAGAATATAAATTGCTATTTCGAGATGCCGACGTACATTTGGAGGGACATAATCGACTTGGTCACATATATACACGTGGTTTCAATTCACACAATCAGGGGTGTACGGACAGGAATAAAACTGCCATTCTAGATGCCGACTTACATTGGAAGTGACATAGTCGAGTGTGTGTACACAGGCAATGTAGTGTCGTTTCCAAGCCCCATACTCGTAGTCCAGGGAGGTGTAGGGTAGGAACCAGCCATACTTCAGGCACTTCGCCATCCATAACACATCCTGCAGAAAATGGCTATGATTACATTAAACCATTACATTTCAACCACTTTCGGATGTATGAAAATTTTAAATAATTTTTGATTTTCTTATTTCTCAATTAAGTATATGCTGTGACAACTCATTTGAACCATCCCAATGAGACGGTTCAAATGGTGGTCACAATTTATACATCACGTGGGAATTAAAGAATTGTATTTTGAATATTTATTGGTTGATTGCAATGCGCCTCTTATTTTTACACAATCAGTGTCAGCCTTTTCTGGCTAAGTCAGAAAAGGAAGGCGACAGTAAATTCATTAATAATATATTTTCATCCAAATTGGCCTGCCAGGTGGCTAATTTTTCAGTATTTAGGCTGAAATTTATCTTTAAATTCCTATGCCACCCTTATATCTATTTTTGATCCAGATGTGCAGAAAACAGATTACACAAGCTCTGTTCAAGACCGACGACTAATCATATATTTATTATCGACGCAAGTTGTCAGACGTTTCCGTAGCGCAGTTGATAAGGACTTAGTTTAAACAATATTTATTTCAGATTGAATACATGTATACGTCAACATTCATGGACAGATATTGTGAATAAGGATCATAAAACAAGCTCAATGTGAGCTTATGTGAATTCTTCTCCTTAAGTAAGACATCAGTAAATGTTAATGTGGCAGGAATATGTACAGTGTATACATAGGCAAGTTTGGTTAATTATTGAATAAGAAAGAAAGAAGTTAAGATCCCAGGCCTGCATCTCAAACAATTGGTGCTATTTTCTGTAGATAGTCGTTGACCTAATAGACACTTCAAGTGCTATTACTGACTATATATTACAGACTATGTCAAACCGATCAGTCGGAGTCGTCTGTCATCATGCAGTGAAGCGATTAGATACAATGATGAATTGTTGAACCCTTCGGAATACAAGACTGTTTTCATTATCGCTTAGGAAATCGCTACCATATATTAGATTTATATTGAGAATGGGAGGACAAGGCAGCGATGATAAATATCGTTGTATTTGATTGGTGTAAAGCGGACATGAGAGAATGTAGTGGTTTGCATCCTCGATTGACCCACAGGCGCATGTTGCACTATTGGCTATTGATTTTCGGAATAAGTCGAAGTTTAGAGCACTACACCACAGCCTGATCCGAGTTAGTAGAATCTAGCCTTGTCAGTCGCCAGCTGCGTAATAGGATGGTGGCTTAAGAATGTTAGCATTTAGTGTATGTTTGAATAATTCAATGTAGGACTATTCCTTGTATTCAAAGATAAGGAGTTCCATTCTTTTATGGTAGAAGGGAGAAATGAATCTTGATACAGTTTAGTACAGGATTGAATTGTTGGAATATCTCCATCGTTTCTTAACCTGTAATGAGTTTGTATTTGTTCCGGGATTCAGTTGGTTATAGATAAGGTGGTGTCATGTTGTTCTTCATTTCATAGAATAGAATTAATTTATGCTTTTTTCTTTGTTCGTCGAGGTTTTCCCATTAGGTTTCTGTATATATTTTTTCTAAACTTCAGAGCTTTGTGGCCCCAGTAACAATTCGCGCGGCCTCAATTTGGATTGATTCTAGCTCATTCTTTAATTCTATTGAACAATTATCCCAAGTACTATCGCTATATTCGAGCAATGAGCGTATGAAAGAGACGTACGCTTTTTCTAAGGATGTTCTATTTAGTGAAAATTTTAGAGAGCGAAGCATCCCATTACGCTGCCACGCACGACTGATGATTGATGAAATGTGTGGCTGCCATTTACCAGTGTCTGAGAATACGCCTAGATGTTTATGAGACTTAACTTGTTTAATTACTATATTATTTATAAGAAGCAGAGGATGTGGTCGTTTATTTTGTTTTCTGGATATCAACATAGTTTCTGTTTTATCTGGGTTAAAATCTAAAAGCCAATCATTCGACCACTTGTGTATTTTATCAAGGTCAGAGTTTAGAATACGTGAAGCAGTGCTTGCTTGGGTCGTCGACTATGAAATATAAACTTGTGTCGTCAGCGAATAGTCTAATGTTGGACTGAATTTCATTGACTATGTCGTTGATATAGATATGAAATACGAGGGGATCTAAGATTGAACCCTGCGGCACACCAGCATTAATGTTTGTCCAATCCGAGTGTGTGTTATGAATAACTACGCGCTGTTTTCACGATGAAAGATAGGACGAGAACCATTTATGAAGGGTGCCACTAATACCTACTGTAGAGTTTTGCTAGTAATCAAAGGAAGCGAACTCGGAAGCTGCTGTATAAAAGGCGGCATGTGTATCCATTATACTAGTGGGTCATCTGTATACATAACTTACGTTTATGCACTCGTCGGCACGGTATTACAGTGCAGTCTCCGTTTTTGTTCCACCGTAGACAACACTTGCAAACTCAACGCGAACGCAAAGCGAACGAAACGGTTTGCTGTAGCGTTGTATACGTTGTTTAAACGTATAATACGATTCGTACACGTGTAATACACATTGTCAAACCGTTTAGTTTAAAAGCGTTGTATACGTTGTTTAAACGTATAATACGGTTCGTACACGTGTAATACACATTGTCAAACCGTTTAGTTTTAAAGCGTGTAATACGTTTAGCTTCAAGGCGTATAACACGCTTTGGCGTATACATATGTAGCGAGGTGAAAGAGTTGAAACGTGTACAACGCTTTACCTGGAAGCGTGTAGCTATATGAAAGCGTTGAAACGTGTACAACGGTTACACGTTTTAACCACAAATACCTGTTCGGCCCCGATCTCTTCGAGGCGTCCTTGTTTCGTCCCTTTTAAAATATCGCGAATACATACCCTCAGATCAAGTTCAAAGTACATCGGCGGTGTGATTTAGCACTTCAATTGATCCCAAATCCCTGATGACTAATGAGTCACGCTTTTAACACGACAGATGTACCTTGTCGTTTATCAAAATGTTTGAGAATTGTAGATCACGTGAGCCGGCTCATCAGGATCTGCGGCATTCCTATGTACATTTATATACACAAAAATAACGCCTAATACAGCGTAATGTAACAGTTCCTAACTTAATATGGAATAGCCCGGCCGATAGTCCGTGTCAGTTAATTGGGGTTAAATATTACGAACACAGATAAACACAGTGCATGGTTTCTTTATTTTATTTTAACATCATCAGAAATGGCGAGTCTAGGAACTCTCGTATTATCTTTACGCTGAAGCCAGTCTATTTCAGTCACTAATCCGCTATACACCTGTCCCACGCGTGTGTTAAGATTAATCGATATTTGGAGAAATTGAATACACAGCGAGCTGCACACTGGTTTAACACGGATATGGCCCGCGGATATGTGTCATAAATTACTTGGTGGTCAAAACCGGTAAATTTACAAGGTTTATAGCGAAATAGCAGCCGACTGGCAATTTTTCTCGGACCGATTTTTAAGACTAGTTTTCAAATCTCAATCGGTCTGAGAGTTCAAAAATCGGTCCAGAACCGGAAAACTGAAAATGTTAGAAGCCCTGCAGTGAGTCTAGAAGTAAATATACACACACGAAGAACGATCAGAGCATGCGCATTCTACGCGATACAAAGTTGGCATACCAAAACGTGTAATGCGTTAAAACCCGTGGAAACGTGTTATACGTATAACACGGTTTCATCTGTACGGTGCTGTGTACATGTAGATGCGTGTAACCGTTCGTCAAAGAAAGCGTTAAATCGTTTAAACGGTTTACCTTAGCGTTGTATACGCTTACAACCGTTGTATACGTTTACAACCGTTGTACACGGATTACACGCTTTTGAAACTCAATACGTTGTTTACAACCGTTGTATACATTTACAACCGTTGTACACGGATTACACGCTTTTGAAACTCAATGCGTTGAACATGGTTTGTTCGACTTTCGCGCATGCGCAAGAGTGGGGAAACGCAACGCATGGCCGAAAACGTATTACAAGTAGACGACACACGGTTTGAAACGCAACTAACGGAAACTCCACGGATACGCAACGCACAACACTTTGTACACGTATAAACCTGGAACATTTTGACAGAAACAACTGTATAACAATAACAAACGCCATTTGATCGATGACAAATGTTGATTTTTAAAAATAGCCTTTGTTTACAATAATATTAACAATAATAACGCGACAGCACAAAGTGGCAGACCTATAATATAATATATTTATTAAAAGCATGCATCCTCTATTTATTAAACTTGCTGACCAACTTGGCATAACCTTGCTTCTTATGAAATCAATACACTTGTTTAATAAATATCATATTAAAGCATCACTCGTGAAAGAGCCACTATTTATTGAACTCATTGACAGATTTCAGAAGAAGCTTGGCATAGCCTTGTTTCTTACATATAAAATTAAATACTGTAAACGTGTTTAGTTTAATAAATCGCATATTGAATCGTCACTTATGCAAAATCCGCTACTTAACTGATTTCATAAGAAACGAGGCTGTGCCAAGTTGGCATAGCCTCGTTTCATATGAAATCAGTAAACACATTTAATAAATATAGTATTAAGGTCTCACGGGACAGTGGGCGGCTAGCTTTAAAAAAGGGGTGGACGATTTTCTATATACTTCACTACCGACCCTGCAAGTTACACCAGTGTGTCTAGAAAAATAGGTTTATGAATATTTCTTGACTTTGGGAGGCTTGACTAGGTGTATTATTTTACAGTATTTCATAATTCTACGAAACTGAATGTTAGCTCCGGTTGATTTTGACATCTTGGAAAATGGCGCATGCTATGCTGTCTCGCCGGTACGGTTTCGAGTCAGAATTTAAGGTGTTTTTCGGGCATTTGTAGCGAAAATTTGAGGTGGTTATGACCCCGCTTTGAAATCATTTTCAGGAAATGATGTGGTGTGACAAGTGATAGAACAAGACATAAAGTTTCTGTGCCTCATGTTTTCATGAAAACAATTCCAAATTGAGTCATGTTGAAATTTCTGGCCAAAAATAGGTGGGTGGGGTAACTTTGTAACAAATTAATTGAACACACTGCATTTTTATTGTGGCGCGCGATTTGTACTTCATTTGCGAGTATTTTTCAATACTTGTCTCAAGAGCCTCCTTAACTGATTGTGAGAGGCGGTGATTTTTATAAGTCACCTGCCGCCCTCAGAAAAGCAGTCAATTTTGGCTATTTTCAACCGTCCCGTGATGCCTTAAGGGAAAAGTCTGATTTTTCAAGGTGTCATATTTCACCTCTAACCAGTATTGTTTGACAGAAGAACATGTCCCAAGATAACATCCAGCAGTTTTAGTTTACTGCACTCAAATATGCAGGGTTCAGCAGGGCTAGAGGTAAGCATGGTATTTTGCAGTCGATAGACCGAAAGGAAACTTCGCGTTTCGCCATTTTGGGGGTGGGCGATATATATGCGTGCCCCATTTCGACAGCAGCTTTCATTTCATACATTTTTCTTTGGTTGCGTTTTACGTAAAAAAGATGAAATTAGCAATATAGAGCGATACATGCAGTTTCGGGGAAAAAACATTTTTTATAAGTCACCCGCCGCCTTCAGAAAAGCAGTCAATTTTGGCTATTTTCAACCATCCTGTGATGCCTAAATATAACTAATGTAAGATCTATCAATTACCTGATCCGCCATGAACTTCCAATGCCAGCAGACCTGGGCACAGCGACTCAGACTCTTGGGTTCCAGGAAGGACATGACGTATAGGGCCAGGAATCGCGGCAACACGGTAGTGAAGTCTAAATGTTGCATAGGTACCCGCTCGGCAAACCATTCCTGTACAAACTTATACTGTCGCCGACCGCATTGACGGAACACAAGGTCAAAGAAGCGCTTTCGTTGTGAATCTGTCCACAAATCAAACTGAAATAATGAAAAAATGGTGAATGAAAATTATACACATGTATATAATGATTTGCTTCTTAAATAACAAGTGAGCAGAGGCTAAGAAAATACCCCCAGCCGCCACATATACTGAACCAGTAGCCTATTTCATCAACATTGCAAAGTATACTTTAGTAGCAAAGTATACTTTGAGGGAGAAATTTTCAATTTTATGATAAATTTATTAATTTTTATTATACTGAATTTATTACATTATCACAGCCAATTTGGCTGTGATAATGTAATACATTCAGTATAATAATTCTGCATACTTTTAATCATGAAATATATGCATTTGTTAGTTCTATATGAAATAATGCATTTCAGGAAAAATAAATGATTACTCCCTCAAAGTATACTTTGCTAGTAAAGTATACTTTGCAATGTTGATGAAATAGGCTACAGATGGCCGCAGCCCGCATGTCGAACCCGCCGAGGCATATCACTATGTCTCGCTTTCCGCAAGTGGGCTGGACAAAAATGAAATGCTATGCAGGGCTCCAGATATTATATTAAGGAATTAGTAATTGAGTATTTTCACTCCATCATTTCTGAAGCAATTGGGTAATTCAAAATTTCAATTGGGTAAAATAAAATCACATTACTGTTTACACATCAACAGACAACATTATTGAATAGTTTGCTTCGAAATGAAAACATGTCTTGGCATTTCATTAGAATTGTCTCCTTGGAGACAATTCTAAGGAGATACCAAGATGTGTTTTCATGGAAAATAAGAAAAAAATATGCTATATTTGTGGTCTGTTATTGTTTTCTGCAGCATGATAAAGGTACCACAAAATTGTTATTGCTTTTTGATACTCACTACTTCTGGTTTTAATTGGGTTTTTGGCAATTTTAATTGGGTATTTAAGCAAATACACAGCTTATCTGGAGCTCTGATGCTATGTTAGGTTTATGTATTATGGACGTACGACCATACGGAAAGGCGAAAACTAAAAACCCCTTGGTACACTTCGTGAGCCGGAGTTATAATAAGTGACATTTCAGTAATTTAGAAGAAGCTTTTTTATAACATTAAAAACAGATTGTCTAAAAGTCTGTGCCTACTGTAAGCGATATAACAAATAAACTTAAGACTAGTTACAGAATATACCTGAACAATCAGCTACACACAAAACATTTATAAGAACGGGATACAGACTGATGAAAGATGTCAAACGTTTGTGATAACTGTTAACTGCACAAGATTACAGTAGACGCCCATGCTCTAATAGACGCCCACCCCCCACTTTTCACGTTGAAAATGACACATTTTTTGGCCGATTTTCACGAAATTAGTGCCTCTAATAAACGCCCAGTACCGACTTGAAATAAAATGGGAGCTAATTGTCCAATTAGATTGTTTTTCTTTCCATTATTTCGAAAGCAACTTCCTTTAAAATCAGGGAAAAAACATAATTGCTACTTTCACTTTCAAAAGCGGAAGCGAAATTCGACTGTTTCCGGTGTCACAGTAAATTCCTCATCAGCAGTAGCTATTTACACGGACACAGGGTGATCAGAATTTACACGGTTACGGAGACGCCATTTTCAAAGCATCTCAAACCCGACAGATCCGAAACGCTGACGCTGACGAAACGTCTGTAGGCGTAAATCTGATCAACATTAATGATTGACGCTGTCTTGATATACATTACCATTACATTTAACATTTCTACCGGCTGTACCATAATGACCAGAGTGGGCCGAAACGTCTTGGCTCAAATGTTTATAAACTGACAGACAGTACAATCAAGTCTGGCGTTTGAGAGTAACGTCCCTTAGTTATGTTTTTGTTTAGATAGTAGAACATCGTATATTTGTTTATCATTTTCTTTGCTGAATAACACTTGCCTCTATTAAACGCCTACCCTAGACTTCGGAGCCAATGTTGATTCTAATAGATGCCCGGGCGTCTATTAGAATCTTTACGGTATTTATTTTCTTTTTCGTTACAAACATACATGTTACATAATAGGAAATATATACATGTGTAGTCACTGGAGTACATGACAGCAGGGCACGAGTCCACTTTAGTTCAATTATTTTAATACAGTGGAATCTCACTATACCAAACACTACGGGTATGGAGAGGTTCAACTTGTGTACCAACTGTACCACTTGTGTACCTCAAAGCCCGGCTCTTCCGACAGGTCCATGCTGTGGCCTGACAGCTGGTGATTGATTGCTTACAGTGGAAAACTCACTACACCGGACACACTGGTGGTACATATGGTGTTCGGCATAGCGAGGTTCCACTGTACTTGCATTTTATTGTAGCCGGCTGTCATGTACACAGTATATAACAGTATCATGGTATCTGTCTATACTGTCAGTAAATGCTAACACCTACTTCAACTCTAGTTGTAATAGTTATAACGAACAGTATAGATAGATATATATGGATGAAACAACTCAATCATCCCATCAGAATCCTCACTATTCGCAATTATTTTATTAGATTTAAATATTACATTAAATGTCTCATTTCCGCCAAGTGTGAAATGAGAATGAGTATATTTTAACGTCCCAGCAACAGCTAAGGTCACATAAGAATGGAATTAAAGTTTGACGTATCATTCGACAGAACCAGTTGGATGGAAATATTATCAAAATATTGATATGCCCTAGGGTAGGTTTACGCACTTATTTTACCTGAATACGCATTGATTATCAACAGTGGGAGTACAAAATACTCACAGCAATGTGAAAATATGCCTTGATTTTCAAATCGAGTAGGGGAAATACTGTAATAAAGTTGAACATTTACTCGGACAGTTGAGTTTGCTTTTTGCAGCTCAAATAAGTACATTTTCAACTTATTAGCCAGTAAACAAAAAAAAAGAAAAAAAAAAAAGAAAAATTACCAAGGATCGCCAATTTCAAACACAAATAAGGATTTCAGGATTATTTGTGTTTGAAATTGGCGGTCATTGGTACATATTTTTTATTTATTTATTTTTTTTTTTTTTATTTGGGGGGAGGGGGGCGTTTATTAGGAGGGGGGCGTTAATTGGAGGTATACGGTATGTATGTGACGTTTACCTCGAGATCAGCGGGGATTTGTCACAGCATATGAAATATTAAGAATTTTCAATGAAAGAAATAGAAGTTATAACATATTTCTCTGATGTTAAGTTTTGTAAAGAGACTAAGTATGTGACCTTCACCTTGGGATCAGCGGGGTTGGACAGTCGTAGATTTGTCACAGCATGATAGTACAACCTTTGAGGAATGCACAAGTGAAATAATAAGAATTTATAAGAAGTTATAACTTATTTCTCTGATGTTAAGTTTTGTAAAGAGACTAAGTATTTGACCTTGACCTTGGGATGTGCGGGGGTTGGACGGTCGTGGATTTGGCATAGCATGGTAGTAGAGCCTTACAGGAATGCATGTGTGAAATATTAAGCATTTTAGATGAAGGAAATAGAAGTTATAACAATATTTCTCTGATGTTAAGTTTACGGACTAAGTATTTGACCTTGACCTTGGGATCTGCGGGGGTTGGACGGTCGTGGATTTGGCACAGCATGGTAGTAGAGCCTTACAGGAATGCATGTGTGAAATATCAAGCATTTTAGATGAAGGAAATAGAAGTTATAACAATATTTCTCTGATGTTAAGTTTACGCGGACGCACGGACGGACGCACGGACGGACGCACGGACGCATGGACGGACGGACAACCTGACTCCAGTATACCCCCCCACAACTTGTTGCGGGGGGTATAAAAATAAAATATGCATTTAATTTGAAATCAGGAGGTACAATGTTCTTTAGATACAAAGCATATCTGGAGCACTGTACAGTCTCCACCAACTTACCCAGTGTGAAACAAGATCTCTTCGCTCCAAAAATATCTGCAAGAAACAATGTAACAATGTACCTACAGAACAATACAACATCAATCAAGCACTGTGACCATAATACAACATCAGTGGGGTAGACAGGTTCTTGTAAAATTTGTGCAGCTTTCATGAAACAGACAGTAGTCTACATTGTTTGCAATCAACATGCACAAAATAGTATGTGCACATCTAACGATCAGGGCCCGGTTGTTCAAAACACCAGTTAGCTTAACTGACTGTTAAATCCTTAACGGACTGTTAAATCTTTAACAGAATGGTTAAAATCTCTGTTAAAACAGAGATTTTAACCATTCAGTTAAGGATTTAACAGTCCGTTAAGCTAAATCCTTAACTGAATGGTTAAAATCTCTGTTAAAACAGAGATTTTAACCATTCAGTTAAGGATTTAACAGTCCGTTAAGCTAACGGATGTTTTGAGCAACCGGGCCCAGACTGTATAGTTGTGGTGATGTAACTACCGGTACTATATATGTTATATTTTATTAAGGCCACAGAATAGTATATATTTAGCAGGTTCTCATCCAAATTTCAGAATAAAATGAGATACAGGTTGTTTTCTTTTCATTTATTTACTGAAGTTTGTGTAAAACTTGTGAAAAAAACAACTAACGTTTCTCAAAAACATTTAAAAAAAAAATATTACAGACAAATTTTATTTTCTGGGTGGATGGGGATGAAAATGTAAAATTCATTTTCTCTGGCACAAGACTACACGTAAAATACCTGTTCATTGGATGCCTTGTTTACCACTGGGGTCCATGCACTGTTGTGCGTTTTCATTTTGTTTGTACTGAACTTTGTGCTGTCCCTCACTTTCTCCGTTCTCATGGTGGTTATCCGACCAAGAACTTTGGTGTCATCGTTGGTGATGGCAAGTTTGGAATGTGTGCCTGACCATCGCTGTCGAGTCTTCATATTCTTCTCAAGTTGGTCCAGTGTGGTCGTCATGTTGGACAGGTTGTTTTTAACTGAAACAAACATTATTATTAGAAAATTGACACAAACTAATAAGCCTGAAGAATTAATTTTTTATTAAAGAATAGGAAATAGAGGATCTCAATTTTCTATTTGATATGAGATTTATGATACGAGTCACACACAATTTATGCACCGAGCCACTGGCGAGGTGCATAACATTGTGGACACCACCCCGCCCCTAAGTGTAAGTAATAAAGTTGTACATGTATATGTTTATTTATGAACATAATAGGATTTGCAAATTTAAAGATTCTCTTGAAACACTAACTGCACATTTTCCACTGTATAAGCAACAGGTTGCTCTATATCACTTCACCACGCTACACAGTAACAAGAGTTGTCAGAAGACAACGAAGCTCGCCTGTTGGCAGCCTTCACTCAAACTTGGCACAGTTGTATAAAAAACATGAATATTATATAACTTGACCTTGGGTTAAGGGGTGTGTGCATGCTGGATTTGTTATCGCATGATAGAATATCATCAGATGAATGCATGCATGAAATATAAAGGTGTTCCAAGAAAAGAAACAGAAGTAATAAGAAATTTACCCCAACATAAAAGTTTATGAAAGCATTAATCAGACAACTGTATGTATGAAATATCAAGACGTTCCCTGTTTGTTTGTTTATTAGTGTTTAACAGCCTATCAACAGCTAAGGTCATGTAAGGCCGGGCAAACGGGTTCAATCCCATTTTAACCGGTTGCATTGGGGGGAAAATCCCAAAATCAGAACGGAATATTTACATCGAGAACAAATATATTCAGCCCTGAAATTAGAATAACCTGACCTGGTGCCAGGTCCATACCACACCAAAGTCACTTAATTGGCCCCTTCCCCTAAAATAGGATTACGAATATCATAATACTCTCATTAGGGGTATAACCAGATTCAACTGTCACGTAAAAAATGCCAAAGACGTATGTGAGGGCCAAACCAGGTCTCCAATCGGGATTCCGGTAAGGATGAACCCCGATCGTTAAATTACCCATCGCCTGCTCCCACCTGCCACCCACAGACGTTCCCTGTAAAGAAACAGAAGAGACGATCCCTGTAAAGAAACAGAAGTTTGCCGCAACATTAAGTTTATGAACACACTAGGGGTGGGTGTGGGTCAATGAATTGCTGTAGCACAATAGAGGATCATCAGATGAATGCATGTATGAAATATCAAGGTGTTCCCTGTAAAGAAACAGAAGTTATAAAAAGACATTTACTCCAATGTTAAGTTAATGATGTTGATCTTGGGGAAAGGGGTGGGGTGGGTCATGGATTTGCTGTAGCACAATAGAGGATCATCAGATGAATGCATGTATGAAAATATCAAGGTGTTCCCTATAAAAAAACAGAAGTTATAAAAATACATTTACTCCAATGTTAAGTTAATGATGTTGATCTTGGGGAAATGGGTGGGTCATGGATTTGCTGTAGCACAATAGAGGATCATCAGATGAATGCATGTATGAAATATCAAGGCGTTCCCTGTAAAGAAACAGAAGTTATAAAAAGACATTTACTCCAATGTTAAGTTAATGATGTTGATCTTGGGGAAAGGGGTGGGGGTGGGACATGAATTTGCTATAGCACAATAGGGGATCATCAGATGAATGCATGTATGAAATATCAAAGCGTTCCCTGTAAAGAAACAGAAGTTACACAACATTTATCCTAACGTTAAGCTTATGAACATGCTAAGTTTGTGACCTTGACCTTGGGGTAAGGGTTCGGTGGTGGGTCGTGGATTTGCTACATCATCTGAGGAATGCATGTATGAAATATCAAGGCGTTCGATCAAAGGAAACAGATGTTATAAGAAATTTACCCCAATGTTAAGTTTATGAATTTGCTAAGTTTGTGACCTTGCTAAGTTTGTGACCTTGACCTTGGGGTAAGGGTTGGGTGATGGGTCATGGATTTGCTACAGTATGATAGAGGGTCATCTGAGAATTAAAAATAAGCTAAATTTTCGGACAGCAAACATTTTTTTTATGAATTTGAAATAATTAATGTGCTCCATCATAACACTGTTCGAACTGCGCCTGTGGCTACCACGACCAGAATTCACTGGCCTTAAACACAGTAGCCTTCAGCGTCTATTTATTAAATTAGTATTTTTTATTTGATTTGAATTCAGCGTGAGCGCTGAATTTTGTGTCAACATCATTTACGAAACATATTGGTGATTTCCTAAACGAATATCGACGAAATCCGGCGATATATTTTGTGTCAATTTTCAACACCATTTACGGAAAATATTACTGATTTTTTAAAACAATATCGGCAAAACTAAATACTGTGATAGAATTTTTGTCAACATTTCAACAGTGACACCATTTACGGAAAAGATCACTGATTTTCTAAAAACAATATCGGCGAAGGTGTACTAAACAACTTAAAATATGTCTCACGCTTTTAACATTCCAGCCTCTGAATTTTTTTTTTTTTTTAAATAACCAGCCATCTAATAGATCTGCGTATAATAGAGAGTGTACCATTAATTTTCACATTGTCTCCGACAGCGAGGTGTGCGGCACACATCAAAATGACGCGTCAATTTCAAAACATTGCCTATATATAAGGGTAAAAATTTATAGCTGTGTGATGTTATCAGATCAACAACTCGTCACACGGCTGTGCGTCATCAATTTTTTTCCACACAAAGCGACACATGTATTTATAATTAGATTTGTGCAATGTGTTGGGTGTAGCCAAGGACCATACATAAATTTGTAATTAGTCCCACGTGTAGCCGATATTAAAATATAATCAATTTCTTTAAATTACGTCCGCAAGTTGACAGATATTTCAGAACAGAGGTCATCGTATTTTGCCGTTCTTTATTTCCAAAATCAGTCATATATTCTGTAAATGACGTTGAAAGTTGACAATAAATTAAGACCAGATCAGAACGTTAAATCGCTATCGACGACAAATGACGATCCGATGAGAGAGTAATACCGTTTACGCGTATCCAATGATAAATATAAATCGTTATTTTTTTATGATTTTCGTAGTATTTACCGAGAAATTCAAACCGTTTCCAATTAGTGTTGGGGTACATATTATCATGATTAGCACTATAGATTAGCACACCGTCTCACTAAGCGGGGGGATACTCAGGGAATGGGATCATGTGGTCTATTTTTTACACTGGATTAATGGCAGCCCCCATGAGGTCTCAGGTAAATCTTATTTTTCAGCAAATTGCGTACGACTGTGGTTTCTTCCTTTTAATGATGACCATGATCCAACCGTTAATACATATTTAGCAGCATTACTTATGTAGTTAGTCTGAACATTCTGAAGAGAAATTTGAATCAGACGGAATTGAACGTTGTTTAAACTTGGTCCGGTTTATATGCACAGGTCAAAATATGAACTGAAAATGGCGCTTTGTATGACAGAAATCCGTATGCGGAAAATAAAAAAAAATGTTTTGTTATAAATATCACATATAGCGAAACAGCGATAGCATCTATTGTTTTAATAATATGCATACATATTGTAATTAATGTTTAATAGCGATATACTCCAGCACTATGTTTTAAGGCTGTGTGATTTGCCTCAAAGTAAGTTGGATTAATTAATACTTATATTCATGCGCTTCATGAGAACATCAACACATTTAAAATATACAAATATTATTTAAAGGAGTACCGATATGATATATTGTAATAATAAAAATATTGAAAATACATTTTACAATCGCTTACAACATAATTTATTGATCGAAAATAGTGCATTGTGGCCTATTTGACCGAATTACCTATTGCGCGGGCACCCCAGTAAACCCCTATTTACGTAGGTAATTGGGGGTGTACTGGGGTGCGCTCACTAATACAATGTTTGCGTAATGTATTTCAATATGCATGTAAACAATACAGTGCCTGAAAATAGCAGCTTTTACCAGTAGGTCCGGGACCTAACAAGGAAAAAAGTGAAAGGTCCGAGAGGATATTCGTAAAACAAGAGGGCCATGATGGCCCTAACTCGCTCACCTGACTCCATGAACACCAGAGGAGAATGTGACATTGAGTTCATGTGTTTTAAAAAAATTGTGCTATTTTTAGACGGCGGCCATCTTGGATTAGCGATGACCTCCGTTTTAACAATTGAAAAGGCTTCACCCATGGACTATAACTGTGAAGTTTGGCCACCATGGGCCAAGCAGTTTGTGTGAAGAAGAATTTTGAAATCTCTAATAAAAGAACGACCTTTTGACCTTTCGGCGGCCATCTTGGATCACATGACTATCCAATTTCAACAAAAAATGTACCAGAGTGATCGCCTCTCTGATACCTTCAATTTGATATAGACATGACCATATTCGGTCAAAAATTCAATTTGACCCCAATTTGACACCACGGGTCAGGCCCATTTTTGACCCCGGGGTGACCATTTTAACAACTTTGAAAGTGCATTGTACATCGATCATTCCTACCAAGATTCGTCGAAATCCGGCTGGCGGTTCATGAGAAGAATATTTTTTAAGGATTTATGCTATTTTTAGACGGCGGCCATCTCGGATTAGCGACGACCTCCGTTTTAACAAATCTGAAAAGGCTTCACCCACGGACCATAACTGTGAAGTTTGGCCACCATGGGCCAAGCGGTTCGTGTGAAGAAGAATTTTGAAATCTCTAATAAAAGAAAGACCTTTTGACCTTTCGGCGGCCATCTTGGATGACATGACCATCCAATTTCGACAAAACTTGTACCAGAGTGATCGCCTCTTTGATACCTTCAATTTGATATAGACATGACCATATTCGGTCAAAAATAAAATTTGACCCCACGAGCCACGCCCATTTTTAACCCCGGGGTCACCATTTTAACAACTTTGAAAGAGCATTGTACATCGATCATTCTAACCAAGTTTCGTCAAAATCCGGCTAGCGGTTCATGAGAAGATTTTTTTTTAGGAATTTATGCTATTGTTAGATGGCGGCCATCTTGGATAAGCGATGACCTCCATTTTAACAAATTTGAAAAGGCTTCACACATGGACTATAACTGTGAAGTTTGGCTACCATGGGCCAAGCGGTTCATGTGAAGAAGAATTTTGAAATCTATAATAAAAGAAGGACCTTTTGACCTTTTGGCGGCCATCTTGGATGACATAACCATCTGATTTCGACAAAAAATGCACCAAAGTGATCGCCTCGTTGATACCTTTGATTTGATATATAACATGACCATATTCGGTCAAAAAATAAAATTTGACCCCAATTTGACCCCACCGGCCACACCCATTTTTGACCCTGGGGTCACCATTTTAACAACTTTCAAAGAGCATTGTACATCGATCATTCCTACCAAGTTTTGTCGAAATCCGGTTGGCGGTTCTTGAGATTACGTAATGACGTCATTTTAACAATTTTGTAATCCCCCTACCTAAGGACCATGACCATGAAGTTTAGTGACTATAGGCCCAATGGTTACCGAGGAGAAGACGTTTGATAATGTTCACGGACGGACGACGGACACATTGCGGTAACAATAGCTCACGAGCTTCGCTCAGGTGAGCTAAAAAAACGGTAGAAATATGTCTGTTTCATACTAAATAACTCATCACACCATGTGTAAATACTTGCATATGTCACCAAAAATGATCTTATAAGACGATAATAAGAACGGATTTAGCAACTAATGATGACCGCAATTTTAATTTTAACACAGGTCCGGTGGACTTTTTGCTTGTAAAATACAAAGGTCCGACATTAAAATTTGCAGGTCCAGGACCTCGGACCAGTGCTATTTTCAGGCCCTGTAGTACTTGTGAAATATTTTGAGCTTTTAATGTGTTTACAGAAATAAAAAAAAAACATTTTTATTGACAAAATTCGATCATGAATATAAAAAAAAATTTGGGGTAAAAAATTGTATTGAAATCAACAATATAATTGCTCATGTATGTTTGTAAATGTAAACTATATAGGGTTCAATCCAAGTGTTTATACAGTTAGATGCTGTCTATATTCAATTGTATTGAAAAATATAAAATGCCAATAAGCAAATACTGAAATAGCAGCTATCACGACCCAAATTGATTTGGTCGCCGAGTTCTCGACTACCTGCAGAAATGCATAGAAAATTACAATTTTAAACATGTTTATTTTGTTATGATACGAGGTCGTGTCCAAAGTTGGAAGCCTTGTTCATATATATAAGTTATACCGATGAAAGCCGAAACATGCCGAATGCCTGTAGGCCCCTGGGTAGTCGAGAACATCACTATATAACCCAATCAAGTTGAGTCGTGATGGCTGCTATTTGTTTATTGACATTTTATATTTTCAATTAAAACTGAACATATACAGCATCTAACTGTATAAACACTTGGATTGAACCCTAGTTTACATTTACAAACATATACCGGCCAGCATTAATATATTGTTGATTTCAATACAATTTTTTACCAGAACAGAACAGAACATATCCTTTATTTGGCAATGATCTCAGACCACTTAGTGGTATATGAGTGCATACATGTACAAGCATAATTTATTATGAACAACAACAACAGCATGGCGAGAGTTATGTGGAAGTACTGTACTCGGTCTAATTTATCAGCGAACTTGTTTGCAGGCAAATTTAGTTAAATAGTCAACATCTATATATTTTGCAATGATTCGGCTTGATGGTATTTATCAGTAGCGAGTATTGACTGGGAGAAATTCATCAAGTATTATATGTAAAGGAACGTGGTCAGTAAGCTTGGATCCGAATCAGAACAATTTGTTTAAACATAGTTTGACAATAATTCCAATTCTTAGAAACTCATCTACGAGTTTATAGGAGTTAGATTTGGTAAAATTTAATGCTACGTCAAACATTTTACAATTAAATATACAAGCATATAGAAAAACGGGTTGCAAGTATATTCGATTGCAAAAAGACCCGCACATCCCTGTGTGTCTCAGTCTCCAGGAATATGGAGAACGAGACAGGGCATGTCAGGATGAATACACGGTGAATTGTAGTGGGACACACTCTCATCAGATAGCGAAAATCGAAAGTTGGTGAGAGTATGTATGCCACTTAATACATAAGTTATTATACAGTTTCTCGTAAGTTAGACATCGTAGTATGGGTGTGCCTGTATTGGTTGGATGCGGACCGCACGCACAACGACAACTCATATATTTGTGTATGCGGCCTTCACCCTCCACTAGCATGCATATCGTGTCGTTATTTACCATGCAAATATCATATCAATCCTTCATGCATATTGATAGGTGTGAACAATGTACATCTTGATTTACTAGTATGTGACTGAACAACAGTATGTTGTGTGCTCATAATTGTCAGTAGTATAATATCTACAATTAGTGTAGCCCCGGATGAGATTGCTCAAAGTAAGCCATCCCAACAGGATCTGCACCACTTGTGAATGACTCTGTGATGTATGATTACTATTGAACTATAATACAAAAGTCATAAATAACAAAATTATGAACATGTGAATTACTTTATAATCTAGGAGGTACATTTAAGTCAATAGTTATTGGAAAAAACGCATAATCTCAGCAATAAAGATGCTCAAACCGTCGTAACTGTATTTCTGACTTGCAATTGAGAAGTTCTTTGAATTTTATAACATTTGGATACCGATAATAGTAACGTTTGAGATACAATTTTCGTTTATCCGAGAAATGTGGACAGACTAGCAGATAATGAAATTCGTCACCCAAATCATTTTTATTACATATGGTACACTTACGTTCAGAATGGGGTATCCCTAACCATCTACCTGTCTCGATTGGGAGTTTATGATTACCTGTTCTAAATCTTACAAGATTATAGTACAATGATTGTGGTAAACATGTGAAGTATCCTTCTATATTTGTGTTATCTTTAAATAAATTATACATCTTACCTTTGTTAGATTCCGAGACACGTGAATGCCAGTTTTGGATAAATTGATCCATTAGAGTACGTTTAATTTTATTTTTACTTAGTTCCTGCATATTATAGTCTAGATTATTCCCCGTTTCATTTACTATATGTTTTATGAACTGCAACCATTTAAAATTAGTGTTTTCAAGGTTCGAAATATATTCTAACATCAGATATGATAATTTAGTCTGGTTGCCATTTACTATTCTATTCCAAAAATCTAACATCCTGGTTTTAATAGTAATCGATATTGGATGTCTACCGAGCTCGGCATATAACATGTATAACGGTGTGGATTTACGACTTTTTGTTATTCGTCTTAAAAAGTCGGTATGTATTCGCTCCAGGATATCTAGATTTTCGTAGCCCCAAACTTCACACCCGTATGTCAGAATTGGTAGAATTGTATGGTCGAATAATTTTAGTTGGAGATCAATTGGTAGATCCAAGTTGTTAATACGTGTATATAGTAAAAATGTTGCCTTTTTTGCTTGTTGTGCTATATGTTTTCGGGCATTAAGAAAACTTCCGCTCCTTGAAAAGTATACACCAAGGTTTTTGTACTCATTAACTATCTCTATTATTTCATTACCGATACAAAAATTATATTTTTTATTATTGTTAGTACCAAATACTATGACTTTAGTCTTGCTTATATATATCTTTAGCTTCCATTCATTGCAATATAGCTGGAAATCAAAACAAACATGTTTTTTTCTCTCAGATATTCATGAATTTTGTCAATCAAAATAATGTTTTGTTATTTCTATAAACATTAAAAGCATAAAATATTTCACAACTACTATTTACATGCATATTGAAATAAACCACAAGTTATTTAATTTAAAAATATGTAAATTTGATACTTTATCACTGTTTTTTGAAAATTCCACAGGAAAATGCCACTTTACACGAGTAAGCCATCACAACTGTATATAACAACTGAATTTTATGATTTACTTTGCTATAGGTAAAGGTAGTAAATCCATAGTGCTATGTCTAGACTGTATATCAAGACAGTCGTGAGTCACGTACGACTAGCCCGGCCCCATCATGGCCCATCGGGTGCTGCATGAAAACAACAACTGTCAAGAGGCATAACTGGATAAGTCTGTCAACTTACACAATCAACTTACACAATCAACTTACACAATCAAATAAAAAAGGTATTGGTATATCACAAGAATTTGCGAAAGGGTCATGCGACGAAAGTGCCATGGGTGAATGGGGCGAAACACCCAAGGTGCGAAATAGACATGGAAAAAAGAGCCTTGTACAAAAGTCGGTTTGATACAAAGCTGCACGAATTGCTACATTGTAAATATATTGACGTCGTGGATCTATTATCACTCTATACATACATATCGTGAATACGACAATTCGTATGCATACCTTTTAAATAACAATGTTATTGCTACTAATTGAGGCAGGTACCCGTCGCCATTTTCACTCCGGATGCTCAATCTACGCATGCGTGGCGTGATAATCGCTATGGACGACGACATAAGTCGGCAGTTTTCGGATATGATCGTCATAGTGGAGGGGCCGTTTGAAGAGAAGTGGCTTAAAAACGATTTCTGTTCAACCCAACAGAGAGAGACAGTTATACATATCACTGCCCACCCCTCCCTCTGTACCATACACAATTCCGATGACACCATATACAGTAACATGGTCTAGGACACAGGCGCGGATACAGGGTACAGGGGGTGGGGGGGGGGGGGGGGGGGGGGGGGGGTCCAGGGGGTCCCCCCGCACCCCCCCCCCTGCTCCCGGCAAAATTAAAAAAAAAGATGAAAATCTACAATACTCGAATAGTTGGATGACTTTTTTCGTGGCCTAGGTGTCAGGAAATCGCACCTGCGGCGATCTGGCATCTAAAAATTTCCTGGGGGAGGACCCTCAGACCCCCCTACTTTACGATTTCGCGCTCGCGGAGGTCGGCTATACCGAATTTTAATTACAGACCCCCCCCCCCTGCAATTATTTCTGTATCCGCGCCTGGTACATCTTGCAACCTCTACCCCAACCCCCACTGACCAATAATTAATCGTCTTCCAATACTGGCGAACGCACCCTATACTTTTTTTTTATTTCTTCTTCTTCAGAGGTTATAATGATGGCAAACAATCGCCTCCTGTTTAACCCTTAATCATACATGTTATCTTGTTTTAAAAGATATGTTGTAGAACCAAATGGACATCGTTGCGGTGTGGCCGGGCGCCGGGCACGGAGTGACAGTAGCTGCATGATGCCGTCATTTGGACCGGCAGTAAAGAGCCGGCATTGGTCCCCGGTAGTAGCTGTTCGATCACAGCTCTTCACCTCTACATCGACGTATGTGAAGTTGTCATTACTTGCCGGATGAGGTGGTTTTCCCCAGGTACTCCGGTTTCCCCACCATTCATCTCACGGAGAAATGCAGTTTAGACCGGAATTGGCCGCCCGCATTACTCTTATTAAACATTATATATATATTGACTGTAATATGCATCGTCACACAGACGTGTAGTAAATGTGTGTGGAATAACAAAAATATAGCTACATTTTCATGCACATTTATATTTCAGTTGTTTGCCTTTTTTGTTATTATTGAATGTGTTATTTGACCATATGCATGTTGGAATATTAAATATGGCCGCTAAGTATCGCTTAAGCTCTTATAGGCGCTGTTGATCGACAAAGTAGTAAAGAAATTAAATATAATTGGAAATCATATTTGTAATGTTTTAAAAGTGCGAGGCTTGTGCCATTCTGACACATCTATATTAAGTAGGGTAGTCATCAACGACATAGCATATGCCACACCAACACAAAAATGGTTTAGTGTTTCCGATGACAACATAAAGAATAATATTTTATGACCGCCATTTTAATTACCAAGATGGCTACTATATTGCGTAGGTTTATAATATGAGCTATCAACAAACTGTTGGTGCAACGCATGGATAACAAAAGATCCTAGCTCTAACATGGTAATGGTTAGTAAACGACTATACATATTCACGATCTTGGATTTCAAGTGGAACATAATGGTGAATACATGTTGACAATGCGAAAGGAAACAGGAAAATATTTACAATTACATCTAGGTATTCATGCATTTGAGTGAATCAACATAATGCCCGTGTCTAATACCTGTATTCGGATAGAAATAAAATACAGTGGCAGGTTGGGAGCATGTGAATGACATTTTTTTTATATAATTAACGATGGTTGGATGATAATTGCCGGGGAGCGCGATATCCCTGGCTAGGCCCTTATTCGTATGTTCAACTTTCTTGTAGGCATGAGTTGAATCCGGCTAACCCCATTGTAAGAGTAATACGATCAGTGGTAATCCTACTACGTTTATGGGGAGGGGGGCTAAGTTACAATAGTGTGGTGAAGACCTGACAGTAGATCCGGTTTGTCTAATGTCAGGGTTGGATGGAAATTGTATGCAAATATTCAGTTACCCGCCCCCCAACCATGCATATGAAATGCGCTGTCGATAGTCCGTTTAAAGACATTAAACATTAAACCGGAACTCTATCATGTTATCTTTAACACGACCATGAACACCAATGTTGCATTTTATTATTGCAACAGGTCCGTAACCAGGGGGTCGGTGCGGTCGGACGACCCCCTCCCCAACCTCCCTCATCGTGCCTTGATGTCCACTCTTTCAAGCACTAAAATAAGAAATATTGTCAATACGTAGTCATTTTATAATATTGATGCAAACAGGATAGTCGTATTACATGTATGTGCTCAGTTTTTGCTGAGAATATATAAAATGGTAATTCAGACCATCTGTATTTCACAATTGTCTGGGAGAGCATGGCCCCGTACCCTCATAGCTGCCTCGGGCCATTCAAGCACTCAACAAGACTCATTGCTTCATAAAAGTCTGGTTACGGGTCTGTCGCATACATCGAAACCATGAGATACAGGTACATTCTATACGGATGCGTACATTGTGTCATTTTCCATTATAACTAAGACTAATATCTATCTATGAAAAAACGATAATCAATTTATTAATGCGGTACACGACAGGGTAGACACAGCGATTGACATATCGAATTCTGAACTTGACTGGCTACGTAACAACTACCTTTATTAATTTCCCACATAATGAAAACAGCGTAATTTCATAGCGAAGAAGTATGCTTAGCTTTTGTGGATATGAAAACGATAACTTGGAAACACTGCACATGGACACTGCGAGTGTGCTTGCCGGTGTAACAAGACACATAATCAATTACTTGAAAATTGGGGAATGATATAACATATACATATCGTATATATGTAGAGTCAATGGTGTGATCATGGTCATCGCATCTCAGTTTACATACGACATATGTTGTTGTTATTGCCCAAAATAAAATAACTTTTGGATGTCGTATCATTTAAGTAGTCATATGCCGGAGGCCATGTGCTAAGCCATGTAAGTACATGTATGAATAAGTTAATAACAAGTATTTGTGAGCCATATTCACGTTACTCTATATTCTATGAATTCAATGCATGGTGTCATCCAGACCATTACATCTCAGTTCATAAACGGCATATTCTGTGTGTATTAACAATACAATCACGTTTGGATGACCTATAATATCAAGAAGTCATATACAGGTAGGCATGTATTATGTAAATAGGAAGCATTTAATGATTCAGTGTTTGTGAGTCACATATGTATGGATATTAAACAACATGTATAATGCGATCGAGATCAATATGCTGTGAATTCATGATGAAACATATGTTGAGGTCATTCATCAGATTGTTTGGTACATATAAATAATACAAAAATGAATTATGCGGTCATAATGCAATGTATATTGAATGCATATGTATGTATATGTATCACTGTTATGAAGGGTACTGTTTCTGGGGAATACCATACACTGTAATCATATTTGTTGTAGTCATATAATGTCCTTACATGGTATGTGTACGTGTCATAACTGTGTATTATAATATCACAACCATATGTGTAATATAATATATAATACTTTAAATGCATTAAAATGAATATGGTTGATTATTCTATGCTAATCTAGAATTATATCAGAATGTTCCATCATCCGTGTCTATACACACCAACATACGACATATATAAGATCGTAAGGGACCGAAACGGAGACACTTATTTTCACATGCACGTATTTGGGTAGTTGAAATTGCGATTCATGGATAAATAATGTACACAAATCAACAAAACAACCAATTTTCAGTACAAAAACGCAATTCCCGTCACTGGATTTTCAACTAACCGGGTTGGACCTAACCTGGAAGCGAAACGTGTAAAGCTAAACATTGACACATAGCTGATCTGAGGCCTCTAAATCATGAGCATTCGTTACAGCATATTATGTTTTATATATGTGACACGCATAGACGCTGTCAATATTGATGTCAGTGCAGGAGACGGGACTTTTGTTGATTAGAATATATGTTAATTGAGAATATATTTTCATTTATCAGCGATGATTATGCAAGCGCTCATGCGGATATTTTGTTGAAATAGAATATGCTGATCTGCTTTATATAGACGTATGGTTATATAGAACAACTATTACATATTTCAGCGTAATTTAAATGTATGCATATGGGTATATCCACTTATGAATGTATGGATATTCACGGAAGCAGAAACTGTAATACATACTATTTGATATAAGTGTTGTATTTTACATGAATTGTTTTATCATGATTATAATCAAGTCCAAAGTGATTGAAATATCATTGTACTTAGCCACACACCAGCATATAACAGTTCAATATCTGACTGTAATGCGAACATCGCCGAACTATATCATATGTACCGATCGCAATACGTAGTGTATACATATATGGCATTATAGTGCAATTTACAACGTATATGATAAGGTAAGACTCAATAAAATACAATATGTAAAACAAAAAGTACATATATTTTAATATTCTGACTCTACAACGAGTGTAACCTAATTCGAGCATCACCAAGTGTATTATCAGCGATCTACCAGTCTGACACATGTGGAACCGTCCTATAAAGAAATTTAAAAGTAAATGAAAAGAAACGCGCAATTGCCAGTACCACACTATATTAAAATAGCCTAAATGAGGCGACCATTTTGAAGAAACAAAATTACAAATTACTTCAAAATCAAGTGTGTTCAACTTTCTGATTTAACCGCCTAACATAATGCAGTAGTATACATAAGTAAAGCACAAGTAAACATTATATTCAATAACTTTCGAGTTTTTGGAAAACATGGCGGCCATTTTGAATCAAACACGCTCTTTAAGAAGAGCATAAATATTGATATATATCTTTAATATCGTATATCAGATGAAAATCAAACTAATATGTCCATATCTAGCTTAGTACCAATATATGGTCCACCACAGTGTAGATAATGCTGCCTGATCTTGATGAATATTTGGCATCCATCTTGGATTCATATGTATTTGATAGCCTTCATCTATGTTCAAAATTAATATATGGTATCCGAAGGTTGTTCTGCGTCCGTCCGATCAAGATCCAAGTACCTATATTTGTTTTCATTCATCAAAGAAGTACACATGTCAGGCTAAATATTGATGTTTGGCGGCCATCTTGAATATGTTGATACTCTCAACAATAGAGACGTCCTAGCAAACCGAATTGCTTTGTATATGCCCCATAAAACAATAATCACCAATAAAACATACTTTATCTGATTTTTCTGTAATGTTATGCAAGTACATATTGCATTATCAAAATAGAGTGAGTTTTGCACTCATTTGACCCATGTGGACTTAATGACCCAAACAATGACCTTGTCCCACCTGATTTGATTGACCGACACCGGATTCGTGTTCAGGATGATATAATGCCTTGATTTAAAGTAGTCGTTGCTTTTGTTCTCTCGGGTTGAACATAATTCATTTGTATGGGTGCTTGCCCCATACTATGATTGTCGGAGTCGATCTATTGGCACGGCACGAAGGGTAGCTTGCTCCATGTCCATCCTATTTACTTATGATATCCAGTTAGGCGACACACACCTCGCCCCACTCACACACAGCCCACGCACCATGAAGGCGGAAGAGTGTGCAGTGACAGTTGTCTTTTCCTGAGCTAGATACAGACAGTTTTCCGAACCATTTAGGCTCGAAGTAATTCTGAAAAAAAGAGTCAAACTTGCACTAGTCAGAGACATTCAAAACCCTACACGGATATACATATATCTGCCCTAGTCAAATAAATATGACTTTACAGTCTCTAGATATCTACTAAGTGCTGCAAGGTATCTTGGCTGCAAGATAGCGACCTATGCCAGTAAGCGGGTTGAAACAGTGGCATACGTTGCTCTAAAACTTGCCCATACATGTATTAATTGAAAGTGAACTGTTAGGGCGAGAAAGTACCAGTGCTTTAAAGTACCAGTGCGCTACCGACAAATGTAACGGTATACCACATAAGGACATATATATCTACTCCTCGACCGAATTGAAATTCGCCCTCAAACTCCATAATTTTATGAGACAGTTATATATAGATGCGGGAAGTAACTCCTCAAAACGTATGTACCATCTGTACGTAGGTAAATATTGTCTGTAGCTATGGGACTATTGTTTTTTCTCCGGGCACTCAGGTTTTCCTCCGCATAAAAAACAGGACACAGCCAACCGCTGACTTTGGTTAATATGTCCATAGTAATTTAAGCGCCATATTTTGTTGGAGTCGTCAGTTCTTTTATAGACCAGGTGCAAGTTCTGCTGGACGTGTCCATTCATGACTTGTAGCTTGAGGGGATGCGCCGAAAAGTAAACGACCGATCACTACTGCAAACGTGCATACGTATGACACAGACAGCTAGTAATCGTCTGTGTGACTAGCTTTTATCACCCATGTTCCCTCGTTTATGGAAGGTAATATCCGCCATAATTCTATGTGACTTGATGCTTGCGTGCTGATGACATTACAATTCATATTCATGTTATTTCATTCGTCATTTGTATTTATTACATTAATTTGAAATCTGCTTGTTGTAATTGTATTTGTCTTTCTTACATGTCCATTCTGCTGATTGCTTTGTTAATTCGTCTTAATTAGATTACAATTATTGATACGTCCTTATTCGTGTCCCTGTTTTATTGCACTACGCATTTGCAATAGAAAGTAAGAACAAAGCACTTAGCACTTTGAATAAGGCCGAAAGCAGTAATGACAAAGCCGAAGGAAGTTAGCATCAAGCTACAGTCCGAAAGCGGAAGGCCGCAAGCAGAAAGCATCAAGCTACAAGCAGAATGATGCAAGCAATATATGGGTTAGTAGTGCGTCATTATGACGTCAGATGGCACTGCTGTCCGCTCAAGTAATTCTCCCTCTAATAAAGTGTAGTCCGACATCTGATTGGCTGTTCAAGTCACACCTCCAATGCCGGTGTTGATGCAAGATTTCACCCACAAATTATCACAGAATAGGTTAAAAGACACCAAATAGTTTTACTATATACTTTAACCGAATCCCATCCAATAAGGCCAGTCTCTCCTACTTTCACTATTCGTATGGATGTTGTGGGACCTACTTTTACATGACCTGCAGCCGGTCTGTACTGGTTCTGCATGAATTAAACAATAGGTTCATTTATTCCTTGGAAAGAAAAATCCAACCTCGTCATGTCCTCCAATATTGTTTACATTTTTTATTGGCCACGGAAAGTCTGTTTACATCACATGACCAACACCCCCACATGTACCTCAAGTGAAACTGGGTAGTAGGCATAATGGATAAAGATTTGCAAGCAAACTGTGTCAGTGACCTCAAAACACCCGCACGATTTTGTTCATACAGGACTACTATTACCCCCTTGACGATTTCGCACCATTTATTATTCTCTAATCTATATTAACTAAATTGTATACGTATGTATGATGTTTGACTTACTAATGTGTTTTATACATACACGTCACGTATCCTCATAATTAAATTACATATGTACGTAATTGAAAACAATCACATTTTTATAGTCAACTAAATGCTGAATAAATATTTTTATCGACATATCATAAAGTATGATATTGCACATGAAAAAATAAATAAATGGAATAAAAAGTTGCTTCCGTTAAGGAAACACGGTTATCGCCCCTGATATCAAACTGGCATTTCGCGTTTGATATAAAAAGTATAATAATTGTCAATTAGTACGTCTGGTAATGGTAAATCATGTTCATTTTGACAGAAAAATGTCAGATTGAAAGAATAAAGAAAAACATGTCTCCCTATATTATAGCCTGGCATGAAGCACTCTAGGTTTAAGGTTTGAGAAATTGACACCAGTTTCAGCATATTTTATGCATTTAAAAGAAAACACTGAGCCTGTTTATTCAGCATTTAGTTGATATAAATAATTTAAAAATACTGCATCATTTGCATATGGAACTAGCTTGATACCACCAAGAGTCTCTATGAGTACATTAAAGATTACTAAATAATTATATCTGTGTAGACTAGTTGCAATTATACACTTATTTTATTTCCATAAAGAAAAATTTGTACCTACTAGATGGGACCCCAGCTTCAACAATAATGAATTATATATTTTAATTAGTCAAGATCCAGAGCAGAATAAGTGCAGGTTATTGGAAAATAGGTCCCACAACATCCATAAGAAAAATAAAAGTAGCAGATAATAGCCAAATGTGTGGTAACGGGTTAGTATTTTAGGGAAAATCAATGGTGGTGTGCCACCTTAGTCTGATCCCTGGCGGTTATTGGTTTGCATCGGTAACGGACCAGTTTGACAGTCAACCTGTGTAAGTTACCATATGTGTAACTTACTATAAACATGTGTTTGTTTTCTATTACGTACATATGTAATTTAATTATGAGGATACGTGTATGTATAAACACATTAGTAAGTCAAACACCATACATACGTATACGTATACAATTTAGTTAATATAGATTAGAGAATCATAAATGGTGCGAAATCGTCAAGGGGTTAATAGTAGTCCTGTATGAACAAAATCGTGCGGGTGTTTTCAGGTCACTGACACAGTTTGCTTGCAAATCTTTATCCATTATGCCTACTACCCAGTTTCACTTGAGGTACATGTGGGGGTGTTGGTCATGTGATGTAAACAGAGTTTCCGTGGCGAATAAAAATGTAAACAATATTGGAGGACATGACGAGGTTGGATTTTTCTTTCTTAGGAATAAGTGAACCTATTGTTTAATTCATGCAGAACCAGTACAGACCGGCTGCAGGTCATGTACAAGTACGTCCCACAACATCCATACGAATAGTGAAAATAGGAGAGACTGGCCTTATTGGATGGGATTCGGTTAAAGTATATAGTAAAACTATTTGGTGTCTTCTAACCTATGCTGTGATTAATTTGTGGGTGAAATCTTACATCAACACCGGCATTGGAGGTGTGACTTGAACAGCCAATCAGACGATTATGTAAATAAAACGAATTAACAAAGCAATCAGCAGAGTGAACATGTAAGAAAGACAAAATACAATTACAACAAGCAGATTTCAAATTAATGTAATAAATACAAATGACAAATGAAATAACATGAATATGAGTTGCAATGTACGGAAGCATGGAGGGGACATGTGTGTTTTTTTATTTATTGGCCACGAGATAAATAAAAAAAAACACACCTAAAGATCTCGTGGCCACGACATAATTCAGGTGTGTGTTTTTTTTTATCTCGTGGCCACGACTTATTATGTCGTGGCCACGAGATAAATAAAAAAAAAACACACCTAAAGATCTCGTGGCCACGACATAATTCAGGTGTGTTTTTTTTATTTATCTCGTGGCCACGAGATAAATAAAAAAAAACACACCTAAAGATCTCGTGGCCACGACATAATTCAGGTGTGTTTTTTTTTTATCTCGTGGCCACGACATAATAAGTCGTGGCCACGAGATAAAAAAAAACACACACCTGAATTATGTCGTGGCCACGAGATCTTTAGGTGTGTTTTTTTTTATTTATCTCGTGGCCACGACATAATAAGTCGTGGCCACGAGATAAATAAAAAAAAACACACCTGAATTATGTCGTGGCCACGAGATCTTTAGGTGTGTTTTTTTTATTTATCTCGTGGCCACGACATAATAAGTCGTGGCCACGAGATAAATAAAAAAACACACATGTCCCCTTCATGTTTCCGTAGTAATGTCATCAGCACGCAAGCATCAAGTCACATAGAATTATGGCGGATATTACCTTCCATACGTTTCTATGTTCGCGTTGTGAATTTATTGTTTATTGGGGGGTACAGCCAAAAAGTAAACACGGGGCAGCAGCAGCAGCATCATCTGACAGTAGCCACAACAACAACAACCTGAACTACAATCCTACGCTCGTTCGATAGTATAGTCAAGTATTGCAAAATAGTTACGCTCCACCCCCCCCCCCTAACCAGATATCCTGGATCCGCACCTGACATGATGAGGTTGGTCACACAACATCCATACGAATAGTGAAAGTAGGAAAGACTGGCTGGGATTCGGTTAAATTATACAGTAAAACTAGTTCGTGTCTTTTAACCTAAACATGGCGCAACAGAAAAGGCGGTATCAATCTACATCAACACCGTTAGGGACATGGAACCAATTTAGAGAGCAACGCATTGTAGGACATGAACCAGCATATTAAATACTTTTAGGGAGAACTATTTTAAGTGTTAGCAGCGCATCTGGCGTCATAATGGTTGTTCCCAAATTACTGTTGCAATTATTGTCGTCAAGGGGCGTGGCTTAGCGAGCGTAACAAAACAGCGATGCAATACTCAATAATGGAACTGTGGATGTCACTACCAGTGAAGCATCGAGCTACTTAGAATGTAATCAACACACAACGCATTGAAACAGTACGAATAAATAAAGCATCACGCCACATACATAGAAATGTAATAAGACGGATAGAACTTAGAATGTCATCAGCCAGCAAGCATCAAGCCACATATAATTGTAATAAGACGGATATAACTTAAAATGTCATCAGCCAGCAAGCATCAAGCCACATATAATTGTAATAAGACGGATAGAACTTAAAATGTCATCAGCCAGCAAGCATCAAGCCAAATATAATTATGGCGGATATGACCTTCCATACTCGTTGGGCGCCCAAATGCCACTGGGCGAGAAAAATACGCATGCACTTGGTCGTTGAAATCGAGCCCGGTATCTCTGGTCTACCATGTCTACAGTACCAGTACTCTACCGACTACCATGCACCGGGTACAGTACTAGTCAGATATGCACTTCATCCCGACATTGACTTATATAAATATACATCCCGTGACAACATATTAACCCTTACAACAACACAGACCACCAGATGATAAAGCCGACATTTGCAAACATTGTCGAACCAGATGACGAGCCGTCTCATCAGGTTGTACAGTGTTTTTGTCATTATATTTAACAGTTTTGAAACAATACTGTTTTTTTATTAATGGAATACAGTTCAAATCAGTATATATTTACTAGGTTAGCTCCATTGGAGCTACCTAGTATTGCAGTCGTAGAGATGAACTATTTCTACATGTAAAACTACCATTATGAGTGTCGAATTTGTATTGTTTCATTACTGAATTTTACTGAATTAGCACATGTAAACTAAAGAATAAAGCACACAGTCTGTCACCAGAGGCATCTCACCAGTTTAGTAGAAGGATACCTCGCGGCCATTATGGCGACGTGTGAGGCCATATAAAGTTAATTTATTGAATATTATCCCAATTTTGGGGAAAAATAGGGCGTTGTATGTGTCTAATTATTATAAAAGAATACGTACCTTGAATCGAAGGCGCTTCTGGACGTTTCAGTAATTGTTGTTGTTGTTGTAACCACGTGATCATGCACCTTGAGTTAGATCACGGTTCGTCCGCATGTACGAGGAGATAATCCGCGAGCTTTAGCGAGCGGATTATCGATCGTACATGCGGGCGAACATGATCTAACTGTGTTATCACATCAATGTGCTGTGTAAAATTGCAGAAACAAACCTCGAAAATGTATCAAAGATGTGATAATATTTGATACGTGTATCAATAATTTCAGATGCGCCGTTTTGCTATATATTTTTTTTAATTCGTCCTGCTTTATAATAAAATCGCTGGCCAGTATCGCGCTCCACTTACCGTATTTATTTCTCATCATCAGTATTGCTATATTTAAAAGGTACATGCCCACTCAGTATAGGCATTAAATGCCAGGTTATACTATAGGGAGACAGATAGTTTTGTATATTTTGTAAATATGACATGGCGAAATAAACATTCATTCACCATTACCCCATGTATTGATTGCCATTATTATACATTTCATATCAGACGAAATTTCCACACTGATATCAGGGGCGATAACTAGTAAATAGTAAAAGAGCGCCCCATACGTTTTGGCATATTGATGGATTGCAATAAACATGACATGTACATGAATAGGCTAATAGATGCTCTTTCAGATGCCATGATCTTACAAACCCGTAGTATAGTCCGATTTTCGTTGAAAATGATACCAACTATTTGAACAAGTTGACACTTGACAGCCTTTCACAACACGGAACACGCATACAAAGACATCTAAAACACATTCGCGAGTACACATGTACCAAATTAATACTATTATATTCCTGTCGTTAATTAATGTTGTGAAAATGGTCAATTGCGCTGGGGTTTGGCACTACCGAACGTATTGACAAATTAGTACGACATGCATAAATAATAATATACATAAACTATTCACCACATGAGCAGAATGGTGAGACAATACTTATGAGTGCGCCACGATGTGGCAAAATTCGTCTTGTTTTATATCCAACGAGCTTATATTAGTTAGTCCATTATCACTATCAATGTGCATGATCACGTGGTTACAACAACAAAAACAATTACTCAAACTGCTAGAAGCGCCTCCGATTCAAAGTACGTATTCTGTTATATTGTCCTTATTATGTAACGGATTTTAATGACATATGGCTCATCAAACGCGTCTTGTTAAGCTGCATTTGGTGGTCTCGGTACGTTGGCCCAAACTTCTGTCGTATGTGCCGAAGTTCCGAGACCACCACATATAGGTCATAAAGACGCGTTTGCTGCGCCATATTGCATCAAAATCCGTTGCATATTAAGGAAAATATTAAATAATATTTACTTTGGAGTGGGCGCGCTTTCAACACTATCAGACATTGTTGTTGTTGTGGTAACCACGTGATCATGTACCTTGACTGTGTACCCACAAATCTAGTTGCTGGAGACCGACATGTACATGAATACAGGGGCGGATCTAGAGGGGGGGGGGGGGGTGGGGGGTGGGGGGATCCGGGGTTGCAACCACCCCCCCGTTCAGCCACGGAGTTTACATAGATCACAGTTTACCACCAGCTTCTAACAAGCAGCATGGATCTTTATCAGGCCTCTCAAGTGTGCTATTTGATCAGGAGTTACATTGGTAACAATTAGACCATGTCTAAAATGTGTGCATATTATATGGGCTCAGGTCCTCGTTACATGACGAAGCTGCATGAATTATTGTTTCGTGCGTAATTTAAAACATAAAACTGTTGCTGAGCATCGGGTGCCCGTTTCACTAAACTTCGTACGACTAAAATGTTCGTTAGTGCAAATTTAGGATCGTCTGGAAATTTCAATTGATGGATTTACATTTATTGAGCATATGCAGCTTATGTTCAATAAATGTAGATCCAATACTTGTTTACAAGAAAATATTGTTAATTTTGACATTTACAGACTATCATAATTTTTCACTTTGAGTCGTAATAAGTTTAGTGAAACGGCCCCCTGAAAGGTAAACATTTCTGGGGGTGCTAGGTGGGGTGGAATTGAAATAGTTTACTATATTTTTGAACGAGCACCACCCGTTCATCGGCCGGTGTTACCGGGCGAGGTCGAGAGACTGCTAGCGTACAGGTTGAAGTAACGAACTTTATCCCGTCAACACAGTGCGTATGTGCCGTGAAACACGGTGCCGTGAAATATTTTTGATATCCAGTCAATACTATTTTTGCATTTTACAGCCATTTGTAGGTGTTGACGGGATAAATAGAATAGTAGGTTAGTGCCGCGAATGGGGAACAAATATCTGGCTCGGCACGGAAACGGGATGTGCTTGGCAGAGCCTCGCCCATCCCGTTTCCTGAGCCTTGCCATATATTTTTTCCCATTCACGGCACTAACCTACTATTCTCTATAAGGTATATACATACATTAAATATACATAAAAGCACCAATAAGTGAGAGACAAATAAGCTAACATTTCTTTTCTCTATCTTATAACAAATTAATGTGTATAGAAGGGAGTAAATATTTTGTTTAGCTTATTGTTTTCACTTATTGATGCATTTTGTATATTTAATGCATTTATAGACCATGGTCCGTCACTTCAACATGTGTGTTAGCATGCCTCCATAGATTGGAGGACATGCCCCCCCCCCCCCTCCCCCGGAACAAATCTTTAATAACATTTTACGATATTTTATGTAATTGACCCTCCATGCTCACATATGCTGTACATACTACGCATATTAAGCATTTTTTTCTGTTTTGCTTTGCTCTGTTCTGTTCTGTTCTGTTCAGAAGAATAATTCCGAAGTTGAAGTTATTTCGCTCCATGCTCACGTCGACTGTACTCACCAATCACAGCCACACTTGAACAACGCTGATACAAATATTATAATTTACAATGTATATTCGGAATGACGTAACAAAGAATTCCTCAAATATATGTGAAGGATAGCGGTTTGTGCTGATCTCATAACGTCACGTGACGTTGCCATGGTTCATATGTGACGTCGACGTTATTAATCAATGGTTACTGCGCTTTGCTACAGCAATTTGAAGATTGTTCACAACCATACCTCTTATGTAATATAATGGGCTGCTGTTTTAGTAAAATATTCAGTAAGAAGTCGCGAGACTCATTTTCAGACGACCTTTCTGATAATGAAAACATTAGAGAGATTACAGATGGTGAAAACGGAAATATTGATGAAAATGCCCGCTCGGCAACTGGTCAAGACGGCGTTGATTTCCCTATAGCTGATGGGGATAATGAAGATCGCAATAACATTGACGGCGATACCGAATCACAACTTGCATCCAGCGATGATGGACTGGGTGGTGATGCTACTGAAGACGAGCTGAAGGCGGCTGCCACAGATATTCCAGAGCAGATTGCCGGCAGAGCTACACGTATATGTATAACCCTGGACTACCAGACCGCGTCCTGGAGTCGGTATTTGCAAGATCCCGGGGAACCCCGCACCACTTCCTTGATACTTGAGCATGGGCGGCAGGACGTGGCGACAATTGGCGGAGGCAGATATTCCTACTCGACAGCGAATGTTGTATTACAGAGGCAGAATCAACCCCTCCTTGGGAAACTACAAGGATAGAAGATAGGGATACATGTACAAGGAACCAATGCCCTCGACCAATGGCTGCCAGGGGTCCCAGGACGCCCAACTTCTTCACACATAGCGACATCGCCGCCATGGCCATACAGAGTAAGTGGTGCTGTTTATGAATGCACGTGTACGTATACATGTACCTGCAATACTTAGAGCACATAGTCAGTCTGTTCGAGGCGATGTCCTGAACTCGCGGAATATCGACCGTACATATGCAAATGGAAGAAATCATTAAGAACGCGGTTGCATATGCCATGCACATCTGTGCATACGTGTACGATGCTTACATGTAATTACTCATATCGCAAAACAAACCACAACATCCTAATCCTATAACTGAGCATAAACACCTTGGAGTAACTTTCTCAGATGATGCTAGATGGAAAACCCACATATCTGGCTGCCTAAATAAAGCCTGGCAACGGATTGGTACTTTACGTTCGCTTAAGTCTCTTCTAAAGAGGTCGTGCTTAGAACGCCTATATCTTACATGTATCCGCCCGCTTGCGACATTATTTGGGACAACTGCTCCAATCAACTCAAAAACGACATTGAAGCTGTTCAAAACGAAGCTGCGCGAATTGTTACAGGGGCTACACAACTATGTGGCTTAGACAATTTATTTCGCGACTGAAATGGGAATCCCTAGCAACTAGGAGAAAAACATAAACTTATAGAACTCTACAAAATGAAAAAGTAATCTCACCCCATCCTATCTAACTACTCTCGTTCCTATACAAGCTCAAAATCGCTACGATCTCCGAAATGCAGATAACATTCCAATGATCCTCTGTCGGACACAAATGTACCGAAATTCATTCTGACCATCAGCAATTCGTAAATGGAACAACTTACCTGACCACATTAGGAACGTACCTAGTTTATCAGCATTTAAGTATAAAATGAATGCGACGATGCCAAAACCATCACCGCTCTTTAATATAGGCAATAGGAGAGACCAAATAATGCACGCTCGTCTTCGTTTATCATGTAGTTCGCTACATTAGAGTCCCCCTATGTACTTGTGGAGCACAAGAGACGGTGGATCACTTCTTAACAACTTGCTTGCACAAAATTCGAACGACAACGTCAGGAATATCTCACGGACTTCGAATGCCCTAACATTACTAGCAATCTCCTGAACGGAATGAACGCCTATCGTTTGAACAAAACACACATCTGTTCTTGCAAGTACAAAAATTCATAGCATCTACAAAGCGTTTCTAGATAATATAAAACGTATATCGTATACGCTTGCATATTATATGTCTTATATAGTGCCCAATTTCATTCCTAATAAGTACATACAGTCGAGCACCGTAACAAAACAATTCACGCTGGCAAGCCGCCGCTCTTCACAGTTCGCGTACTGACCCTCGCGGGAACATATGTATTTAATGTTTATGTACTACATATGCAAGTCCTCGTGGTGTCAATACAAACACCCCAATCACAAAATTTGCAAAACAGCAACAACAAAACAATCAACATACTAGTATACCAAATATATTTCATATACCTACACCATGTGCATACTCTTGTTGTTTGCGCACTTGCCTTTGCCTTGTATGTAAATAAGTTGTAATTATCTTGTATGGATATGAATTCATATAAACTATTACCTTGTTTTCAAATCCATGTACAATTCACATGTAATAATGTACCATGTATTGTATGAAATAAATAATGTTTAAACTAATTACTCCTATCCTATATCGTCACCGTTTTCTCCAGTTTATAGTAGAAACATATACATGCATGGTTTAACCATGAGTAGAAGTTTTAAAAATAAACAAACAAAAATGAGAAAAATAATCCCAACAGCTCATACATACGATGTGGATGTCATCTGTAATACAGATCTCTTGATGATTAAGCTAATATAATTTCCATGTGTGCTTCTAGTAAATTTGCACCTATATGTATTTGTTTTATTTCACAATCCTTGTTTGTCTTTTTGACTCACCGACGTGTCAACTTTCATGTCATACATAATGGACTATTCATCATGCTCTATATATCATTACATTATACCGTATATTTCACCGCCATTATACCACATGTTTAATACTTGTAATAAGCATTTGGGAAGGGCTGTAGCTAACGTTGTGAAAACTTGTAGCCCAACCCGTTTGCTCTCTTTACCAGAAATTTGTTTATTGTTCAATTATTGTAAATCGTAAAAAAAAAAGAGCAATAAAATATGTTTAAACTAATGGACTATTCGTGTTATTACAGGAACTGCACGCGTTAACCACAAGTCCACACAATCCTACTACTGGAATCCGGTCTCCGCGGATCAGAGGAAGATGTTGGAAGCCTGGGAACAGAAGGTGACGGAGCGAAACATGGACAGATGTGGCCACGAATAGAACATCTATTAGCATGGTTATGGTTATACAACGCCGGGGTGGAGATTGGTGATATAGCGGAGGGGTCATGTACATGTATTATACTATTAAATGAATGTTCTTGCAGCTAAGAAGCCTGTATTTCTTCCTATTTTATTTTCTATATTACTATTGTGCATTTGTGGGATATCAATAGAAGTGTCTGTACTGAAACTTACTTTCAGAGAACGATGCCGTCCTTCAATATGGTAATGTTTATTCAGCAATAGGCCTACTGGCCCTTGAGCATACAATGTAATACAACAAAATATTTATCACAAGACGACAAACAGTGGTGAAGTGTGTATTGATTCACTAGTAAATACATAAATATTCATCATGCGTGCCAAACTATAATGCATTTGCATTATACTTTGGCACACGATGTGAATACCATGTAGTTACATGTGTTTCCCTTTGACCATTCATCGTGTTCCTTTCCGGCAGACTGAATGTGATCTTCGACTATTTTGACCATTTGCAACTGGTTTGCATGTAATTAATAATTAATTATGGACTGCTCAGCTTCGTCCACTCGAAATCGCCAACCTCGAGCATGCACCCGGAGCATGCACTCAGAAGGCTTTGCAGTGCACTATACTAAATAATTGCATGTAGTCCATCTCACTATCAGTCTGCCGTTTAGGAAATACGCACAATTAATAAAATAAAAATCATAAATAAGTATACCGTGTAGGAGAGTAGACACTAAGTTATTTCGAGAATATGGTTATGTGATCATACATGGTACATAAACGTATTCGCTTATATCAATATGGCATTATAATGGGGTTATATGTCAATTTTGTAGCGACATACAGTACTGTAAAGAACAAATATTACTCTATGCGCTTGTGGTTGGAGATGCCAAACCCTTGACATAGTGCTATAATTATATGTATGAAGTAACTATTCTTTATCTTCATGTATTTCACAGCTGCAACAATAATTCAGACCGTTTTTCAATAAATATTCCGAGATTTCTAATAATGCTCCTATTAACAGATAAAAACAACTCAACGACATTATACATACTTGGTCTTCTTAGATAATATTTATGTATGTGCGACGTAACTCAGTATATAAATGGCATTCAATAAGGAAGTCAAATTCTAAAACGTTACATATTGAACATGTTCTCCTATCAACTGGAGTGATTACAGGTTTATGCCATCTACCAGCCTCGATTTCTAACCTGTTTGAGGATACTCTCAACGTTGTAAGACCTCCACGAAATTTCCTAATAGTAATGCTATCAAGATAAGGTTGATAGTGAAATCTAGCGATACCTCTATAAAACACTGCTCGTGTAGGCTCGTTTAATCTAGACATCCAGTTTTGGACAAACTTATCATGTAATCTCTGTTTGAAAATGTGCATAAAGGTGTTTATATCCCCTACCTCTTGTGCTATCCACATGTGTCATTATAGGAATGAATGGCCTTTGCTTATAATTCCAGCATTTGAAATAAATTCATCAAGAAAATGTGTTTATTTTGACAGACGGCAGCCATTTGTTTACATTGACAGCACTGACAGCGCACCTGTAGAAAGTAGTTCGGCGTGGGAGTATACTGGGTTATAAATTTTGGACAGAGACTTGCTACGGGCCAATCAAATGTTAGGGAATTGTGTAAATATTTTTGTGCTGGAATTATTATGTCAATATGTCATTGTAGGCATTGGCTTTGTCGAGATTCTGTAGCAGGTTCGCCTCAATCCAGTCCAAGGCTATTGTCGTAATGAAGATACTACTACATGTACATGTACAGTGCAGATGCTGATTAGACTGAATTTGAATAGCACATAGTGTAGATCATGATCAGAATACATGTGCCTCTTGATTGCATATCTAGCAGTGTAGACACTGTTCACAATGTGTATGTGATTCTCGACTGAATGGAAAATAGTGTAGATCCTAATTAGACATCAGATTCAGTTGCTGAATGGAAACAAAATCTGACTACTTTCTGTTCCACGTTTTGCTGCCGACGAACTTTTGGCTATTAAACACATTATATCTTTCTTTTAAATATTTTTTAGATTTAATGTGTTTAATATCCAAAAGTTCGTCGGCAGCAAAACGTGGAACAGACAGTAGGTCCTAATTAGACATCAGATATCAGATTCAGTGCCTGAATGGAAACAAAATCCCATTATGTGTGTGCCTAATCGAATGAATAGTAAATATGTAGATCACGTTCATCAGACTGTGCGAATACAAAATCTGGAACTACACTTGTGGCAACTCGTTAGGGCTAATTTTATTGATATGCATGCGACAATATTCAGTGTATGGGATCACGTGGTCTATTGTTTACACTGCTGTAATGTCAGGTCTCAGGTAAATCTTATTTTTAATCAATACTACTGCAGTTTCTTCATTTTAATAATGACCATGCAGTTCCTACGGGGCGCCAAGTGGGACATGGCTCAATTTTGTCAACAAAATTCATTTTTGTGCCACAAAATTCAATTCTGTGTCACAAAATTCACTTTTGTGCCACAGAATTCAATTCTGTGTCACAAAATTCAATTCTGTGCCACAGAATTCAATTCTGTGTCACAAAATTCACTTTTGTGCCACAAAATTCAATTCTGTGTCACAAAATTCAATTCTTTGCCACAAAATTCAATTCTGTCAATTCTGCACACGCATGTAAGAAGGACTACCATTGGTCAGAAACTGCACTGGAGAAATGGGTCACGGTCGCCGATCTACACATTCATTGTCGATGATTTATTCTCATTCTGCCGATGATTCATTTCTCATTCTGCCATTTTGCTTCAACTATCTCCAAACAGTCAAACGTTGACAAACCCATTCGTATTTAAACTCATTTGCGTTATAATTGTACACATAATTCATGTACATGTAGATCTCCCGCGAGTACTGACGTCATTTAGTGTGTATCGCAAGGTACATTTGCCCCAGTTAAATCAATAATACACGCGCTGTGGCCTGTGTTCTGACTGCTGTCTGTGTTTATAAACAGAATGTGTGTATTGGGCCATTTGAGGAAACCATTTGTAGTATTTGTGTAGATACCATGGATACATGTACTAAGATGGTGTATACTGTAAATAATGCATGTAGACACATAGTTGCGAACACGTAACTTCGCAACTAGTAGACACAGATCCAATACCATTTGTTTCACAAGGTTAGATCTACTGTTAGAATACGACGTCATCTAATGTCATTTTCGAGCATAAAACGTTACCTGATAAATAGAATACCAGGCTAGTAGTATATAATACAAGTTTATCAGGCTCGGCTCGGAAACGGTAGGAATTCCTCGGCAAGCCTCGGAATTCCTACGCGTTTCCTAGCCTTGCCTGATAAACTTGATATCCAAATACACTAGCCTGGTATTCTCTATATATGGGCATGCTCTCAGGTCTAGCTATGTCCTGGCTACTTTATGTTTGACCCTGTTTACATAATTGAGGTAAAATTCTGAATATTTTTATTATTTCTCCTTCAAAGTATATATGCTTATATGGTGTGACCACTCATTTGTAATCATAATATAACCAAAATAACTGTCCATAAAGAAGTATAATATTGATATATTGGGTTATATTTTCGCATTGAAATATTTAAACCTGCAAGTGTACTCCACCATCTAGTAAAATGGACTAAGACCGATCTCAACCAATCAACGTAGAGATGACATAGACTATCCTACGCAAACTAATTATTGTGGACAAAAATGAATTCTGTCCCACAAAACTGAATTTTATTCACAAAACTCAATTCTGTCTTAAAAAATTGAATCCTTTATAACAAAAATGAATTTTGTATACGAAACGTATGCAGAATTGAATTTTGTGACACAGAATTGAATTTTGTGACACAGAATTGACAGAATTGAATTTTGTGACACAGAATTGAATTTTGTGATTTTTAGTGTTACAAAACTCAATTTTGTACACATAATTAACCTGTCCTGCATGGCGCCCCGTAGTTCCAGCCGTTAGCAGTATTGACAATGTGTAGTTAGTCTGAACATTCTGCAGAGAAATTTGAATGACGAAATCGAACGTTGTTTAAACTTGGATTAAAGTTTCTCTGGTGAATGTTCAGACTAACTACATAATTAATGTTGCTAACTTTGGTATTGGCAGACTCGTGGTGTTAACAGCTGGAGCTTGGTCATCATCAAGGTGCATGATCACGTGGTTACAACAACAACAACGTCGCCCACTCCAAAACAAGTATTATTTGATATTTTCCTCAATATGAAACGGATTTTGATGAAATATGGCGCATCAAACGCGTCTTCATGAGCTGCATTTGGTGGTCTGGAGAGTTTGGCACAGACTTATGTCGCTTTTGCGAAGAAATCTATTCTTCGCAAAAACGACAGAAGTTTGGGCGAAATACAGAGACCACCAAATGCAGCTTAACAAGACGCGTTTGATGCGCCATATTTCATCAAATCCGGGTACCTCATGGCCGCCGCCATTGATGTCGTGTCCCATACCCTGGTAATCAATGGCTTAGAACTCCACTTCAATGGCCTTTATTTGCGATTATGAAACCTGGTGAAATGGGGTTTATGGCAATTGTGGCTGTGACTGGACAAATTGAACTTGTGGGACAGTGTATCAGTGTAACTCTTGGCCACATAGCACATTCATGTAACCTGATGACTACATGTATATTGCGTGTTAGAAGCATGGCGGGTGTCTAATTGGTTGAATGACACGACAGTGCAGAGACCCGGATCAGACTGTGCGGATGCACAGGCTGATCTGGTTCTATGCTGATTTCAAAACCGATAAGCATAATTTCTCCAGTCACAGCCACATTTGAGGCGAGTCTAGCTTCTGATCTGCTAACACACTCATGCAGTCTGGAAATGATTGCTGTTTGATGATGGCTTTTCACTTACTGAATGAAAAACAGTACAGGCCATGACAAAACTGTGAGAATGAGCTCTGGGTATGCAAAGATCAAATTTTGACAGAACATGTACTATGTCATATACAGAAAATGTTCTCAACCGCCAGGAACTACAAAGATAATAATAATTGAGACTCGCTATGTGATTTTGTACCATCGGACATCGGCGGACATTTCATGAAATACGTTTACAAAATTTACAATATTTTTCATAAATAAAATTTCGCATATATTCCGCATGTACTTTGAAAATTTTGTCAACTTTAGACCCCATTTACGGAATATATTGTAAATTTTGTAAACGTATCTCATGAAATTACGCAGGTACAAAATCACATGGCGTAGTTCATAATCATGTGACTGTGACTGGAGAACCGGGCATTATGGCATGTTCTATTTGTGCAGCTTCTGATCAAACAGCACACTCCCGTAGCCTGATAACGCTCTATATTGTTAGAAGCCTGACGGGTGTTTCATTGATGGAATGACGGACAGTACAGACCCCATCAGATTCTGCTGATGCATATGCTGATCTGGATCAACACTGGTCGCAAAACACATAAGCGCCATTTTCTCCAGTCACTGACGCATTTGCGGCCAGGCCAGCTATTGATCTATTAGCACCCTCCTCCAGTCTGGAAGGGATAGTTAACTCTTTCACCCCTAAGTAACTGGAATGGACTCTGATGTGTTAATTTTCAGACCAATCAAATCACCACACTATGATTTTCAGACTAGTCCAATCATGAAAAGGGGGTGTTTTTGTTCTCAAAAATATGTAATTTACTTGTACATAGTGCAGATCCTGATGAGATGGCTCGTCACGAGCCGGCTCATCTGAATCTACACTGTTGTCAATACCACAGGTATTTGAACAGATGATCAGAATGTTGGTGTCAAATGGGTATTTTGGGTGAATCTTTGGTAGATTTGGGTGGATTTCGTTGGTTTTGGGTAATTTACATAGTTTTGTGCAACTACTAATTCACACACACGACGGAAATCGTCAATTATCTACACATTTACCGATCAGAATTTTCGGACCCCTTTGTTACTGTTAAAATGCGTATCCGTGTAACTCGCGGGAGATGACGTTAACATTGTATGTTTGTAACAATGCACCTAGACCACCAGAGATGCCGAAATAACCCATAAAACATCGAAATATGAACCGTTATTCAAGAACCTTTGGTCAATACCACTATACAGGTATGTAGTGTTGAAATGGTTAATATTATGATGGCTGTTCACTGACCGAATGGCAAGCAGTGTAGACCCTGATCAAACTGTGATTGAGCGGGCTCATCAGGAGTGCGAATGTCAACGTTCTGACAGAACTTGGTTATCATAAACAGAACATGTTCACAGCCACCAGTAACCTATACGTGGCTATAAATGGAGAAATGGGGCTTATGAAAGTTGTGATCAGTGTTGCTCCTGATCAAATAACACACACACCGAGCTGATGTAAACATTACATTTTGACCCCGTTGAAAAATGACCCACGGGCCACTTTTCAACGGATAAGTGATCAATTTTTAACGTTGACATGGGTTAATTGATAGCACGTTTCAAATAATGATCCTTGCAACATTTTGTTCCAAATTGTATTAGTATATTTGTCATCCTGTGTACAGTATGTGTCAAACGCTACAAGAGGTGAAACTGTGCGATGCCATGTACATGTAAATACTAAGATGTCCGCTATGGAAACTCCATGCGCTAAGTATGATACAGTAAGTTGTCACAAGAGAATGTTGACATATTTGTTTTACATATATCCTATTAAACTTACAAAGCAATTATCTTTGAATCAATATATGATCAGGGATACAACTGGTCATAGAATAGAATACTCGTTTATTGCTTAAGCCATGCTGGCTCTTGAGCACAATATTAATTAAAACATGACAATGCAAGCAAGATGACAGACAGTGGACATAGCAAGATGACAGACAGTGGACATGAAAAGTAGTGTATGTGTACTCAATTAGAGAGAGAGAGAGAGAGAGAGGAGAGAGAGAGAGAGAGAGAGAGAGAGAGAGAGAGAGAGAGTTCAGAATACACCTGAAAGGGTACGTTGAAATGTTGTCAATCGCCAAAGTATGAAAGAAAATGTCCACTACTGATCAGACATACGCACATAATACGAATTCGCCTGCGTATATCTATCAATGTATATAAACAGTTAAGTTGACATACATTATAGATGTGACAATATTTCATCTCTCCTTTTAAATGATTTAAAATACGTTATATCGACGAAGGCACGGGTAGTAAGGGTGTTATCGTTTGTTTCCCCGTTCGGGTGGGGGTGGGGGGGGGGGGGTGGGGGACCCTGCACGCGCGCCCTAAACTTCGGCGAGTAAAGATTGCGTTGCTCTAAAACGCCACCGGACCCCATAGCGGCCTCTTGACCTCCGTTCAACCATTGAACGAGCGGTGCACGTTCGGAAATACAGTAAACAATTTCCATTAAGAAGTTACGCCCCCCTAAACCGAAATCCTGAATCCGCGCCTGAACTTGTGGCCCGGATAAGCGTATGGGCGTATTTAATCAAGGTGTATGATCACGTGGTTACAACAACAACAACAATTACTAAAACTTCCAGACTACTGACACGGAAATCGATTCTTCACACAAACGACATAAGTATGTGCCGAACTCCCGGGACCACCAAATGCAACACATATTTCATCAACATCCGTTGCATGTTAAGGAAAATATCAAATACTACTTACTTTGGAGTGGGTTCGCTTTCAACACTTTCAACCATTGTTGTTGCTGTTGTAACCACGTGATCATGCACCTTGTTAATGTGGGTCTCAGATGTGACTAGAGAAAAGCGGCTTATGGGTTTTTCAAACAGTGTAGATCCAGATTAGCGTGTGCAAACAGAAAGGCGTGGTACCTATCTGTCATGAAAGGAAATGAAACGTGGTACCTGTCTGTCAGTTTCCCTTTGTAACTTGCATTGAACCAACTTGAAGCATTTTTATTGAATCAAATTCGCATCCAACTGCCCCAGTCTTTGGTTTATGCGAGTGTGCTGCAATGAATGGGTTATATGCACACAAAATGCACCATTCAACGTTCTGATTAGAAACTAATAAATCAATCACACTAGCACTATTTGACATGCACAGAGGTCACTCTCACCCCGAGACAGATATTAGGAAGCTCTCAACAATGGGTGTCGTATTTACAATGGAGAATCCACGCCCCTTCTAAAAGATCCTGGATCTGTCTCTGATTATGTGTTGAATCTGTCGGGTACATTTCCTCAAACATATTTCGATGTTTCCCTTTCTGTGCGTTAGCCTCACTGATCTCGTTTCTGTCTTCAGCTGGGTTATACTTACAAGTACTACATAGAGAATATTACGTGAGTGATGATTTATTATGATATTTATTAAACGAGTTTACTGATTTCAGAAGAAACTCGGCATTTTATGCCGAGTTTCTTATGAACTCAGTCAACGAGTTTAATAAATATCATATTAAATCAAAACAACTGTTAGATTATATGTATTGCATGAGATAAGAAGCATTAATTGAAGCTGTACTGATGACGCAGCATGTTTCACGTATTTATTACACTGCGTTATTAAACTATAAACGTCAATTTCATGCAATAAAACTGTTCACACGTTGTTCACCATTTGCCTACAGTCTTCGTTACAAAATCCCGGGTTGTCCATCCGTAAATAAATATATGACTCATCCACGTTTGATAGGTGTGGACGTGGACATGCGAAATCGCTGTTTGAGCTCATAGTTTTCAATCCACTGCTTGTAGTTTTGTTTATAGATTTCACACTTTTCTCTTTAAATAATACGCACATATGTTCAGACATATTCAAACCATGCATAGATACATAGTCGGAATCTTTCTCGTTCCAAGGTTCCTCAGTGTGTTCATTATACAATTGTTTAGAAGAATCATCAGGTACGCGTCTACAGTGATCGTCCGACTCGACCATAACATCACGATCATCAATACTTTCGTGTATGTTCCCTGCGTGAATATAGTATTTATCTGAATAGTTAGAGGAATGGTTCATCACAGCAATCTTTACCGCAGTACTGCCGTCCGTCTGTCCAGCTATTTCTCGGTGGACAGGCGTCACGTTCTCATAATCACGGGCTCCATGCCTTATGATACTCGATGGAATTGTGTCGTAACGCCCAGATGACTGGGCAGTAAGCGATCGTTTCGGCAGCGGCATCGATGCGCTACACACAGTACCAACATTAGATCTGCAAGAAACGGGGAGGCTGGGTAATGCCCGTCTCACAGCTATAGTTTCGTATAAATTCGTTATTCTAATTGTGACACGCTTGAAGACTCGGCGGTATCCTTTATGAGAAACGCCTTCGTCTGCCGGTTTGTTTTTAAGACGCCTGAAAATAGAGACAAGCGTCATTATATGGTTATATACATGTAGGAAAACAAAATAAAAAAACTCTGAATTACTAAACTGATGTCGCTAACAGAATATATTTAAACCTTTTATAAATTCATAATGCAAACGCCCATTCGACGTATTGCGTTTACATCCCATACAATGCATTTGACACACGTGACGTCGCGCGATGTTGTTGATTGGTTAAGTGTCGTTTGACGTTATTAATTTCCACGAGGTTGTCAATAACTGCACGCTATTGACCGGCAATCGCTGTTCCAGGGATTGCGACAAAATGACGTAAACAACATAAATCTTAATGTTAACGCCATATTTGGTCATTTATATTTATGACTATCAGAAAATGATGTGTAAATATAAGTAATACCATCATGGGCTGTAGTTAAACAGACCAAATGTATTATACACCCCAGTAAACGCAACATCCCATGGTTTTATTCCTTAAGTAAACGATATTGTTATTAGGGGACTATTTCGAAAGTACGATGATAAGCAATTCAGCTAATTTACTTTATATATTTACTACAGTCATCAATTTGCCAAATCAACACATATACATGTATGTAATACTGGCTGTTTAATGTACTGAAATATGTTAATGAAGACTGAACATATTAATTAGCACTATATTTGGCGGCCATTTTGAAGATATTTATGCAAACTAACTTTATACACTGTATGAAGCTGAAAACATTTGTTATTGTATACTATATTCTAATGCTCTGTAAATGAAACGGTGACACCTACATGTATATAGGAAAACAAAATAAAGGAACACCTATTTACTTATATGTCATGTTGCAAACAAAATATGAAACAATAATGCTATTTGGCAGCTATTCTGAAAACACGATCATACGCATTAGTGCCAATCTAATGCTCTTAAATATGTTATTAGAGACCGAAAATATTGAATAACAAGTTTAGTGGCGGCCATTTTGAGTTTATTATGGAAATTAAATAATTATGGACAGTTTATGAAGCTGGACGCATTTTCTTATTGCATTGCGGATAGTGTGTACTACAATGATTTTCAATTAAACGGTGTCCACCAAGGGGCCCGTTTCACTAAACATCGTCCGACTAAAATGTTCGTAAGTGCAAATTTATGATCGTCTGGAAATTTCAATTGATGGATTTACATTTATTGAGCATAGGCTAGCAGCCTATGCTCAATAAATGTAAATCCAATAATTGTTTGCAAGAAAACATTGTTAATGTGAAATTTACAGACGATCATAATGTTGTACTTACGAACATTTTAATCGTACGAAGCTTAGTGAAACGGTCCCCAGGTGTTCATCCCAACTCGAAATTTTGACGAGCTTTGCTACCTACAGCCGATGGACTAATACAGTAACAACACAATTCTACAGAAGGAAGGAACTGCTGTTGTTGCGGCCATAATAGTACAGTCTGCCCATCAGGTATGTTGTAATGAAAAACTCGACCAGGTAGTGTAATTATGTGTACATGAAACATGAGTACCCTCGATAATTATATGTGTCTTATATATACATGTGCAATCATCATATCTCGTAATATATAAATGATAAACTCACAATTTGATGACAAATACTGTTCAAATATTTTCCTGCCATTGACCGAAATATTGAAGGTAACCATACTGTCAATACAAACAAAAATACATGTAGCACGCCAATCACAAATCACCTCCATTTAGCATTTTGGCGCGCCGGGGTACAAGCGACGTTAAACGTGTTGCAAGTTGCCAATTTTAGAGAGAAAAAAACGCTTCTTAAGTATACCCAAAACTATTTAGCCAGCAGCTAGTTGTTGTACAAACATACCGGAATTCTGCATTTGGATTCTATAAATCAAAAGCTTTCCGGAGCTGTGAAGCCACCGAGTTGTGTAAAGGGGCCCAGGGGCCACATGACCTGCGAAAAACCGTGTGATTTTAATAACAGAAACTGTGATATATTCTGTAAATTATGTTTAAGATTTCAAAGTAAATGCGGATTTCTGTGAGAATTTCGTCAACTTTCGACGTCAAACACGGACAATATTTAAAATTTTGTACATATTTGTCATTGAAAATCGCACGTCTTCTTAGGTACAAAATCACATGGTGTGTCGCATGTGTGACATATTCTGACAAGACCGGTAGCTTATTTCACCAACATTGCAAAGTATACTTTTCTAGCAAAGTATACTTTGAGGGAGAAATTGTTAATTTTAGGATAAATTTATTAATTTTTATTATACTGAATGTATTACATTATCACAGCCATTTTCGCTGTGATACATTCAGAATAATAATTCTGCATACTTGTAATCATCAAATATATGCAGTTCTATATGAAATAATGCATTTCAGGAAAAAATAATTATTACTCCCTCAAAGTACACTTTGCTAGAAAAGTATAATTTGCAATGTTGGTGAAATGGACTACTGATTAGCGGCGACTGTGGCTGAAGGGACTGTCATTTCGATAGATGTGCACATTCTGTCTATACTGTCTGTTTCAATATTATTAAATTATAGCAAAAGTTAAGAATGAGCCTTCTGTTTCTTTCATGAAATTTGGTCCAATATTGATTTTATTGCGAAAAAGAAAATGTCCCTATATTAAATCCCCATAGACATCATGGAAACATTTTTCTAATTTCAGAAATAGTGGACCGATTTTAAAAATTTAACTTTTGTTTTCTTAGTTATATCATTTCCAAACATTCTATCCAGGTTTCTGAGTCAATTTCCAAAAATTATTTCGTTTTTCGGCTCCTCCAGGTTCTCCACCTCTTCCCCCCCCCCCTGTTACATTCCCATAGACAAATCAATTTTTCGTAATAAAATCAACATTTAACAAAATTTCACGTAATAAAAAGAAGGCTCATAGTTAAAATTTGATAATAATTAATATTATCGAAACAAATATTGTTTTGCATTGTTTATATGGTCGTAATATTTAGGCAGGTTTCGTGAAACAGACAGTAGTTGTGGTATTGATTTGTCTCAGTTGTATTGAATGTTGCTGACACCGGTGCTAGGTGGCGTAATGAACAAGTGCAATAACACCGCACATTATAGGGTTAACTGTATTGTAATTTAGAAATTTGCGGCGTATATCAGAAAATGATAGGTCGGAAAATCTGTTTAATGGCGACGCGCTAGCGGAGCCATTAAACATGTTTTCCAACCTATCATTTTCTGATATACGCCGCAAATTTCAAAATTAAAATGCGGTTAACCTATTTCTAATGCACTCCTTTACTACTGGCGTAGGAATACATATTGAAATAATTTGTGACCGTTCACCAACAATGATACACCTATAATGTATGACCATCAGCCAATCAGAATGCGTGATATTTATAGAGTGCATTAGAAACAGTGTTAATTGATCTGGGTATACACTGGTTTCAATCGCTGTTTTGCATTAGGCTACATGTATATTGCCCGAGATATTAACTTAACAAAAAAGGTTCGCGAGCCTGAGAATATATAAAACGAGTACATCGGTCATCTGTAATTATTTACGCGATTGAACTAATTGTTACGACTGTGTGGTTGTTTTCTCCGCATAACTATAGTGCAGGCTACATACTGATTAATGAACAGTGTAAGCCCCGATCAGACTCATACACGTACACATTTTAAAAATCGATTAGAAAATAGCATACACGCATATAAGGTCTGCATCCGCGCAGACTGTTCATAATATACATATATAGCAACTGACATATTATTAATGTTATTTGTGTTAATAACTTTGTAATTCCATTGATAATATAGAGGATATTCCATGGTAAATTTTGAATAGCGGGAAATAATACACGAGTGTGCGTCGGCTTCCGCGTAAGCAACGAGTGAGCGTAGCGAACGAGTTGCTTGTACGGACGCCGATAGACACGAGTGTATTATTTCCGCTATTCAAACATATACGTAAATGCGGATTCCGCAACAATAAAACTGTTTGTTCCAGGGGGCCGTTTCAATAAACTGTGTACGACTCAAATGTTCGTAAGCGCACATTCAGAATCGTCTTGAGATATCAATTGATGGATTTACATTTATTGAGCTTAGGCTGCATATGCAGCCTGTGCTCAATAAATGTAATTCCAATAATTGTTTACAAGAAAACATTGTTAATGTGATATTTACAGACTATAACAATCTTGCACTTACGAATATTTTAGTCGTACGAAGTTTAGTGAAACGTCCCCAGGTGTTTCTGCAGAAAGACGTTTGACTATTAAACGCATTAACTTAATTTTTTTTTTTTTTTTAACTATAAGTACGTTTTCGTCAATAATATAAAACTGGGTCTCCTCCTCAATCGTTTTATTTGATGTACATTAATTGTAATGTATTGGCAAATTTGCGAAAATACATATGTACATTGATACCTACGGAAATTTAACATAGGGAAAAAAGCAACTGGAGAGTGACGAGGAAAGTCTAACAACGAAATACAATTGGAAAGTGACTCTGAAACCTGGCTAGATACATGTAGCAACTAAGAAAATAAGGTAAATTTTGAAATCGGTCCGCAGATTCAGAGATTATTTTTAATCAAAATTTAATTTTATCCGTATTAATATGCCATAGAAAACATATACATATATGTTCCTTATAAATGTAAAACCAAAATTTTACTACATTTCGTCAACTAAAACAACACAGGAAAGGGTTACATTTTTAATATTTAGGAAACGGTATTAAGTGTGGATAGTTTTAGGATTTAATGCGTTTAAAGATCGAAAGTAGGGAACAAACAGTGGTTTCGGAAACGCAACATTTCAAATACTTCCGGATGGGGAAACATTTGAAGTACATTTGTACTACGTGTCCGCAGCGACAACCACCCCAAACTGTCGCGACAGTCGATCTTACTATACCTGTTGATGAAGAGAAGGAGGACGATGATAGCGATGACGACAAAAACTCCCACCATGACCATCACCACCACCAGAATTACTGAAATCGGACAAGAATACACTCTTAAGGATATAGTTTATAGAAATTACCACTTTTCTCATGTTTTCTTCATTATTTCTTTTGTTATTCAGAGAGAGATGGTGATGATAAAGACGACGACAAAACATTCCCACCACGACCATCACAGCAACCAGAATGATTGACATCAGGCAAGAAGACACTCTCACTAATATAAAGATACCAGCATTCCAGTTAAGCTGAGTATTTACTTAAGGAACCCTGGTAATCATATGCTTCAAACATAATTGCTATCTAAATGTGATGGCATATGTGTGAAAGGTACCTGCCCACTCAGTAGGCACAGAATGTTCTTTAAAGGAAATAAATAAGTATATAATTGTGTCACTATTCCACCAGTCCTAAAAAAATTCGCATGCCGTTATACAGATATAAGCAGTTAGTAATATTTATTTTACTGATTGTGACTCGCGGTGGTATCAGGCTATTTTCATATGCAAATGAGACACGATATTCTTTTGTTATTTATGCTATTTAAATGTGTAACCTGAAAAACTAATAGTTTCGACAGATTATAAAGTATGATCATTGCACACCGAAAAATAAATATAGAGAATACATAGTAATGTCGTTTAACATTTTAAGGAAACACGGTTATCGTCCCTGATATCAATGTGGAACGTTACGTCTGATATAAAATGTATAATTGTGCCAATCACTAAGTGGGGTAATGGTGAATGAATGATTAATATGCCAGAAAATGTCACAGATGGTGTCTCTGATATAAAGAACATTTTGTGCCGACTGAGTGGGCATGTACCTTTAACATGCCTTCATTACCGTATTATATGCGGCACATGTATTGGCTATATAACTCGGCCATTGTAGTGTATTATTAGCTACATCGTATCATATGTTCTACTTTGCATTTGAGGTGTTTTGTCAAACTCCACAATAGGTGAAGCTGGTCGATGGCCGAATTTGCCATACCACTCATTGCGCCATATAAATATGATACATGTACAGTAACGAGGGAATGCTATACATATATCACATTACATTTCTAAACCAATTATGTTTGAATCGTAAGTGTCTGTGACTGTAGAAACGGGGATTATGAATTTAGCGACCAGTGTAGATCCAGATCAGGATCTGCACTGTCCGCATTTACATAAATGAAACACCCGTCATGCTTCTATTAACAAATACAGATCGCTTTCTGGATACAGGAGTCAGCTATTTGATCAGGAGCTACGCTGGTCACAAAATCCGCAAGCCAAATTTCACCAATCACAGTCACATATGGTTATCAGTAGCCTATTTCACCGACATTGCAAAGTATACTTATCTAGCAAAGTATACTTTGAGGGAGTAATCATTTATTTTCCCCGAAATGCATTATTTCATATAGAACTAACAACTGCATATATTTGATGATTAAAAGTATGCAGAATTATTATACTGAATTTATTACATTATCACAGCCAGAATGGCTGTGATAATGTAATAAATTCAGTACAATACAAATTAATAAATTTATCCTTAAATTGAAAATTTCTCCCTCAAAGTGTACTTAGCAAGAAAAGTATACTTTGCAATTTTGGTGAAATAGGCTACTGGGGTCTCATACGTTTAATGCTCAATTAAAACAGTGCATAGCCATATAGATATCAGAGGCAGTGACTAACAAAACGCAATTAAAATACCAGTACGCAATACTGATGATGTCAAACAATCGTCATGTACACTGATTACTACATGTAAAGTTATGCTTACCTGTGTCGTTGTTTTCGTCGGATATAACATGTGTTGTTACGCTCGTTAACGTTGGCGAGCTAGCTGACGTCGACGCCGACGTTGTTGTACTTATAATGGAAGCCGTCGGCAGAGTAGCTTGGCCCATGGTAGGTCCGTGACACGAAACAGTCAGATTGGCACGATATTTAGTTTCTACAATATACATATAGGGCCTAAAATACTCCATGAATGTTCCATGTACAAATCAGTGGCCATACATATTTCGCACAAAACAAACAGAACATCCCACAGACGCGCGTGTACATGTATTTACAACATTTGCTCTCGATGAGACGGTTCAATTGGTGGTCACGACATATATTTCTGGGCTCATATAAAGAAAATATTTAATTTTCCACAAACAAAATGGCGTATCCTCAGTATGAAAATGGTTAATTTTGGTGAGATTTCTGCAACTGATTGTACTACAGTGGAACACCTCTAAACCGGACACTCGGGAAAATATGTTTAGCTGTTATGTATCTCTGATTACAATGACGTTTTAAGAATGTGCCATGAAGCGCTAATATGTCTGATGCACAGTGGAACATCTCCAAACCGGACACCACTGTCCGGTTTGGAGAGGTTCCACTGTATATTCGAAATACATAAGGCCACACTTACATGTAAATGAGTTTAGGTTTGCCAAAACTCGACCATACACGGACGGTTAGGCAGGCAAATTATTTTCTCTTCATCATTCATCTCTGATAAAAACACTTTTTTCCACTTTTACACTGAAAAGGACATTTTGAGTAGGCACTTGTCGGGTCGGTCGCTTTCTGGCAAACCAATCCACTTTTTATTATGACCTGTGTTCACGAGGCAATAAAATAATGTACACATGTAATACCTATTAGTATTGTTTTAATACGTGTTTAAAGGTACATGCCCACTCAGTAGGCACAATATGTTCTTTATAGGAATTAAATAAGTGTTTAATTGTGTTACTATTCCACAATTTCTAGATATTACGAGTGCCCGCTGAGTGGGCACAAACTGTTCTTTCTAGGAATTAAATCAGTTTTGTACATTTAGTATGCTGTGCTTACAATAGGTAACAGTAGTGTCACTGTGAAAAATACATCACCAGCACGTCTAAATATTATAATGACATTATTTACGGTTGGGTTTACAGTTATGTAATTTATCAGGTATTGCGTATTACCTAACACATGAGACGGAAGTGTCGTTTTCTGTTTCATGTTTACAGATATAATATGGGATGGATTGTCAATGTTAGGTATCACACACACATGCATTTGTACTTGTTTTTTTGGACAATTTATATTTGAATATTGTTTTACGTGTTTTTCAGAAATATCTGTTTTGCAAACTCACGGTTACATACGGAGCTCCGCAGCGGACATGATTTGTTTTTAACAATTCGTTCCCTCAATTTAACAATTCGTTCCCTCAATTTAACAATTCGTTTCCACGATATAACAATTCGTTCCCTCGAATTAACAATTCGTTCCCTCGAATTAACAATTCTTTCCCTCGAATTAACAATTCGTTCCGACGATATAACAATTCGTTCGTGGGAACGAATTGTTATTTTGTGAGAACGAATTGTTATTTCATGGGAACGAATTAATAAACAAAAAAATTATACGTCCCGTTTGCAACCGTTTGTAAAACAAATATTGCAGGAAAACACGTGAAACAGTATTCAAATATAAATTGTCAAAAAAACAACATACAGTTCCCTATGTCATTCTTCAGTAATGTATAATGAGTTGGGTTTTTATAGTTTTTCATGTATTTGTGTATATATATATTGTGGTATTACATCATAAATAGTCATGCCCAATCAATCAATCATTCATGCCCAATCAATCAGTTGAATATTGCAAAATGAATTTTATATATGTATTTTCAGTTAAGTAACTTTGGGGTTTATACAAATCATAAATCTTTACATATTGTTTGAAGTGTGAACGGAACTGGTATCAACATGTTTGGAAATTACATAGGAAATTGTGCTACAAAAGCATCATTTTTCAAGAAATTGTCTGATTTTATTTATTTTGACATCAGTTTGAAGTATATGGTGCATACAGGGTGAATTTATGGTTAAACTTAGTTGAAATGCACACATATAACCTTTATTTGCATTTTTACTACGGAAAATTGTTAAACATAAACTTCTTGGAAAATAGCTTGATTTTGGCATATTTAATATCACTATTTGTATTACTTCACAGAGATTCTGAATATTTTCTTCATTAAATGGGAAAATTTAAAATACAACTTTTATCGTCCAAAATAGAATATTCTTTTTTTAAAAATATATGGTTTAATCTGTAAGCATCTTATAAGAGTGTGTTATATGATAGTGTCAATAATAATCAGTTATACATACAAACATAAGCCAGGGGTAAGTGATAAAAGTCGGCTTCTCACATATTGCATTATGTGGAGACAAAGGGCTGGAATTTAACACCTGTTAAGAAACTATTTACGTAAACAGGTTTTCCCTGAGACGATAAGTTTGACAGATTCAACTTTCAGAGCAAGGCACACATTTCTCATTGGCCCTCCAGTTCCGGGATCACGTGACATATTGTAAAACTGTATTTCATTGGTTTATGATTATTGTTTGTGATAATCTGTGTATTATTGTAATGCAATCATTATTTGTTTAAACCTGGCATACAGGTATTACTAAATTTAAGCCCTTCCTAAAAATGACCGCAGATGTTGGCATGCCATTAAACATCATTAATCGATGTAATATTATAACAGATGCCTTACTTACTGATGTGTACCTGTATGCCAGGTTTAAACAAATAATGATTGCATTACAATAATACACACTCTCACGCTGCAAGTGTACATTCACTGAGTTAATTCACTTTCTGACAATGTAAACAGCTAGATATTCTAATAATTGCACAGAAATGAAAGAATGAAGTTATGAAATTAATATACAAAATCTCATTATTTGCATATTTGTATTAATGAAGGAAGTGATAGCTTCCACAATTCTACGATGTTCACCTCAAAAAGGACAATGTGAAATAATGATACTGTTCTGAAAATGAAAACACAATCATTTAGAAAATATAACAAGACAAATACAAAAGTAACTACAAACCTGAAATAACCGAAGGAATACTTCGTTAGCTTCAATATCACCTTTATTAATCAGCATGCAAATCGCAACTGACAAATTTCCAGGCGGGCTATATTTATTTCCTTCGATTATCTCAGATTATCACAAACAATAATCATAAACCAATGAAATACAGTTTTACAATATGTCACGTGATCCCGGAACTGGAGGGCCAATGAGAAATGTGTTCCTTGCTCTGAAAGTTGAATCTGTCAAACTTATCGTCTCAGGGAAAACCTGTTTATGTAAATAGTTTCTTAACAGGTGTTAAATTCCAGCCCTTTGTCTCATTGGTATCCAAATTGAAAACCGGTTGCAAGTGGTACACTATTTGGTCTGAATTTTATTAGTTATTGTAAATATTACCACTACCAATCTGGTTTACAATTTGTATGTCAATATCGCTCACATAACATCGCAACCATGCTAATGGTAATAGACAGTCATATGTATTTGTATGGAACACCTTGCAATTGCATTATCATGTATACCATGTTGATATTGTGTCATTGAACTTGTATGCGGCTCTTGTCAAAACCCGCACCTATCAGTACAGTTCAAGTTCAATACATCCTATCAATTTGACTAAAACACCATACACAAGGTGATCCATGCACACTCAGTTAATAGGAACATTATTGTGTTTGTCATTGCTTATACATGTCTGTCAATTATTAAAATCAGCAGTTGCGATTTGCATGCTGATTAATAAAGGTGATATTGAAGCTAACGAAGTATTCCTTCGGTTATTTCAGAAAACACCAAAGCGAGTTTCCCCTATTCCACACGCAAAGCCAACAACATAACAAATGTAACACATTATGCACTCACGATCAGCATATGATTCAAATATATTTACTTCGTAACGATTTCCCATAAATTATATTTACAGTAACTGTGCTATTTTCTTTAAATGACGTCGAAAGATGGCGAAATTTTCATAGCAAATTCCGTATTTGCTATTAAACTGTCGTAAACTTTCGACATCATTCACGGGAAATGTCGTAAATTTTGTAAATATTTTTTCCTGAGATATCGCGCATGTTCTTCAGTACAAAATCACATGGCGTGTCTCATATGTGAAACATTGCCTCGTTACTGTATACTACACATCTCATGGAGTGGCCAATTCTGCCACATTCGTGTGTCCAAGCCATCAGCCAATTTCACCTCTTATGGCGTTTGATAAAGAACGGAACATGCGAAATAGAACAGCTAACAACAGCTAACGATTCGTAGAAAATCCAGGGCATACAACATACTCCTATAAAGTATATTACACACAACTGTAAAATATGTCAGTTTTAGATAGTTTTATGTATTGATTTCTTTCTCCGAAAAAAAATCGAATGGCCATTGCCAATATACTTACTTATATACAGACAAAGGCACAGTGTATCACTTTAAACTGGCTGCACAGTGTATCACTTTAACCCTTTCAACACCAAGTAACTTAATAAGATGTTCCATGCCATTGTTTCACGCTATTTCATTAATTTTGTTCATTCAAATTATCCCATTCTTCTAAAAGGGTAATCTGTACGACGTTTAAAATTATTAACAAACAGTGGAGATCCTGATGAGACGGCTCGTTACGAGCCGGCTCATCTGGATCTGCACTGTTTGCAAACATTGTCTCTATAGAGGTCTGTGGTGTTGAAAGGGTTAACCTGGCTGACCACACAACACATACAGTATATGACCAAATAATTCCAGCACAAAAATATTTACACAATTCCCTAACATTTGATTGGTCCGTAGCAAGTCTCTGTCTAGAATTTATATCCCAGTAAACTCCATGCCGAACTACTTTCCGTAATCGTGAGGCGCAGTTAAAATAATTCTTAAGAAAACGGAAAATAAACACATTTTCTTGATGAATTTATTTCAAATGCTGGAATTATAAGGAATGAATTGCCTTTTTGCAGAATTTATCGGGGATATGAACTTGGAAAAGTCGCGGGAATACTGGACGAGGCCTTAAAAAATTACAATTTTCGAAAATTGCATTTTTTTATCGCTTCGTCCAGTATTCCCGCGACTTTTCCAAGTTTATACCCCGATAAATTCCACAAAAAGGCCATTAATTCCTATATTATGTACTCTATCATTGAACAATATTGCAGTATACCTGTATAGGTATACGGAAAGCTTCGTATGGGAAGAGTAAATATTACCTATGTGTATTTTCACTTTTGCAAATTTGGCAAACGTACACCGATACCTGACTTGCAGTACACATTGTAATATAATGTATAGGTGTACGTTGCCCTTCGTATTGCTAGCTACATTTATCATATGTTCTACTTTGTATTTTCAGTTCTTTGTCAAACGCCACAAGAGGTGAAACTTGCTGATGGCTTGAACATGTTAAAATGACATATGTAACACATACATTGGAACCTCTCCAAACTAGACACCCTGGGTTTGGAGATGTTCCACTGTAAATCAGACATGTAAGCGCTTCGTGGCACATTCTAGTGCTTTGCAATTATGACACTTCATTGTAATCAGAGATACATAACAGCGATACACATCTAAGTTAAACATCCATATTTTCCCGAGAGTCCGGTTTAGAGGGGTTCCACTGTATATGATATATCCCAATCACAATTACAGAGGAACTATGTTTAAATAATATGATGATCAGATGTTCCACGTGTCCTTAAGCATAGCTACATAAAACATGCTTATAATACTGAACCGTAACATTACACGATTATTTCATGAGTCTTAATACAGTACATGTATATTATGCAATAAACCAATTTTGAGCATTTATTTAAAATATTAACTCAAATACATTCATGCGCATATCCCAGTTTCAACCAACAAAACTGTTTGATGTCAGGCATACTATTCAAGTGCAATATGTATACTAAATGTAATACATTTCTTATAACCGATTAACGCAACTGGGTGTGTACATGCACCAACCTGCTCGAATGATAAGCTTGTATGTCGCCGTTGAGTCCACGATCCCGTCAACAAACAATGTAGCAGAGAACCCTGTACCGACGGCAACATCTGTTACAACGATGGTCTCGTTAGCGCAGCCCAATCGTCTGGAGGTACCATCTTCATCCTTCGCCACCTCTATCCATTTTCCACAGTCTCTTATGTTCGTGTTGTCCGTTTCTAAGCTAACGGTCATCGCAGAAACGTCAGCGTCAGTAGCTTGGACGGTGCATCTACAACTACTCGACCCGTTCAGGACGTTGACCTCGTTGGAGCCATCCAGTGTTACAGGAAGAGTTGGACGTTCCTTGGACGATACCGTGCAAAATGCTGAAGTTAACAACATAAATCACATAAATCGCATTAATTTCTCCAGTCACAGCAACATGTTGAAGTAACTGACCAACGTCTATACATCAGTAATTAAAATAAATAAATATATAAAGCCTGTTGTTCATTCTCTGTGATAAGAGGTTATGAAGTAATATCTCAAATCATATTGCACTAGTGTAATAAGTATGCAAATGAGTCCGCCACCGAAAACATGTTAGGTACTCAGTACATGGTCAACTTATGATGATGTGCTTATGCCATAAATATAATCTAGCATTTGTGTTGAATTAATATAATATTTATTAAACTAGTTGACTGATATCATAAGAAATTCGTCATAGCCTCGTTTTCTTATGAAATCAGTAAACTCGTTTAATAAATATCATATTCAATCATCACTCATGTAAGATCCTCTATGTATATTTAATGCATTTATACTGTACATGCAGTCATTGATCCGTTACTGCAACATGTGGTTATAGCCATATATATTGTGATTTTGACTGCAGAAATTAGGATTATGGGAACTGGGGCTATGCTGGTCACTCACGTCGTAATGTCCATTTTCTCATGTACTGGACCAGGTTGCTCAAAGCTTCTGTTAGCTTAACAGACTGTTAAATCCTTAGCATTGCTAAGGATTTAACGGTCTGTTAAGCTAACAGAGGTTTTGAGCAACCGGGCCCTGGTTGTTTGTGGTAACATGGGCGTAGCACTGAACAAAATCAACGAACAGTGCAAATCCTGATCATATTGCAGGGATATCCACGTTAGGTAGTTGAACCTCATTTTTTGGCCGGATGGCAAAAGGGTTGGAGGTTATGAGGACGTTTACCCTTTCACCCCTAAGTAACTGGAATGGACTGTGGTGCGTTGATTTTCTAACAAATACAAGTGTCATTAAATGATTTTCAGACGCGTCTCATTTATAAAAAGGGGCTGTTGTTTTCTGAAAAAGCGAAAATTACTTGTAAAAAGTCCAGATCCCGATGAGACGGCTCGTCACCGCTCATCTGGATCTACACTGTTTGCTATAGGAATCTGGTGTTGAAATGGTTACGTAAGAACAGCCCGACTCCAGTAAGCCACCCGAATACCAATGCAACTACTTGTGTCGGACTATTGCGCTGCACAACTGAGCTATTATAAATATTTATTAAACATACACAAACGGATTCGGATAAACGTTGCGCCCTAAGATAAAATGTATATTGGCTGGTTAGGGACACTTCGTTTACACGTTCCTTCGTGGCGAATTATCGTACAGGAGGCGAAGAAACGAATGAAGGAAGATTAATAATTAAACTTCGTCACTGTTTTACACATCGTGGGTCCCGTTTCGCTGGAGAAATTGGGTTTATGGGGTTTGCGATCAGTGTACATCCAGATCAACATCCACACAGTCTCCGATCAAGATCTGCATTGTTGTCCATTTCATCGATGCAACACCCGCCATGATTCCAACAAGCAACGTCGATCAATATCAGGCTGGGGCCCGTTTCACTAAACTTCGTACGACTAAAATATTCGTAATTGCAAATTTAGGATTGTCTGGAAATTTCAATTGATGGATTTACATGTATTGAGCATAGGCTGCATATGCTCAATACATGTAAATCCAATAATTATTTTCAAGAAAACATTGTTAATGTGAAATTTACTGACTATCATAATTTTACACTTACGAACATTTTAGTCGCACGAAGTTTAGTGAAACGGGCCCCAGGAGTATGATATTTGACCAGGAGTTACATTGGTCACACTTTCCTTAAGCCCAATGTCTCAAGTAACAGTTACATCACTTTTTCTGATTCGCTGAATGCATACATGTACAATCATGTGGCTGTGACTCAAGCAATAGGGCTTATGGAATTTGTGATCAATGTAACGGCGGCCGTTTCACTAAACTTCGTATGACTAAAAGTTCGTAAGTGCATATTTCTCAATAACAACGTTGCATTGTAAAATATTATTGGATTTACATTTATTGAACATAGGCTGCATGTGCAGCCTATGTTCAATAAATGTAAATCCATCAATGGAAATTCGTACGAAGTTTAGTGAAACGGCCCCCTGATAAGACACTCCAGTAGCCTGAACACGATCTATATTGTTAGAAGCATGGCGGGTACTGCTTCATTAGTGAAATAGCGAACAATGCAAATCCTGATCGGACTATGCTTATGCAAAATAATAAGCACCCTTTTTTCAGTCACAACCGCACATCTATAAAATACGGAGCCCCGCAGCGGACATTGATTTTTTTTTATTAATTCGTTCTACAATTCGTTCCCTAAATTTAACAATTCGTTCCCTCGAATTAACAATTCGTTCCCACTATATAGCAATTCGTTCCCTCGAATTAACAAATCGTGTTAGTTAGTGGGAACGAATTGTTATTTCGTGGGAACGAATTAATAAAAAAAAGAATCCTACGTCCCTTGCGGGGCTCCGTAATAAAATGCTGAAATACACAAAATGCAGATATTTTACTTACATAATGTAGGCACATTACTGCTAATGCATCGTGTACAACAAACGAGTCCCAGCAACAGAAATGCAAGTATATCCAGCTTGACCATTCTCAACATGTTTTCCATATACATGTATTACATGCAGAAGCACAATAGCATTACTTCGTGATATTGAATATATTTATTTTATTTTTCTCAAAATTCTCATCAGTTTTCATGAGCTTTAAAAAGCGAACTGCACATTTCCCGCGTCTGGTTAGTGTATATATACCGCAGTCAATGGAGTATGACGTTCTATAATTACATTTGCTGTATAATCTAACAGTCACGACTAAATTCCCCTTCTAGAATTTATTCGATGTCGTGTCGGTGACATTGAGCCCGAAATACTAAAGTATATGTAGTCAAACATAAAGCAACATCAAGGGATATAAACCGGACCTTACCTCGACTGCTCTTACGACATGCAACTACTGCCAATGTGACGTTCACATTTTATTTGCATATAGTTGGGCTGTTAAATGTGCATGCCCACTCAGTAGGCACAAACTGTTCTTTATATCAAAGACACCATCTGCGACATTTTCTGGCAAATTAAACATTCATTTACAATTACTCCACGTACTGATTGGCATTATTATACAATTTATATCAGACGTAAATTTCCACATTAATATCCGAGGGGCGGCAACCGTGTTTCCTTAAAATGTTAACGGATATTACTATGTATTATCTGTATTTATTGTTTGATGTGCATAGTTTATAATCTGTCGAAATTACTATTTTTTCAGGTGACGCATTTAATTAGTATACATACGTAAAAAATAGCCTGCCTCATTTGCATATGCAAATAGACTGATACAACCGCGCGTCACTATCAGTAAAATAAATATTACAAAATGAATATATCTGTATAGCGGGCACTTGTAATTTTTAGAACTAGTGGAATAGTTACACAATTATACACTTATTTAATTCCTATAAAGAACATTTGTGCCTACTGAGTGGGCATGTACCTTTAAATTATTGCGAAGAATAAATATTGCATGCACGGCAGAATGACGGATAACGGGAATTTCAAAATGGTTGTTTGTTCCAGAGTTATGGTTAGAAACCAGCAGAATGCCAGTTAAATAAAGTTGCGATGGGAATTTTTACCATTGTACTAGCCTTACTACGTACTATGGAACCTCTCTAAACCGGACACCCTTTGCACCTACGTGTGGTTAATTCTGATGGGTTTCACTGTTATTTATCGCCGAAGGCACAGTCTGTTCGTCATCGCAAAGTACTACATCAAGGGTTGGAGTGTTCAGATGTCTGATTTACAGTGAAACCTCTCTAAACCGGCACAGTCCAGGGTGTTCGGTTTAGAGAGGTTCCACTGTATGTGTTATTCACATGTGGTTGCGTGTACATACATGTACACATGGAAACTAGTTATAACCTAAAGACAATCGGAACAGATGCACTGTGGTGCGTGTTGACGAGCATCGTATGTGCATGGCTGTGACAGGAGGAATGGGGTTTATGGAATTTGTGACCAGTGCAGCTCCTGATCAAATAGCACACTCCTGTACATCTACATGTATATTGCTTGTTGGAAGCATGACTGGTGCGTCATTGATGCAATGGCGAACAATGTGCGGGTGCAAAGGATGATCTGGATCTACACTACTCGCAACATGCATAAACACAATTTCTCTAGCAACGATCACATACTACGGAGCCCCGCAGGGGACGTATAATTCTTTTTTATTAATTCGTTCCCACAAAATAACAATTCATTCCCACGAAATAACGATTCGTTCCCTCACTTTAACAATTCGTTCCCTCGAATTAACAACTCGTTCCCTCGATTTAGCAAGTCGTTCCCACGTATTGTTTTGGCGCGCAAATGCGCGCACAATACCTTTGATGTACTTTGAAGCAGTTTGAATTGTTAAATTGAGGGAACGAATTGTTATTTTGTGGGAACGAATTGTTAATTGGAGGGAACGAATTGTTATTTCGTGGGAACGAATTATTAATTCGTGGGAACGAATTGTTATATCATGGAAATGAATTGTTAATTCGAGGGAACGAATTGTTAAATTTAGGGAACGAATTGTTATTTCGTGGGAACGAATTAATAAAAAAAATCCATGTTCCCTGCGGGGCTCCGTAACATGCTATAATTATGGGGATGAGGGCTAGTGAGGCAGTGGGGCTGAGGATTAAGTAATACTTACAGCAAGGTTAAACTACTTAGAACACGGTTGTCCGCATGTACGAGGTGATAATCCGCGAGATGAAAATTGATGGATTTACATTTATTGAGCATAGGCTGCATATGCAGCCTATGCTCAATAAATGCAAATCAAATAATTTCATCTCGTGGATTATCACCTCGTACAAGCGGACAACCGTGTTCTACGTAGTTTATCCCACACCCATATCGATGCTATGTCTAGCGGGTATTATAGGAATGAATGGCCTTTTTGTGGAATTTATCGGGGTATAAACTTGGAAAAGTCGAATACTGGACGAAGGCCGGAAGGCCTCGTCCAGTACTCCCGCGACTTTTCCAAGTTTATATCCCCAATAAATTCCACAAAAAGGCCATTCATTCCTTATAATTCCTGCATTTGAAATAAATTCATCAAGAAAATGTGTTTATTTTCCGTTTTCTTAAGAATTATTTTAACTGCGCCTCACAGTTACGGAAAGTAGTTCGGCGTGGGAGTTTACTGGGACATAAATTTTGAACAGAGACTTGCTACGGGCCAATCAAATGTTAGGGAATTGTGTAAATATTTTTGTGCTGGAATTATACACATATGGGTAGAAAGAATAGAATGTTTATTTCATGGGCCCCAGACCGTCAAAACAACAAGACGCTCATGTGGTGTATCGTGTCATGACCGGTAGCCTATTTCACCAAAATTGCATATATTTGATGGTTAAAAGTATGCATAATTAGCATAATTAGCATACATAATGTACTACATTATCACAGCCATAATGACTGTAACAATATAATAAATTCAGTATAATAAAAATTAAAAAAATTATCCTTTGATTGAAAATTTCTTCCTCAAAGTGTACTTAGCAAGATAAGTATACTTTGCAATTTTTGTGAAATAGGCTACTGCTTTGGCCCTCAGGTACGTCTTTGGCATTCTTGTATGTTAGGGTTTAATCTGGTTATACCCCTTGTATGAGTTATACGATTATTCATAATCCTATTACTTGTAGGGGAAGGGGCCAGGTGACTTTGGTGTGGTATGGACCTGGCGCCAGGTCAGGTTATTTCAAGGCTGAATATATATTTTATTTCGATGTAAATATTTCGTTCTCATTTTGGGATTTCCTCCCTAATGCAGCAGGTTACATGCGGGATCGAACCCGTTGGCTCGGCTTTAAATTACCCCAGCTGTTGATAGGCCGTTAAACACCAATACATCAAATAAATCAATCAAATATATTATAGGAATGAATGGCCTTTTTGTGGAATTTATCCGGGTATAAACTTGGAAAAGTCGCGGGAATGCTGGACGAAGGACTCGTCCAGTAATCCCGCGACTTTTCCAAGTTTATATCCCCGATACATTCCACAAAAAGGCCATTCATTCCTTATAATTCCAGCATTTGAAATAAATGCATCAAGAAAATGTGTTTATTTTCCGTTTTCTTAAGAATTATTTTAACTGCGCCTCACGGTTACGGAAAGTAGTTCGGCGTGGGAGTTTATTGGGATATAAATTTTGGACAGAGACTTGCTACGGGCCAATCAAATGTTAGGGAATTGTGTAAATAGTTTTGTGCTGGAATTATCATATTGTATTGTGGACTGGCCACAAATGGCATGCATTCAACACATCAAGATTAAAATTGGCCACCTATGGCATAAGCTCCATTGCTTCAGTCACGTATCTGGAGATACATGTAAACTGGCCACAAATGCCATAAACCATTTCTCCAGTCACAGATCAAACCGACAAGTAGTATGTCCATAGATGGAATAAGTCGCATTTATCCAGTCACAGATCAAATCCACGAGTACATGTAGTATGTCCACAGATGGAATTAGCCGCATTTCTTCAGTCACAGATCAGGATCGACACAAAATGTAGCCACACATGCCATTCGCCCCATTACCTCACAGATCGGGAATAAGACTGGCCATGACTGCGATAAGCCCAATTTATCCAGTTACAGGCCACGAACTAGATTGGCCATAAATGCCATAAGCCCTGCTGGCGATCTGTGTGTATCCTTTGTTGAAAATGCCGCTGCAGTATACAAATACACTATCAAAACAGATCATGCGCATCTACGTCCGTTTAATGCTTACGCATATCGATTTCAACCAATCGGGTTGCTGATAAATATGTCATGTGACTAATCGACCGGCAGAAAATTAGTGAATAGCCATCAATCGTCGAGATAAACAAACACAAAGCATTCTGATTATTGCAACCAGTATTGAACTCTTTAATATCAGTGACTACGCGCATCATATTGAGTAATGGATTAGGCGTTTCAAACTAAACATCATGATTTAAGTTGAATAACTGCTTGTACAGTGAAACTTCTCTAAACCGGACACCCTGGGAGGTCGCCCAGGGTGTCCGATTTAGAGAGGTTTCGCTGTAAATCATTCATGTAACCATTCCGAGACATGTGTGTGACTGTGCTATGCGATCAGGCATTGTCACCGGAGATAGATGACCAAGAAATCCATAAAATTAAGATCACAGATGTGTTCTTGGTGTTCGGTTTAGAGAGATTCCACTGTATATACCGATTTAGCAAATCAATTTGCACAATTTTTCTGCGCATCACAGACACCAGACCGTGGGAAATCATACTATGGATCGTTAAATTATAATACAATGTCTGTACAGCTTACATGTATCTAAATATAGTGACTGAATAATAGGAATGACTAACTTTGTATATAAAAATAGCTACATACACTGTATGACGTCAATGTGTCACGCATCAGTGTCGGAATTACTTTGGCCAAAGGTGAATCCAGGGTCAATAACCCATACATTTGGTCTGTTTAAAGGTACATGCCCACTCAGTGGGCACAAACTGCTTTTTTTATATCAGAGACATCATCTGAGACATTTTCTATCAAAATAAACATTCATTCACCATTATCCCACGTATTGATTGGCATCATTATACATTTTATATCAGACGTAAATTTTCACACTGATATCAGGGGCGATAACCGCGTTTCCTAAAAATGGAAACTGATATTGCTATTTATTATCTTTGTTTATTTTTTTGATGTACAATGATCATACTTTATAATCTGTCTAAATAAATAAAAAAGAGCATGCCTCATTTGCATATAAAAATAGCCTGATACAACCGCGCGTCACTATCAGTAAAATAAATATTACTAAATAGAGGATATTAATATTTTTGCAACGAATATGACATATATGCTCATCGAGTGGTGTGGAATGTCCATATTTCACGAGTGCCGTTAGGCACGAGTGAAATATGGACATTTCACACCACGAGATGAACATATATGTCATATTCGTTGCAAAAATATGAATATTCTATTTATTATATACCGCTCCATGGAAATTAGCAGTTTTTTTAGACTGTATACGGTAATGAATGTGTATTTGCAGCCTATTTGCAGTCCGGTACTGCAGGTGCGCGTTATGAATATAGATAGCGGAAGTAGTCGTATTTTCACCGGAAGATGTTTATTTCATCGATAAGAACATATGACTTTTATTTACATCGTATAACTATGTATTTCATGGGTAGGTATATAATAAATGATTATATCTGTATAGCGGGCACTTGTATTGTTTAGAAATGGTGGAATAGCTACACAATTATACACTTATTTATTTCCTATACAGAACAGTTTGTGCCTACTGAGTGGGCATGTACCTTTAAATTTAGTATCCTTCGATTGCGGAAATGTACATTCTGAACGTTAAATAACGAAATATGGCGTTAACACTGACACTAATCTTGTTTTACTTCATTTGATTGGAGGGTACTATTTGATTGCGTAGTTTTGTTCAATTGGCTCGTCGTTGAACCGTGGCATGTTTTCATTGCGTGATCAGCGACTGGCGCATCCAGGTCAATATCACATTTAGAAGAGAGACGAGTCCGAGACTGATATTCAGGTGATAATCATTTTTGTCCGCAATCATGTGACCCTCTATTGGACAATCTCATTGGCTGGACTTCTCTGTCATATAATAATGATCGTTATCAGACTACAGGAGTGTGATATTTTATCAGGAGCTACCCTGGTCACAAATCCCTTAATCCCCTGTTCTCCAGTCGCAACCCAAAATATAAGGGCCATTATTAGGTTTGAGACGGCTTTCAGCTGCGCCGAAAACCTATTGTATTCGTTGTTTTTAGGTTTGAGGCGGCTTTCAGCTGCGTCGAAAACCTATTGTATTCGTTGTTTTTTTTTAGGTTTGAGGCGGCTTTCAGCTGCGCCGAAAATCTATTGTATTTTTTTTTTTTTTTTTTTTTTTTTTTTTATTCAGCCGTTCAGGCTACAGCCCAAACCGCTGGTCGGATCGAACCGATTTCAAAAATTATTTTTGCATTGGAAAGCTGACAACATTCTCTATCTCGGCCTCGCTGACAGTTCTCGGCTATCTGGTCAAATAAGAGAGCTATAGGGATTTGAAGTTGAAATATGTACATACTTTTCAACGATTTTGCCGAATTTTTGCCGAATTTCGGCTGATAACGGGTGGTCTTTGCAAACGTTTTCCAATTTGTACAGTAATGTCAGCAACATAATTTCTTGCCAGTGTGATAGGGGAGTGTCAGGCGCATAAAAGATGATAATTTGCAGAGCTCTATCTTGACTACTTCCGGTTCTATTGGATGTCAAAGATGAACGTCTTTTTTTCAAGTTTTCAAAATAGAGCAAACGGATGTGACGTCAGCTTCGTTATTTATCAATAGATTTCAAAATTTCTTGCTGCGGTCGATATTTCAGTCATTTAGCTAAAACTTTCCCGCTTTGTGCCCGGCCTATGGTGAAAAACAAACGAAAACACTGGCGGAATATTGCACATATGTAATTTCCGTTTTTTTAGGTGTATTTACAAATGGCGTAAACTGCAATTTAGGGGCGATAACTATCGAAAAATAATCATCCGCTGACTTACAGGCTCCCTCCATCTACACCAAACCGCTGGTCGGATCGACTTCAAATTTTGCATGCCGATTCGGATCAAGTGTGAGCAGAGACTCAGAGATTTTCAGATATCTGTTAATGCTACTTCCCACGAAAACGGAAGTGACGTCATACTTCCTATAACTTCCTTATTTTCCAACCGATTTCAAGAATTCTTTTTGCATCGGAAAGCTGACAAAATTCTCTATCTCAGATTCACTGACAGTTTTCGGCTGTCTGCTCAAATAAAAGAGCTATATGCATTTGAAGTTGAAAAATGTACATACTTTTCAACGATTTTGCCGAATTTCGACTGATAACGGGTGGTCTTTACAAACGTTTTCCAATTTGTACAGTACTGTCAGCAACATAATTTCTTGCCAGGGTGATAGGGGAGTGTCAGCCGCATGAAAGATGATAATTTTCAGAGCTATATCTTGACTACTTACGGCTCTATTCGATGTCAAAGATGAACGTATTTTTTCAAGTTTTCAAAATAGAGCAAACGGATGTGACGTCAGCTTCGTTATTTATCATTCGATTTCAATTGTTTTTGCTGTAGTCGATATTTCAGTCCTTTAGCTAAAACTTTGGCTGAGGATCGAACCCGGTATCCCTCGCTCCGAGCCCATCGCTCTACCTCTAAGCTAACCGGCCCCACATCGGTGTGATGATGCGAACACAAGAATGTTGGACTGTTCATTCTAAAACTTCAGAAATTCTTTTTGCAACTGATAGTTTACACCTTGGGCTAAAGCTTAGTTACACATGAAATCAATGTTTGAGGCTCAAACCGTTGATGCAGCTCAAGCTGCTCTAGAATTTTTTTTTTTTTTTTTTTTATTCAGCCGTTCAGTCTACAGCCCAAACCGCTGGTCGGATCGACTTCAAATTTTGCATGCCGATTCGGATCAAGTGTGAGCAGAGACTCAGAGATTTTCAGAAATATCTGAAATCCACTTTCCACGAAACCGGAAGTGACGTCATATTTTCTATAACTTTCTATAACTTCCTTATTTTGCAACCGATTTCAAAAATTCTTTTTGCATTGGAAAGCTGACAAAATTCTCTATCTCGATCTGGCTGACAGTTCTCGGCTATCTGGTCAACTAAGAGAACTATAGGCATTTGAATTTGAAAAATGTACATACTTTTCAACGATTTTGCCGAATTATTGCCGAATTTCGGCTGATAACGGGTGGTCTTTACAAACGTTTTCCAATTTGTACAGTAATGTCAGCAACATAATTTCTTGCCAGTGTGATAGGGGAGTGTCAGGCGCATAAAAGATGATAATTTTCAGAGCTCTATCTTGACTACTTCCGGTTCTATTGGATGTCAAAGATGAACGTCTTTTTTTCAAGTTTTCAAAATAGAGCAAACGGATGTGACGTCAGATTCGTTATTTATCAATAGATTTCAAAATTTCTTGCTGCGGTCGATATTTCAGTCATTTAGCTAAAACTTTCCCGCTTTGTGCCCGGCCTATGGTGAAAAACAAACGAAAACTTCACTGGCGGAATATTGCACATATGTAATTTCCGTTTTATTAGGTGTATTTACAAATGGCGTAAACTGCAATTTAGGGGCGATAACTATCGAAAAATAATCATCCGCTGACTTACAGGCTCCCTCCATCTACACCAAACCGCTGGTCGGATCGACTTCAAATTTTGCATGCCGATTCGGATCAAGTGTGAGCAGAGACTCAGAGATTTTCAGATATCTGTTAATGCTACTTCCCACGAAAAACGGAAGTGACGTCATACTTCCTATAACTTCCTTATTTTCCAACCGATTTCAAGAATTCTTTTTGCATCGGAAAGCTGACAAAATTCTCTATCTCAGATCACTGACAGTTTTCGGCTGTCTGCTCAAATAAAAGAGCTATATGCATTTGAAGTTGAAAAATGTACATACTTTTCAACGATTTTGCCGAATTTCGACTGATAACGGGTGGTCTTTACAAACGTTTTCAATTTGTACAGTACTGTCAGCAAACATTAATTTCTTGCCTAGGGTGATAGGGGAGTGTCAGCCGCATGAAAGATGATAATTTTCAGAGCTATATCTTGACTACTTACGGCTCTATTCGATGTCAAAGATGAACGTATTTTTTCAAGTTTTCAAAATAGAGCAAACGGATGTGACGTCAGCTTCGTTATTTATCATTCGATTTCAATTGTTTTTGCTGTAGTCGATATTTCAGTCCTTTAGCTAAAACTTTGGCTGAGGATCGAACCCGGTATCCCTCGCTCCGAGCCCATCGCTCTACCACTAAGCTAACCGGACCCCGGCCCCACATCGGTGTGATGATGCGAACACAAGAATGTTGGACTGTTCATTCTAAAACTTCAGAAATTCTTTTTGCAACTGATAGTTTACACCTTGGGCTAAAGCTTAGTTACACATGAAATCAATGTTTGAGGCTCAAACCGTTGATGCAGCTCAAGCTGCTCTAGAATTTTTTATTTTTTTTTTTTTTTTTTTTTTTTTTATTCAGCCGTTCAGTCTACAGCCCAAACCGCTGGTCGGATCGACTTCAAATTTTGCATGCCGATTCGGATCAAGTGTGAGCAGAGACTCAGAGATTTTCAGAAATACTGAAATCCACTTTCCACGAAACCGGAAGTGACGTCATATTTTCTATAACTTTCTATAACTTCCTTATTTTGCAACCGATTTCAAAAATTCTTTTTGCATTGGAAAGCTGACAAAATTCTCTATCTCGATCTGGCTGACAGTTCTCGGCTATCTGGTCAACTAAGAGAACTATAGGCATTTGAATTTGAAAAATGAAAAATGTACATACTTTTCAACGATTTTGCCGAATTATTGCCGAATTTCGGCTGATAACGGGTGGTCTTTACAAACGTTTTCCAATTTGTACAGTAATGTCAGCAACATAATTTCTTGCCAGTGTGATAGGGGAGTGTCAGGCGCATAAAAGATGATAATTTTCAGAGCTCTATCTGACTACTTCCGGTTCTATTGGATGTCAAAGATGAACGTCTTTTTTTCAAGTTTTCAAAATAGAGCAAACGGATGTGACGTCAGATTCGTTATTTATCAATAGATTTCAAAATTTCTTGCTGCGGTCGATATTTCAGTCCTTTACTAAAACTAAAACTTTCCCGCTTTGTGCCCGGCCTATGGTGAAAAACAAACGAAAACTTCACTGGCGGAATATTGCACATATTTAATTTCCGTTTTATTATATTTACAAATGGCGTAAACTGCAATTTAAGGGCGATAACTATCGAAAAATAATCATCCGCTGACTTACGGGCTCCCTCCATCTACACCAAACCGCTGGTCGGATCGACTTCAAATTTTGCATGCCGATTCGGATCAAGTGTGAGCAGAGACTCAGAGATTTTCAGATATCCTTTAATACTACTTTCCACGAAAACGGAAGTGACGTCATACTTCCTATAACTTCCTATAACCGATTTCAAGAATTCTTTTTGCATCTCAGATTCACTGACAGTTTTCGGCTATCTTCTCAAATAAAAGAGCTATATGCATTTGAAGTTGAAAAATGTACATACTTTTCAACGATCTTGCCGAATTTCTGCTGATAACGGGTGGTCTTTACAAACGTTTTCCAATGTGTACAGTACTGTCAGCAACATAATTTCTTGCCAGGGTGATAGGGGAGTGTCAGCCGCATGACAGATGATAATTTTCAGAGCTGTATCTTGACTACTTACGGCTCTATTCGATGTCAAAGATGAACGTATTTTTTCAAGTTTTCAAAATAGAGCAAACGGATGTGACGTCAGCTTCGTTATTTATTATTCGATTTCAATTGTTTTTGCTGTAGTCGATATTTCAGTCCTTTAGCTAAAACTTTGGTGAGGATGAACCCGGTATCCCTCGCTCCGAGTCCATCGCTCTACCTCTAAGCTAACCGGCCCCACATCGGTGTGATGATGCGAACACAATAATGTTGGACTGTTCATTCTAAAACTTCAGAAATTCTTTTTGCAACCGATAGTTTACACTTTGGGCTAAAGCTTAGTTACACATGAAATCAATGTTTGAGGCTCAAATCGTTGATGCAGCTCAAGCTGCTCTAGTTAACCTTGTGATAGTGTATATCCTGGACTCGTATATATCCGACTTTCCTCAGGCTTGAATACCGAATTTGCATATTTTAAAACTATATTTCAGATGATGTCTCTCGGATATGTGACTGGAGAAATGGGACTTATATGATTTGTGACCAGGATACATGTAGCTGCTTAATAAATAGAGAATAGTAGGTTAGTGCCGTGAATGGGAAATATATCTGGCAAGGCTTAGGAAACGGGATGGGCGAGGCTCTGCCGAGCACATCCCATTTCCGTGCCACGCCAGATATTTTTCCCATTCACGGCACTAACCTACTATACTATTTATCCCGTCAACAGCTACAAATGGCTTTAAAATGCAAAAAGATAACCCCTGTCACCGCACATATTCATACGCAGTGATTTGGTCGTATTGACAGGATATGTTTCAAGGCACCGTGTTTCACGGCACATACGCACTGTGTTGACGTGATAAAAAGCACACTCATGTACTTGTAACCGGATAGCGAACTATATTGCTGGTTAGAAGCATTGCGGGCGTTTCATGACGAACAGTGTAGATCCTGATCAGACTGCAGATGCACAGGCTGATCTGGATCTATTCTGGTCGCAAAATCCGTTTTATCCCGTCAACACAGTGCGTATGTGCCGTGAAACACGGTGCCGTGAAACATTTTTGATATCCAGTCAATACTATTTTAGCATTTTACAGCCATTTGTAGGTGTTGACGGGATAAATAGAATAGTAGGTTAGTGCCGTGAATGGGAAAAAATATCTGGCGCGGCACGGAAACGGGATGTGCTCGGCAGAGCCACGCCCATCCCGTTTCCTGAGCCTTGCCAGATATTTTTCCCATTCACGGCACTAACCTACTATTCTCTATAACCCATTGCTCAGTCACAGATGTATAATCCAATATTTACACTGTCCTTAAATTCATAATGGAAACGCCAATTCAACGTATTGCGTTTATATCCCAGTATATTACATTAGCCCCACGTGAGGTCGCGCGACGTTGTTGATTCGTTAAAGTTTGTTTGACGTCATTATTTCGATGGTCTAGTAACATAAGGACCTTCTGTTATTAGACCATCGATATTACATTCGTCGTAGTCAATAACGTCATGCTAAAACAAGAAGATTCCTATTTTTTACGCCGTATATGGTTATTTACATCTTTGAAACTATCCGAAAATGCAGTGTAAATATAAGTAATAAAACCATGGGCAGTTGCGTTTACTGTAATATGAAAAACATCGGACTCCACGCACTTTAAACAGACTAAATGTTTTTCATACTCCGGTAAGCGAAACTGTTCATGGTTTTATTCCTTAATCAATGAAACATGCCACTGCAAATTATCAATATCAACCAATCGCATACATGTACATTCATTTGATAAAATTCAATAACTAAAAAACGTGTGCGTTATATTCACGCAATTACTGCACATGCATACTATCAGAAACTTGTATCAAAAGAAGATTAATTTGGTTATTCATTTTGTAATGCATCGTGATCTGTCAGTAAGGAAGTGGTTTGAAATATAATTTGTTTTTTCTTTGTGAAAGGATATTAATTGTACTGTACCCCATGTAGGAAAACAAATCCATTATAGACATTTAATTTATTTAAATAAAATTAAATTTAGTATCCTTCGATTGCAGAAATGTACATTCTGAACGTTATTGAAAATTGAGAGCAAGTATGCAGTATTCGCCAGAATAATGTATACATATAGACTGAGGCTATTCTCATTTGATAACGAAAATAAAGTGTGAAGTGGTGTAAAATGTTCATATACGGACATTTCACACTACGAGATGAACATATATTTCATATTTGTTGCGACAATATAAATATTGTGTTTAGTATATACCGCACCAAACAAATCAGTCAGGTTTTTTAAACTGGTACGGTAAGAATTTTGTTTGACATTTGCAGCTGGCGTTGGTTTTGGCAGGTGCGCATATGCATATAGATACCGGAAGTACTGGAGTTGTTACATTGCATTTATTGTTTGCCCGAATTTCTCGACTAATGAAAGTAGAGTATTTCGTATCAGTTAGTCGTCAATATCTATTAAATTAATCATTAAATGTTCCAATAACTCAGCAGTTATATTTGGAACCACAGACCCCGCCTTGTTCACGTAATTTCTTGTGACGCGCACCATGTATACGATCGATTCATTGTCACACCGCCAATCACGAAATAGTCTCGTTCTTGGAAACACGTTTATGGGCAGCGCTCCATTGTAATAGACAGGTGCCCGTGACAACCAATAAGTTAGTTACAGTTCACATATTGAATTTTTAATAAACTAATTTCTCGCTCGCTAGCGCTCGCTACGAAATTAATTTATTAAAAATTCAATATGTGAACTATAACTATTACGTATTTCAGAGGTATATAAACACGTAAACTTATCATGTTTGTGGTATCCATAGTTGTCAAATGACAATCGGACTACATTGTAGTTCAACGACTATTGGTGTATATGCACGGCACAAAGGATTATAGCAAAACAACCGATTCATTTGTTGACGACGGTTTTATTTTATGAATAACATATCAGTAAATAATTGCACTCTAGATACATAAAGTGATACAGGTGAAATGGGATTTAACGTCTCAGCAACAGATAATAATATATATAGGCGGGTACTAGGTTTCAAGTATCATTTTAAATATCAGTAGGATGAAAATAATATGAATTCAAAGTAGTTTGTCATGTGTAGGCCGGGGATTGAACGAACTACATTTATTGATTCAAATGTTCTACCCTGATAAGTATATAAAGTAACTTTACAAGTAAAGCGAAAATGAAAACAGTACTACGTTGTATTACTGAACAAAATATTAGTATACAATATTAATATACAATATATTGCATACACGATACTATTAAATGTTCAGCGCTATATTTAGAACTGATTTTATGCGTTGTTGTCATCAGTTCACGAGACGCAAAACATATTACAGCTCACACAGTGACACGCGCTCACTTCGTGTCACACCGCCAATCACATGTTAGTTTAGCGATTCGCATCATTCGCCATCGAGTCATCAGCAATTGTTTATAATGCTGCTTGTATGTACATGAATACAGTAGCGGATTCAGGGGGTGGGCCCGGGGGCCGGGCCCCCCCCACCTTCAGAAATCCCGATTTTTTTTTATCTTTTTTTACGAAATATTGAGCGTAGAATGCAGGAAAAGGCTTCCGAAATTCAAAAATTTTCCGGGGGGTCATGCCCCCGGACCTCCCTACCCAACTCCCTCGCAACGCTCAATCGACGAACGAGCATATCCCGATTTTTTTTTTTATAAGAAATATTGAGCGTAGAATGCAGGAAATGGCTTCCTCAATTCAAAAATTTTCCGGGGGTGGCATGCCCCCGGACCCCCCTAGCCAACTCCCTCGCACCGCTCAGTCAACGAACGAGCATACCTCGTTCAAGTTCCATGTGTGCCCCCCCCCCTTGGTGAAATCCTGGATCCGCCACTGGAATAGATGACATTGTTTATCAAAGGACCAATTTCTGGATATTTGGTCAATCCATACAGCAATATACATGTACGAAGTAACGGGATGAATACATTTGATGTGGGGTCGAGTAACAGAACAACATATTAACAGAAACATTGCAAATAACGGGAAGCAAAAAATATTGATGTCGGTTAAAGGTACATGCCCACTCAGTAGGCACAAAATATTCTTTAAATCAGAGATATCATCTGAGACATTTTCTGATAAAACAAACATTCATTCACCATTACCCAACGTATTAATTGACATTATTATAAATTTGATATCAGACGTAAATTTCCACACTGATATCAGGCGCGACAACCGTGTTTCCTTAACATGTGAAAGGACATTACTATTTATACTCTGTATATATTTTTTGATGTGCAATGATCATACTTTTAATCTATCGAAAATATTATTTTTTCAGGTGACGCATTTAATTAGTATAAATAGTTAAAAATGGCATGCCTCATTTGCATATGAAAATAGCCTGTTACCACCGCGAATCACTATCAGTAATATAATATTACTAAATGATTAATTTTATATCTGTATAGCGGGAACTCGTAATGTTTAGAACTGGCGGAATAGTGACACAATTATACACGTATTTAATTCCTATAAATACTAGTTTGTGCCTACTGAGTGAGCATGTACCATTAACACAATGGGAGAGTAAGAGTTAAAGTAGACATTTCGTAAAAATAAATGTTAATACATGTAAATAAATTATTAATGCCAATACATGTCTATGCAACAGGCTAACAATTTCAATCCTCACCCACCCCGTCATGTAGGCTACATGTCATATGTATTATTACATGACTTCCGTTGTTCGAAACCGCTGGCAGCCGTGTTCAAACGTATAGTGCGTGCTGTTTGACCATGGCTGTAGACAATACTCATTCCGGGGCCAAGCCATCACTTACGTAATGCATGTGTCTCATGACGTTGCTGGAACGTGCCAATACGTCACCAGACCAGTTCAAAACTGTCTGCTGTAATTTTAAAATTGATGCGGTTTCATCACGCGACGTGCACTGCGGCCCTGGAATGTGTATGTGTAAATCAGCTATTTGAATGGAGCAGATTATCAACGTACTGAAAGTACTGCATATATGCTCAAATTACACGATATTCCCGACGGAAATGTAACAATAACGTTCGACCATGTCCAGTCGTGGGTAAACCTTTGCCGTGGCTCTCGGGAACTGTTTGAACCCGCGGCCGACGGTCTTGGGGTTCAAACAGTCCCCTCGTGCCACGGCAAACATTTATCCACGGCTGGACATGTCGAACCTTATATTAAGATTCATACCGTCCATACGGATTATTCAAGAATGAAGGGCACCACACTTAAAGAGGTCGGCGGAATAATGGGGCCAAGTCTCTCATGGAATTAGTTCCCTTCTTACATACGTACATGCAACGGCAATATTCGGTCGGCTTGACATACACAAGAGCTCGTAATGACCAGCGGAAGTTGAACCAATACATCTAACCAATAGATATACAGTTCATTACGTTTGAAATCACCACACCATCCGCATATATCTGCCGTACGTTCACACCGTATTTGTTTTATCTCCAGTCCCCAAATCCAACCGCAATCAGTAGCCGATTTCACCAACATTGCTAAGCATACTTATCTAGCTAAGAATGCTTTGAAGGAGTAATAATTTATTTTTCCCGAAATGCATTATTTAATACGAAATAAACGACTGCATATATTTGATGATTAAAAGTATGCAGAATTATTATACTGAATTTATTACATTATCACAGCCAACATGGCTGTGATAATGTAATACATTCAGTATAATAAAAGATAACAAATTTATCATTAGATTGAATTTTTTTCCCTCAAAGTGTACTTAGCAAGATAAGTATACATTGCAATTTTGGTATCGACAGACATACATCCAGATACGTATCAAATATCACTTACATGTACATACTTGTAACTGACACTAGTTCCGCAGTCATAATATATCACATGACCATCTACATTTATCCTTACATTGAAAATTTCTCCCTCAATGTGTAATTAGCAATACAAGTATACTTTGCAATTGTTGGTGAAATCGGCTACAGGAATGTTATTGCTCCTCCAACGCTTTGTCGGATAACTTCCGAAACCATTTCACGCTTTCGTGGCCTCTAATCAAGTCCGCAGCCTTTTCGGCGACCATGATTGTTGGAGCCAGCAAGTCCCCCGAGACGCTTAATGGTATAACGCTGGCATCAGCTATACGCAGGTTTGCAATACCCTTCACCCTGAATATGAAAATATGACAATACAAGTGAAAGTTAATGGTGTTTAAAGGTACATTACATGCCCACTCAGTAGGTACACAATGTTTTTTTTAGAAATTAAATAAGTGTATATACGAGTGCCCGCTATACAGATATAATCATTTAGTAACATGTATTTTACTGCTAGTGACTCGCTATTTTCATATGCAAATGAGGCATGCTATTTTTTTATTATTTATTCTAATTAAATGCGTCAACTGAAAAAAATAATAGTTTAGACAGATTATAAAGTATGATCATTGTACATAAAAAATAAATACAGAGAATAAATAATAATGACCGTTAACATTTTAAGGAAACACGGTTATCGCCCAAGATATTAGTGTGGAAATCGGGCCTATTGAGTGGGAATGCACCTTTAAAGCTATCAATTTCACACATAGTGTAGTTAGTACATCTCTCAGAAAAAACGTACATCAATGAAAAAATACACACCTACCAAATATTAGAGGGTGCGTTGAACTTTGCAAGGCTCACACACCGGGCTACGCCATTCAGTCAGCTTACCTGAGTTTCGAATCCACAACGGCTTTGCCCTGGCTGATCGTCGGCATTGAACACGTGGATGACGATTGGCCAACGCCGGTCGCCATGTGACGTATTAGACACTCCCAGTAGGCGTCGCTGTGCAGGCGGTGCTGGATGCACGGGGAGTATGGCGTATCCGGTAACTTCGCCCGCCACGACTTGAACGCTCGTGTGCTTAGCAGCGATCTTGCTGCCTTAATGCCTGCAGGGTTAGATGAGTGCAATATTTAAGAACGATCCGACCATTCCGTAGTCATCGACTCCATTTTTGTGCTTCGGGGATGCACGTTCAAACGTTTTAGCGGAAAGAAACCCGGAATGATGACTCTGTAACCAGAATGTACATGAAGATGCTGTCTAAACTCTGGTTTGGGAAATACAATGTACGTGTTACCGCGATCTGTAGTTACCAATTGTACAATAATTCCTCAAACCCGGGTTTGAGGAATTATTGTACATTTGGCTTGCCATTAAATATCGGGTATTCTAAGTGTGTTTTGAAATCTAGGAACGACATTGCGTATTTGCCATGAGATAGGTTACTCCCCCTTATGGCATTAATAAATCTATAGGTAAAACACTGAATTCGAGACAGTCCATTTTCGATCAATATGACAAAATAAGTAATAGTTATAGTTCATATATTTAATTTTTAATAAATTAATTTCGTAGCGAGCGATATCGAGCGAGAAATCAATTGATTAAAAATTCAATATATGAATTATAACGTACTTAGTGTCTACCAGCCCACTCGCGAGGCTTGTGCATGAAGTGAGTGCGTGTGTGGGCGGTAATATGCTTTGCGTCTCGTGAACTGATGACACAAGGTGTAAAATCAGTTCTAAATATAGCGGCTGAACATTTAATGATTCATTTAATATATATTGGCGAAAGTGTGGCGAAATGCTGTTCTTTCATTGGTTGAGAAACTAGGGTAAACACTACGTTTTGTAATTGCTGTTTTTAGAGAGTTTCCAACATGCAAACTACCTTTTATTAATGTTTTCACGTCGTTTTCAGCTGTCAAGTAGTTTGGCTCTATTATGGGTGGGGTGAAGGGGTTGATATTCTGGAGGCGGACAGATCCCCTGCTGTCCGGGTGGAGGAGTTCAATGGACACGGTGAACCCCTCTCCTGTAGGTATGAATACACCACATTATGTCGTAAATTGCACAGGGTCTATCCCAATGAAATCCGGTAAAAAGATGATCCCATAATTGTAGACCACATACATACATCATCTGCGCTAATCTTGCAACTACACGTAGTTTTTTTAATTATGTTTTCACAATTATACTTCAATATTTTTCTTAACATTAAACACTACCAGGTTAATTGGCCCAGCCATGGCTGTGCTAGAGTTCAGGTTCAGCCGATCAAACCGCGTGACTGTGAGTTGAGAGTTTGTTTTCTAAAAGTAGTTCCTACAACATTTATATGAAAACCAAGGTAACAGAGAATGGCTATAATGGAATGTTGTGGTCAAGTTGAATTATAATTATTGACATTTTTTATTGTCAACTCTTTAGTGTTTTCTAACCTGTGGTATTGACATTGGTTGTCGTCGGTGTCACCTTCTGTGGCTTAGCCTGTTGAATAAATGGACTTGGTTAGTTACCACTGACCACTTCAATCATAATTCCGCATTGTAAGTCTTACAATCGGAATTATGGGTGTCCGGTTAGGTGAGGTAACTTTGTAATTCCTGTTCAGGTACATGCCCACTCAGTAGGCACACAAAAAACATGGTTTGGCAGCATTTTAGAATCATTTCCATTGGAAATTATTCTAAAGTGCTGCCAAGTTCTTTATACGAATTAAATACGTATACGTATCATCAGTTCTAAAAATTACGAGTGCCCGCTACACAGATATAACCATTTACTATAGGAATGAATGGAATTTATCGGGGTATAAACTTGGAAAAGTCGCGGGAATACTGGACGAAGGCCGGAAGGCCTCGTCCAGTATTCCCGCAACATTTCCAAGTTTATATCCCCGATAAATTCCACAAAAAAGGCCATTCGTTCCTTATAATTCCAGCATTTGAAATAAATTCATCAAGAAAATGTGTTTATTTTCCGTTTTCTTAAGAATTATTTTAACTGCGCCTGACGGTTACGGAATGTAGTTCGGCATGGGAGTTTACTGGGATATACATTTTGGACAGAGACTTGCTACGGACCAAACAAATGTTATGGAATTGTGTAAATATGTTTGTGCTGGAATTATTAATATTTATTTTACTGATAGTGACTCGCGGTGGTATAGGGCTATTTTCATATGCAAAATCATATTTCATATTTACAAAATACACAAAAGTATCTGTCTCCGTATAGTATAACCTATTGAGTGGGCATGTACCTTTAAGCAATGACTGGCATTTTCCAGCTTTTGAATTACGAAACACATCTTCACAGACGAATCGATTACAGAACAGAACAGAACAGAACAGAACATATCCTTTATTTGGCAATGATCTCAGACCACTTAGTGGTATATGAGTGCATACATGTACAAGCATAATTTATTATGAACAACAACAACAGCATGGCGAGAGCTATGTGGAAGTACTGTACTCGGTCTAATTTATCAGCGAACTTGTTTGCAGGCAAATTTAGTTAAATAGTCAACATCTATATATTTTGCAATGATTCGGCTTGATGGTATTTATCAGTAGCGAGTATTGACTGGGAGAAATTCATCAAGTATTATATGTAAAGGAACGTGGTCAGTAAGCTTGGATCCGAATCAGAACAATTTGTTTAAACATAGTTTGACAATAATTCCAATTCTTAGAAACTCATCTACGAGTTTATAGGAGTTAGATTTGGTAAAATTTAATGCTACGTCAAACATAAAACAATAATACAATGTGACCCGTCAAGTGAAATGGGACAAATTGGACCGTTTAATATAGAAAATGTAAAAAGATATCTTGAAAATATACCATACAGTAGAACTTCTCTAAACCGGACAAGCAGGCAGTCTGTGTATCATTAATTTTATGTGTTTCATTGGTGTATATTGATGATGATAATGCCTGTTCAAGTTCGCAAAGCACAGCCGCATTCTTTGGCATAGTTATATGTCTGGTTTACAGTGGAACCTCTCTAAACCGGACACCCTGGGGACCTCCCAGGGTGTCCGGTTTACAGAGGTTCCACTGTAATATTTCACAAGTTTCTGAAAATTCCAATTGAGTTGCCAATGAATATAAAATGGACCTGTACGTACGTGTATATAATTCCAGCACACAAATATTTACACAATTCCCTAACATTTGATTGGCCCGTAGCAAGTCTCTGTCCAAAATTTATATCCCAGTAAACTCCCACGCCGAACTACTTTCCGTAACCGTGAGGCGCAGTTAAAATAATTCTTAAGAAAACGGAAAATAAACACATTTTCTTGATGAATTTATTTCAAATGCTGGAATTATAAGGAATGAATGGCCTTTTTGTTGAATTTATCGGGGATATAAACTTGGAAAAGTCGCGGGAATACTGGACGAGGCCTTCCGGCCTTCGTCCAGTATTCCCGCGACTTTTCCAAGTTTATACCCCGATAAATTCAACAAAAAGGCCATTCATTCCTATAGTATACGTACCCACTCAACCCCCACCCTCCACACGTCCCACACGTAAATCCTACCTTATTATCCTGTGTGGCTGTACTGCCTGCCAGACCATCCGAAACAGCCGAGAATGTGAGTTGAATATCTGGCATGTCTTTGGGCGATTTGGGGTTGGTTTTAATCATAGCCGTCCCAAATATACCTTTATTGGATGACAGTACTCCTGTAATTTATAAAATTAGCAGATACATGTGACTACGGAGCCCCGCATGTGGCATGGATTCTTTTTATTTATTCGTTCCCACGAAATAACAATTCGTTACCACGGGAACGAATTGTTATTTCGTGGGAACAAATTGTTAAATTGAGGGAACGAATTGTTATATGGAGGGAACGAATTGTTATTTCGTAGGAACGAATTAATAAAAAAAAAATCTAAGTCACTTGCGGGGCTCCGTATGTGACAAGAAGTTGGCTCCGACCCACCACAAACCTATTACGGGGACAATAAATATTTTTCAAACCTGAAAAAAAAGTGTTGGAAATTACACTCAAAACTATAGTAAATTATGAGAAACATCTGAACATTTGACTGTGCCTCATGAATTGGGGCTTATGACATTTACGACCAGTGTATATCCATATCAGCTTCTAGGAAACAGTATAGGCTTTTATTATATACGTACTTTCGTTTCCAATTGAAACACAATGCAACGCAACACGTTAGTACTTTCCCCATATTGACGTCTCGTGTGTTCATATTAGTTAGTGCCGGACGTCTCGTGTGTTCATATTAGTTAGTGCCGGACGTCTCGTGTGTTCATATTAGTTAGTGCCGGAACGACGCTTCACCTCGGAAATACTTCCTTCTGATTTGTTTATTGTATGTATATTTTCTATATCTTTTGAGGCGCATATAACTTATATATGCGAATGATGTACGTATATAATAAAAAGGTTATTTAATTTGTATGTGGATATATGCCATATAACTCGTGCACATGTCGACAAAGAAATGAAATAACCTATAATTACTATGTATACATGTAGGACTTCGCTAGAAGATTGTGAACAGGACTGGATTCACGTACGGGGGAAACCCCGTCGCGCCTCACTAAATTTAACCAGTAAAAATTTGTTTTGCTCTAAAATGCGCCTGAACGTAACACATGGGATGTAGATATCAAAAATATTCCGGAGGGCATACCGCCGGACGCCCCCCCCCCCCTCCCCGGCAGTCTCCCGATGCTAGTTCGAACATATAGTCAACTATTTCAATTGAAAAGTCCCACCCCCCCCACTAGCCCGAAAACCTGGACCCGCGCCTGTCATTGTAAAAATGGTTACTTGTAGCAATGGATGCGCATTGCAGTGCATTTACTTGTTCTCAGATACATGTCAAGGTCGTGCAGAAAGTAACTATTTCAAGATTTTATTTTTTGGAGAAAAACATGGTCCTAGTTGCATACCATAGAATACATCACTTACTCGTTATCACTAAGCTCATCACCATTAAGGACAGCCTTAATACTAAACTGAACTTAAGTAGTCTCCGATGTTGGATGTATATGAAACAGTGCACCATCCAGAGACACATATAGCGGCCGAATATTATAAAAATCGGTGAAAGGGTTAACCCTTTTAACACTATAGAGCGCTACAGCGGTGTTTGCAAACAGTGTAGATTCAGATGAGCCGGCTCGTGACGAGCCGTCTCATCAGGATCTGCACTGTTTTGCAAGTAAGTTTCAAAGCAAAAACACCATATTTTCATATGTGTACACGTCTGAAAATCATTTTGTGACGATTTGATTGGTCGGAAAGTTAACATATAAACATCCATTCTAGTTACTTTGGGGTGAAAGGGTTAATCAGATAGATGGCTTTGAAAGAACACCGTGACACCCATTGAGACACCTACCTTTGCCCATAAGGAGAAACTTGGCGTATGATATGACGTTGAATGCACTATCTCGGGTGATGGCTATAGACTCATTCGTGTGGACTTTCATTGTGTACACTATATGTTCCTGTAAGTTCGAGCCTACCGGTAGGTCTGCATGCACAGGAACCTGCAACCAAAAGGATAGGAGGTCAATTAGTTTATACATGTAGTTAACGGGTGGGAACTGCCTCTAAAACAATCCATACCCGGAAATATGCGTTTTCAAGTCAATACATAGGCCGAACGTTGATGTATGTGAGGAATTCCTATGGCGACACAGGGCCAGAACGAAACGCAGAGCCAAATATTTTGCTAAGCGCATCGGAGTGGGCGAAGTCTTCCACACTATACTACGCACGTGGATTGACTTTACTAGGTCATGACAAAGGGGAGCATTTTCAGTTTGATCCAGTGTAGCCCCAGATCAGCATGTACATCCGCGCAGTCTGATTCGGGGCTACACTGGTCGCTATGGAATAAAGGAATCAATTTTGAGGCATTTAACGAAAACCCTATCAGGCGCATCTGAGGGCTGGCTGATCAGTAGCTACGCCGGCCAAAAAACATTTTCCTCGAGGCACGTATATGGAACGCAAGATCTACATAAACGCAAATAAGTAATGCTAGCTCTATAGCATTAGAGCTAGTATTAAATATTTAGAGATAGCTCCAAATCATTTGAAGAACTCTCTAAATCATTTGGAGCTAGCTCTAAATACAATATTAGCTGTACATGTAATTATTTACAGCTAGCAATAATTATTTGAGTTTATGTAGATTTGGCGTTCCAGGAACGCCAAATCTACATAAACTCAAATAATTAATGCTAGCTCTAAATATTTAATGCCATCTATAATTATTTAGAGCTAGCAATGATGATTGGAGTTTATGTATATCTGGCGTTCCATACGCCTCACATATGACTAATGCATAGCATGCGCACGCCGTGTTGTTAACTGTTTATTAGCTGTTTCATTAAAATGTAAATAAAACTCAATATTCTGTAAACATAAAACGTCAATCTATACGCCTAAGCTGCAAGCAAAACGATTTCCTAGATTATGTTATGCATTTTAGATTGGTAACTAAAATAGAAGGTAAGTGTAAGCTGGCATAAACGTCAATATAAATAGCTTCATAATTTGTTCAACATGTATTTACATTCGCTTATCAACAATTTCCCATTAAATTATTAATTCGATTTGGTTTAGCAAGTCTGGCTACAATCACTCAGCGCCTGCAATAACGGCCGATGCATAGTTTGGAAAAATGAAGTGTATGCCGCTTGTGTCCAGCATAATATGCGACCCGACACGAGAAAACTGACCTGATTACGTTTTTGTTTAATGTAACTCCTTATTATCTAGGAGTCGAATACATCTCGTACGGATGTTGTCTTCGTTTGATGCATCGGTACTGTTTTATTGGTGATTAGTGTAGGCCCTGATCTGACGACACGAATACGCAGACTCGTCACTGATCACAAACAATTAAGCTAATATTCCTCGTGGTGATTCACATACACATATGTGACTGTGACTACAGAAATGGGGTTTATGATGCATGTATATGCGACCAGTGTAGACCAAGATCGATCATGGTCTGCATCGTTCGCAATTCAGTACGGTAATTAACCAACATGTTTCTGACAAACTGTATATATCTGTAAGAGGTTTCAGATGTGTGCGAGAAGATCAGGAACTAGACTGACTGACCACAAATGCCAACAACCCCTTTTCTTAATCCACAGTAACGTATGTGACTGTGACTGGTGAAATGGGACTTGTGACTGGTGAAATGGGACTTGTAGTATTTGTGATCTTGTAGCCTGGTTGTAAGGATCAATACTGTTTGTCATATGCATAGTATATGTTTCGTAGATTATAGATGACCAACTGTGTAGATGCTACGAGGCTGATCACAATGCGCCTCGGTATCTTCGCCACAGTCACGTACTACACGTATGTGTCCACCCACGGGCGAATAGGACGACAACACACGGTTCTGGTTAGCTACTTAAGGCTTTATAACGGCTTTTCTGACTGACACAATGTCGTATATCAGATTCGCATATCAGATTGCGCAGGTGCCCAAGGTAAGAAGACACTTCACTTCCTTATGACATGTATTAAGCATACTTTCCTGGTTTAACATCGAACAGTATAGGCGCAGACACGCAGTCTGATCTGCGGCTACACTTGTCGCAAATACAACATGATATCCCTTTTTGTTATACCATACATTAAACATGATTTCCCGTCTAAACAGCGAACAGTATATTCGCATATCAGACTGGGCGGATGCAAATACAATAAAACCCTTTTCTCCAAACACAAAGAAAAACCCCCGGAAAATATTCAAAACTTAGATTTGCTTGAAACAAAAAAAAACAACGTAGAATGCAATATATTGCATTCTACATTGTTTTTTTTTCTTTCAGGCAAATATTTATCAAATTTAATTAGTTGCGAATGGTAAATATTGCGACCAACCCCGTACCGTCCGTAGCCTCTGGGAGAGTTACTGTTCGCAACTAAAATTTATGTGATTTTATAAGAAAAACAACACTAATTATAATATAATATAATTATTATGATATATAATAGATCCATATATTAAAAACAGACAACATTAGCTGGAAGCCAGGCCTCCAGGCCTCCGTCTGGCGACGTGGGTGACTAACAAATGCAACCAATGAGATTGCCCAATATCGGGTCACATGAATATGGACATATGTGATATTCACCTGCTCGGATTGGTCTTGTTGCGCAAGACGAGTTGGAGAGTGATCAAGGTGTATGATCACGTGGTACTAACAACAACAACAAGTACCGATTCAAAGTCGTATTATTTTATAGTGTCCTTATTACGTAACGGATTTTGATGAAATATGGCGCATCAAACGCGTCTTGTTAAGCTGCATTTGGTGGTCTCTGCCCAAACTTCTGTCGTTTTTGCGAAGAATCGATTTCTGTATCTCCGATTCTTCGCAAAAACGACATAAGTCTGTGCCAAACTCCCTACATCAAAATGCAGCTCATGAAGACGCGTTTGCTGCGCCATATTTCATCAAAATCCGTTGCATATTAAGGAACATATTAAATAATACTTACTTTGAAGTGGGCGACGTTGTTGTTGTTGTAACCACTTCATCATGCACCTTGGTTATATTCGGAGTGTGATATTCACCTGGATGCGCGAGTAACTGAACACGCAACGAAAACATGACACAGTTCAATGACGAGCCACTGCAACAAAACTACGTAAATAGCATCATCCATTCAAAAACCTGCTTACAAATGTACTTCGCAAGCGACCGCAAAATGGCTGCAGCAGAAACTATATACTGTTGTGTTCAGTTCGTCCATTGTGGTATACAGTTATTTCATGGTCATTCGGAGAACATACACAACTATTGCCCTGATGTGCTGTGGACGACCCGATGCACTATTGCCCAGAGGCCGAAGGCCGAGGGCAATAGTGCATCCGGCCGTCCACAGCACCAAGGGGCAATACGTTTCGACTGTTCCCCGAATGACCATGAAATAACTATTTTATTACTCAACCTGTAATGGTGTATGTGATACAATCATGCAGGCCCGTAGCCAGACCTGTTTGAAGGGGGGTGGGGGGGGGGGCATTTCGAAGGCACAAGGGGCCTGAGGTATCTAGGGGGTCGAACAAAATGGACCTCGAGGCTAAAAAGGTGTACATTGAGGCTGGGCCGGGGGGTCGTCCGACCGCTCCGACCCCCCCCCTGGCTACGGGCCTGCAATGAACGTAAATGAGGCGTGGGCGCATCGAAACGACCGATCTCGGTGCTGTGGACGACCCGATTCAATATTGCCCTAAGGGTAATAGTGCCTCGGATCGTCCACAGCATCACGGGGCGATAGTTTTGACCATGAAATAGCTGTATAATATTCATCGAGATTCAATGACATATGCCCGGGAACCTTGCTCCATATCAACTGTCACTGACGCCGTCCCCATTAGTCGTGGCCGTTACAGTTTCCGCAATATCTCGACAGCTACTGACGAAATTCTGAAGCGATATAGTGTGCCACTGACGCCGTCCTCGTAGATGTAGCCATTACAGTTTCATATAAAACATCATTGTAAAGTATACTTACCTTGCCAAGTACACTTTGATGGAGAAATTTTCAATTTAAGAATAAATTGTATTATTTTTTTATTATACTGAATTTATTACATTATCACAGCCATTTTGGCTGTGATAATGTTTTAATTTCAGTTTAATAATCCTGCATACTTTTAATCATCAAATATATGCAGCCGTTAGTTCTATATGAAATAATGCATTTCGGGAAAAATAAATGATTACTCCCTCGAGGTATACTTAGCTAGATAAGCTTGCTTTGCAATTTTTGTGAAATCGGCTACTGATATTCCGTATCAGTGCTCGACATTACATGTCGCTGGCGCCGTTTTCATATCAGAAACCGATACCCCTTACACATTCCTATAAATATCTCCACAACAAATGGTGATTGTCATGTAATACGTAAATATACCCCGGAACCTTGCTCCACATCATTTGCCATTGACACCGTTTGTATTGCTGTAACACGTGTCATATAACAAAATAATTATTGACCTTTGAGTGCATGTACACGATATTTACAATGCTTACGAACCTTCGAAATGTCATATTCACCACGTCAGTCGGCATCGGTGAATATGATTTTCATCAGGGGTCGCTACACTATACTTCGTACGACTAAAATGTTCGTAAGTGCAACATTAAGATCGTTTGTAAATTTTAATTGATGGATTTACATTTATTGAACATAGGCTGCATATGCAGCCTGTGTTCAATAAATGTAAATCCAACACGTGGTGAATGTGAATTTTACACTCTATCCTAATTTTGCACTTACGAACATTTCAGTTATACGACGTTTAGTGAAACGGACCCCTGGTCCGTAAATCTCGTATACACCTCCTCAAAAAACAATAATTGTATACTTTTCATCTGTTACCAACATACCCCGAATTTCTCTAAATGAGCCCGCGGGCCAATCCCCGACAACATGAGTATATGGGGCGTGCCCACGGTGCCCGCGGACAACACGATCTCCGTCCGCGCCCCTACCGTCCGCTTCTTACCGTTCCGTATATACTCCACCCCGATCGCTTTGTTCTTCGAAACTAGCACCTACACAATAATAATTTTGTATATACAGTGGAACCTCTCTAAAGCGGAGACCCTGGGGGGTTCCGAGGGTGTCCAGTTTAGATATGGTCCACTGTAAATCAGGCATTTGACCATTCTGATACATGTACGTATTTACGTGCTTTGAAATCATGAACATACATTAACATTTGAGATAAATGACCAAGAAACCCATCAAAAATAAGATCACAAACGTTATCTTGGTGTTCGGTTTAGAGAGGTTCCACTGTATGTGGCACTTACAGATACATGCCCACTCAGTAGGCACAGAATGTTCTTTACAGGAATTAAATAAGTGTATATTTGTCTCACTATTCAACCAGTTTTAAAAATTACAAGTCCCCGCTATATAAACTGTAGATATAACCATTTATTAATATTTATTTTACTGATAGTGACTCGCGGTGGTATCAGGTTTCATATGCAAATAAGGCATGATATTTTTTAATTATTTATACTAATTAAATACGTCACCTGAAAATTTATTTTTTTCGACAGATTATAAAGTACAAGTATGATGATTGCACATCAATAAATAAATACAGAATATAAATTGTAATGTCCGTTAACATTTTAAGGAAACAGGGTTATCGCCCCTGATATCAGTGTGAATATTTACGTCTGATATAAAATGTATATTAATGCCAATCAATACGTGGGGTAATGGTGAATTAATGTTTATTTTGGCAGAAAATGTCTCAGATGATGTCTCTGATATAAAGAACAGTTTGTACCTACTGAGTGGGCATGTACAGTGGGGTCAGCGTGTAAGTGCACACACGAACGAACACGACGGGTTGGTTCCAACCTGTCGTGTTCGTTCGTGTGTGCACTTACACGCTGACCCCATTGTACCTTTAAAGTTATTGCTTCTCATGCGGTTGTCCCGATATTTAATATGTGTATGTGCTTTTATTTTCGCTACACATGTCTTACATGCATATCGACAAAATACAGCACCATATGTGTTGGCTATATGTATGTACATGCATGTATGCCGGAAAACATAATATTTTGTTTTGTCCAACTCTGACTTATTTAGCCGACTTATATATACAATTGGATTCAGAAATATGTAATGCACATTTATTTATATTTGACTAAATGATTCTCGAGGGATTTATTTCCTTGAAGGAAATATTTCCTCCTGGATGCTCGCGAGACGTAATTAACGTCACGTTTTGACGTCATTTCCGGCGAAGAAACACTTTATACTTTAATTTGGACAACGTTATAAGCTGGTGTAAGAGCAAATTTTACATTTTTTGAAGAGCTTTAATATATTATTTATTCCACTACCATTTTGAAATACCAGATTTATTTCCCTTGTCATCTGTAAATCCGACAAAGAAACTCGTGCTCCGCACTCGTTTCTTTGTCGGATTTGCAAATGTCTCGGGAATTAAATCCGGTATTTAAAAATGGTAGTTGAATAAACTCTATATATAACTGTGACTGTATTTACATAGGGAAGAAGATCGCTACCAACGACCATAATAGAAACCATATAATATGAGACAAACCATGGGATTTTGTACGTTTGAAGATATATATATATATGTCATGAAAAATACTTATTTACACAACTTGTGATATGTTCCGAAAATTAAATCGAAAGTTGACGAAATGTGGAATGAAATTCTGTACTTACTCTGAACATTTCGTCAACGTGGACGCCATTTACCGAACATATCACAGTTTTTGTAAATATTTATCCGGAAAAAATCGCTCATCTTCTTCGGTACAAACTCTCATGGCTTGTCTAAATTATGTATACAATGTATTACCTTGATTGCAGTGGAATGTGTTGAGACGTGGAGGTTTGACCTTGACATTGCTGGTCGCAGGAAATCCTTGGCCGTACTTGATCGCAACCCATCTCGGGTGGTCGACTGCTGCTCACAGACACCTACAATAAATCGGGGTTGCCGATATTGCTACGCGTTTCCTAACCTCGCCTGATGTCAAAGGTGTATGGAAGCGTCCTGGAGCCAATGCTAAAATAGTTGTATCTCCTAATAATGAGATAGTAACTCCTAATTAGGAGATATTATCTCCTAATTAGCACTCACTATCTCCAGATTATGACTTAGTATCTCCTAATTAGGACTTACTATCTCCTAATTAGGACTTAGTAATTAGGACTTACTATCTGCTAATTAGGACTTACTGTCTGTGTCAATGCTACAAAATGTTTAGTCTCCTATATATTTTCTATATTTTAGTGTGAGAAGTGTAAATGCTATTGCGCACATTTTTACTGTGTAGCGTGGTGTAGCGATATAGTGCAACCTGTTGCCTATAAAGCTGAAACCGTGCAGATACATCTGAGATGGCCTGGCATTTCTTATTTCTCAGTTGGTGCCATATTGCATCCGTTATAGACCAGTCAATAGTATTTTATCCCGTCAACGCTGTGACGTGAAACACGGTGCCGTGAAACATATTTGATATCCTGTCAATACGACCTAATCACAATTCATACGCGGTTACAAAGAAATGTCCAAACCACAGTGTTGACCAGTGCCTGACTGATCAGACTGGTGAACATTGGACTGTTCACAGTTTACGTGCGGTTTAAATTTCGCAAATAAAAACGTTATCGCCAGAAAATAAAATTAAGTTCGTGCCATTTTCTGGATGCCAAAGCGATTACCATTACGACCCTCAATTTCCAATTGTTTGCTCTCTTCCTCATTATAAGTACGTCAGTAAGTCTACTACGTCATTTAAAATAAAAATGGCTGCTCCGAGTGATTCCAGTCAGGTAAGGAAATAAACAAATAAAATAGTTGTTTGTCGTGTTGATTATTATTCTGGGCAGCTCGCAATCGTTGCGGAACCTGCTCCGAATGAAAACGGATGGGTCTGGTGTATTTTGACAGTATATTTTGTTGAAAAGAAGCTGTAATTTCACATCGTCGTTGACAAAATATAATGTATCAACAGAACATTCTTCTGTTAAACCCGCCTGAAGTACACATAGTGTAATGCCTAATGGTTAATTCTGGACGCATTGATTCAGCTGGTCACCATTCTAAATATGATTAATTTGCAAAGCCGCCATCTTCTTTTGTTTTGTTTTCATCATTCATGAACGATGAAATGAATAGGAACAAAATCGTTGTAACGTGATAAGATTATTCTGTAAACATGTCGATGAGTAGAGTGCATACAGGCTAAAACAAGTATTGATCAATTTACTGCCATGACTGTTCATTAAGGGAATATTACAACCTACTGTATCGAACAATGTTGTGAGCCAAAGGAAAAGGTTGATGCAATTCGGTTCTAACTTATCTCGCGTTTGAAGCATAAATTAACTAAATTAAGTTGATTTAAATGTTGTTTGACAATGTTGACGGGATAAATAGAATAGTAGGTTAATGCCGTGAATGGGAAAACATATCTGACGCGGCACGGAAACGGGATGGGCTCGGCAGAGCCTCGCCCATCCCGTTTCCTAAGCCTTGCCAGATATTTTTTCGCATTCACGGCACTAATCTACTATTATCTATAACGTATCTTAGAGGTACTTGCGGTGCATCAGCGGCGTCAGACTTGGCGAAACTTGTCGGTTTGACGTCACGTTGCTTAGCAACGTATCATCATTTTCCAACTTTGGCAACCTATTTATTACCGGTCTATACACGTGACTTGAGAAATGGTGCTTATGGGACTTTTGACCAGTGTAGCTCCCGATCATATAGCACACTCATGTAGCCTGGTAACGACCTACAGTAGAAGTTCGATCTCTCGAACCGGCAATGGACTGGAAAAAAGTTCGGGTCAGGCGTACATGTAGTTCGAGGGAAAGAAACATATAATTTACAACACATGTGGAATATATTTTCGAAACATTCGTCAGTCGTGAATGCAAACATGCCCCATTCACTTTGCTCAAATTAATGAATTAACACGGTTATCTTGACTCGCTGAGTTAACACCATTTAATTTTTGAATTTTCTTTTTCGCTACCCTCGAGCGAGGGTAGCGTACAATTCGAGACCTTCAATCGCGAAATTCACACCTCGGTAGGCAAACAAACCAACAACGCACTTAGCTGTACGAGTTATCAATAGTAATTATCGTTGTTTTAAACCCAAGGGACCGCACCTTTGGTTCCAGAGTTCGAATTTGCCGTAGTTCGAATTTTAGGTAAACTTTTTAATGATTTATATCTATTAGGCATTTTTTCGGGACTGCGGGGCGAGTTCAAATTTTCCGGACTGTTCGACGAACACATGTTCTTGTAAATGTGAATCAACTGTATATTGCTTGTCAGAAGTGTGATGGGTGCTTCATTGATGGAATGGCGAACAATGTAGATCTTGATCAGACTGTGCGGAACAAAGCAACAGCAAAAAAGACATTGAACATGCTAAGAAGTTCTAATGTTACGCCAACAATTGGGAAAACTCACAACTGACTGTTGTAGAGAGGTGTCTCATGTCGGGATGTTAACTATAGAAGCATTTGTCCATTTGGGAAATAACATATCGGCTGTTACAGAGAGGGTGTTATTGTAGTTAGGTGGCCGTTCGTGGCGGTTACATGTACCTATATTGTCCTTGCCGCTGCCGCAGTCGATGGTCCTGTACTGGAGCTCCCGGCCCGCCGCCCGGACCACGTCATATAGTGTGTCCATATCCGCCACCTGGCCCGCCACGGGTAGTGGGCCCCGACTCGAGTGGAAGTCTGGTAAAACAACATACATGTACAGCTAATTGCATATTGAATGTATACTGATGTTATTGTAGAAGTAACATAGCTTTGGCAAAAGAAACATAAAGCCCAGATTTGTTCCTGGTTCCACAATCGAACGTTTGTCTATAGTTTACAATGTATATGTACACAGAGCTATGACTCGTTTTCGGTTTTATAATACTTAGCAAACAATGTTTTCGTTGGTCACGTTTATACCATCATCTCGTAATTAAAAAAGACGACGTGAAATCGATGCGTAAACGTCACGAAATACATTGAAAAAGACGACACGACATGCGCTGAAGGAAACGAAAGGATTTTATATAGATGGGAGCCGGGTATTTAAAAGACAATGTAGTTCTCACGTACAACAAAACGATAATCTTTTATATTCGTATCGTTGTACAAAGCGATCGTTTTCACTTCGTGTTCCATACATTTTCGTTTGTTTCGTTTGGGAACCTTCAACACATTTTCATTGTACGACAGTGCCTCAATTTCTCTAGAGTTGGCTAATTTCGCAGTTTAACACCAATTTTCACAATACTTATTGTCGGTTATATTCAGAAACAAATCTATAGAAGCGTCCTGGTGCCAATGCTAACATATATTTATCTCCTAATTAGAAGATATTAAGTCCTAATTAGGAGATAATAAGTCCTAATTAGGATATATATATCTCCTAATTAGGACTTTACTATCTCATAATTAGGACGTTATATCTCCTAATTAAGAGTTAGTATCTCATAATTAGGATTTACTATCTCCTAATTAGGAGTTAGTGTTTCTCCTAATGAGAAGTTAGTATCTCCTAATTAGGTGATAAAACATTTTTAGCATTGACACAGATAGTAAGTCATAATTATGAGATAGTAAGTCCTAATTATGAGATAGTAGCTCCCAATTAGGAGATACTATCTCCTAATTAGGAGCTAGGAGATACAAATTATTTAGCATTGGCACCAGGACGCTTCCATACAAATCTGCACCTGTTGTTACGCATTCTGATATTACATGTGTATGTACGGATAATATAAAATATCAATGTTCCATTGCTTACTTGGCAACCACTGTAGACAATCATCTGCATGTGTTATATCATTTGTGTGCAAGCTTTGTTTAATTAATTTACAATATTAATATAACCGATCGTGTTTGAAGGGTTGTAGGCAATAAGGCCAGAAATAGGCTAACACCCAAACAGGATGAGAATGTCGGTCTTAGTGCTCTCTGCTCTTTGAAACACATGTACATGTATCAATTAATCCTCATCAACTGACCAAATTCCATTAAACCTTTCACCCCTAAGCAATTACCATGGACTATTTCATGTTAAGTTTAAGACTGTTCCATTATGCAGAAAAGGGGGTAATTTCATAAAAAATCCACAAATGGTGCAGATCCTGGACTCGTCAGGACCTACACCATTTACCAGTGTTAGGTAATAGGTATCTAGCGATTAAAGGGTTAAATACTGATTTTATTGGAGGAAAAATGAAAATTATATGGAATATTAACACATTCAATATGAACAATCAATATCAGAAAGAATTTCATTGAACGAGGAATTTTGAATTTATCACATGCAGTGCAATTTTGTATGCAATTTGACTTTTCACCCAGCTGTTGCAATTACAGTAGAACCCCTCTAAACCAGACACGGAGAAATGTTAGTTATATTATAAGAATGAATGGCCTTTTTGTGGAATTTATCGGGGTATTTCGGCCTTCGTCCAGTATTCCCGCAACTTTTCCAAGTTTATATCCCCGATAAATTCCACAAAAAGGCCATTCATTCCCTATAATTCCAGCATTTGAAATAAATTCATCAAGAAAATGTGTTTATTTTCCGTTTTGTTAATAATTATTTTAACTGCGCCTCACGGTTACGGAAAGTAGTTCGGCATGGGAGTTTACTGGGATATACATTTTGGACAGAGACTTGCTACGGACCAATCAAATGTTAGGGAATTGTGTAAATAATTTTGTGCTGGAATTATTAAATTCTGATCTGGTTCATTGCCATTTCTCTCCGATGATAATGTCTGTTAGTGATCTCAAAGCACCCATGCGTGTCTGGAGGTAGTCATATGTCTGTTTTACAGCGGAACCTCTCTAAACCGGACACCCTGGGGACCTCCCAGCGTGTCCGGTTTAGTGAGGTTCCACTGTATTGTTACATCATTTGTGGCTGAACTCTGAAAATAGGACATTTGGCTCATGAGCTCCCGATCTGGATCTATGGAGTATTGTATGTTTCTATGACAAGGACCAATCATGATTGCTAGCAATATGCCCGGTGTTTTCATGGACTAAATGGCGAGCAGTACATGTACTGAAGCAGATGCGCAGTTTGACCTGTGTTTATATTGGTGGAAAACCCCAGAGCACCAATTCTCCTGTCCCAGCTACATTTGCAGTTTCACACCCATTTTCACAAGTGTTGGTTACATCAGAGGCGATTGAAGTTGCCTCTCCACATTCAGAGCCCCCCCCCCCCCCCAACCCCCACCCACCTATACCATTATAAATGTATAGTCTATATAGTTAGAATCAGAAACAGCTGAAACAGTGATAGTAAACAAAATACTAGAGCAGCTGAAGCTGCATCAACGGTTTGAGGCTTGATGTACTGACAAACGTACACTGGCAAAGTGATTAGAAGACATTGCCAATGACGAAAACATATGAAACTCAAAAAAAATTGATGCAATTCCAATGAAATTGAAAAAATAAAGTTTTGTATTTTCAGAATCGCTTGACTATTCTAAGCATTTTTCATTATATAACGTTCTACGAAATGTGTACCGTTAACCCCCTAGTCTGACATTGAAGTTAAGACGATTCTAAAGCACTCACAGCATGTCAGTTCGTATATAAAACCAGTGTCTGATACAGCCCACCATACCTGTCTGGCCTCCACCTCGAAGTTTGTCAGCTGTACACACTGTTCTAGGCGGCTAAGTTTATATGCTCGTTCTCAAACTTCAAATGCATGTAGCTCGCGCATTTGAGCAGATAGCTAAAAACTACCAGCGAATTGGAGATAGAGAATTTTATTGGCTTTTTAATGCAAAAAAATATTTGAAATCGGTTGAATAATAAGGAAGTTATGACCATTTCAATTTTTTTTTTAAACTTCAAATGCCTACAACTCTCTCATTTGGGCAGATAGCCAAAAACTACCAGGGAACCCGAGATAGAGAATTTTGTTGGCTTTTTAATGCAAAAAAAATATTTGAAATCGGTTAGATAATAAAAAAGTTATGACCATTTCAAATTTGAAAAATTGAAAAAAACGTCCAAGTTTGAAAGACAATAGAATCAGAACTATTCAAGCCATTGCTCTGAAAAATATCATCTTCTGTGCGGATGAATGTCCCGCGTGACGCTGTCAAAAAATTATGTTGCTGAGATTACTGTACAAATTGGAAACTGTTTTCAAAGACCACCCGTTAGATTTAGCCGCAGCACAGGCATTCGGCCTGTTTCGGCTTTCATCGGTATAATTATCATGATTATGTTGAACGACAAAGAAAATAAAAAAATGAAAGAACCAAACTTCAAATGCCTACAACTCTCATCATTTGGGTTTCAGATAGCCAAAAACTACCAGCGAAACGGAGATAGAGAATTGTGTTGGCTTTTTAATGGAAAGAAAATATTTGAAATCGGTTAGATAATAACAAAGTTATGAACATTTCAAATTTGAAAAATTGAAAAAAACAACTTCAAATGCATGTAGCTCGCGCATTTGAGCAGATAGCTAAAAACTACCAGCGAACCGGAGATAGAGAATTTTGTTGGCTTTTTAATTGAAAAAAAATATTTGAAATCGGTTAGATAATAACAAAGTTATGAACATTTAAAATTTGAAAAATTGAAAAAAAAATGTAGCTCGCGCATTTGAGCAGATAGCTAAAAACTACCAGTGAACCGGAGATAGAGAATTTTATTGGCTTTTTAATGCAAAAAAAATATTTGAAATCGGTTGAATAATAAGGAAGTTATGACCATTTCAATTTTTTTTAAAAACTTCAAATGCCTACAACTCTCTCATTTGGGTAGATAGCCAAACATTACCAGCGAAACGGAGATAGAGAATTTTGTTGGCTTTTTAATGCCAAAAAAATATTTGAAATCGGTTAAATAATAAAAAAGTTATGACCATTTCAAATTTGAAAAATTGAAAAAAAAACGTCCAAGTTTGAAAGACAATAGAATCAGAACTATTCAAGCCATTGCTCTGAAAAATATCATCTTCTGTGCGGATGAATGTCCCGCGTGACGCTGTCAAAAAATTATGTTGCTGAGATTACTGTACAAATTGGAAACTGTTTTCAAAGACCACCCGTTAAAATAAAATAAAAATCTGAAATTGTTGATTTTTTTCATTTTTCTCAATTTCACATGTCTATAGCTCTCTCATTTGAGCAGATAGCCAAACATTGTCAGCGAAGCGAAGATAGAGAATTCTCGCAGCTTTACAATTCAAAAAGAATTTTTGAAATCGGTTGGAAAATAAGGAAGTTATAGGGAATTATATGATATATGACGTCACTTCCGGTTTCGTAAAAAGTGACGTCATGAGAATTCTGAAAATTGAGTTATTCTCGTCTCACTGTTGATGCGAATCGGTATACAAAATTTGAAGTCGATCCGACCAGCCGTTAAAATAAAATAAAATTCGGCCTGTTTCGGCTTTCATCGGTATAATTATCACGGCAGAATAAAAAAAAAAAAAAAAAAAAAAAAAAAAAAAAAAAAAAAAAAAAAAAAAACCAAGGAATACAATAGGTTTTCGGCGAAGCTGAAAGCCGCCTCAAACCTAATTTTCAGTTCTGCATCGTATATTCATTTATGAAGCGAAGTACACATATCTGACGCCTGGAAATAAAATGATTTTGTAAAATATGGGTACATAATACTGAACAGTAAGCGCAATTGCAAACGCCAGTGTCTGTGCAACCTATGGTTACTAATTTAACCGCTACATCAATCATGTTAATTCAGCTAGTGACTATAATGGCAACCACTATATATCGGTACTGGAGAAAATAGGGCTTATGGGTTTCGCGACCAGTGTAGTTCCATATCAGCATGTGCATCCGCAAAGTCTGAACATGATATGCACTGTTCGCTATGCTGCTAACAAGCCAAGCAATATATCGTTATCACACTACAGTAGTGTGTTACATTGTATTTGATCAGAAACTGCACTGGTCCCAAATCCCATAAGCCCACTTTTTCCTGTCACAGCCACAAACAAATGTATAGGATTATCATTTTACAACTACATGTACAGATTTACGTTTCTCAAATTGAACATGCTAAAGTGGTTTGTGTTAGTACCGTAACGGCGGACATATAATACCAAATTGTATTGCATAAAATGGGTTTTCACAGTGTAATACTAATAACACAGTGTAATACTAATAACACAGTGTAATACTAATAACACAGTGTAATACTAATAACACAGTGTAATAACACAGTGTAATACTAATAACACAGTGTAATACTAATAACACAGTGTAATACTAATAACACAGTGTAATACTAATAACACAGTGTAATAACACAGTGTAATACTAATAACACAGTGTAATACTAACTAACAAGTGTAATACTAATAATATAAGTGTAATACTAATAACACAGTGTAATACTAATAACACAGTGTAATACTAATAACACAGTGTAATAACACAGTGTAATACTAATAACACAGTGTAATACTAATAACACAGTGTAATACTAATAACACAGTGTAATACTTATAAACAGTTGTAATACTAATAACACGCTGTTAAATACTAATAAACACAGTGTAATACTAATTAACACAGTTGTAATACTAAGAAACCGTGTAATACTAATAACACAGTGTATACTATAACACAGTGTACTAATAACACAGTGTAATACATAACAGTGTAATACTAATAACACAGTAATACTAATAAGTAATAACTAATACTAATACAGTGTAATAACAGTAATATAATAACACAGTGTAATACTAATAACACATGTAATAGTAATAACACAAGTGTAATACTAATAACAACACGTAATAACTAATACAGTGTAATACTAATAACACAGTGTAATAACACAGTGTAATACTAATAACACAGTGTAATACTAATAACACAGTGTAATACTAATAACACAGTGTAATACTAATAACACAGTGTAATAACACAGTGTAATACTAATAACACAGTGTAATACTAATAACACAGTGTAATACTAATAACACAGTGTAATACTAATAACACAGTGTAATACTAATAACACAGTGTAATACTAATAACACAGTGTAATACTAATAACACGTGTAATACTAATAACACAGTGTAATACTAATCATAATACACTAGTGGTGTAATAATATGCAAATTATGATGCAGAAGAAAAAGATGGATGACCAGTACCAGCTTCAATGTATACTAGTTTACGTACATGTATGCCATAAACAGAATCTAAGATTTGTGTTGATTTAATATACTATTTATTAAACTCGGCATATCCTAGTTTCTTATGAAATCAGTGAATGAGTTTAATAATAATCGTATTAAATCGTCACTCATGTAAGATCCACTATATTCACCCTGTTTATCCCAGTATATGCTAGTAGATCATGGAATAGAGTCGATTAAATCACGAACAGCCCAGTTTGTAATGTTACAAAATAAATGAAAAGTCATGCAGAGCATGATGTTATTAGCCGATCAAATCAGGGTAAAGTGCATCGAACATATGTAGGTGTCTCTGGTAACATTGTCAATGGTAAACTATTTTCGACCACAGTTCTGTACCCAGCGTTGACATTTTTCTCGATTTTGTGCAGGTTTTGGAAACCCGTTCCCAAATCCATCCAATAGCAGCAATGCCATAGCAGCAATGTTTTGTTGTCACCATTATGTTGCGAAATATTCCAGCGTAACACCTGTACTGTATGCTCTATTTATCTACAAATTACACTCCGCAATACACAAAGTTGTAGTCACTGTGTGTGTGTTTGTCCGAATTCTGTGGCAGCATGCGAGTGGGCGGAGCTACCAGGGCTATATATATCTAGCGGTTACAGTGTCATCTAAAAATAGACGCAAGCTCCTGCGTATTCAGGCACATGCCCAGATTGGCCTAACGTGCCCCATCCGTGATTTTTTTGCGCGATGTCGGGCGCAAGACACTCAATAATTTGCGGCATTGACAATAATTAAGGGGGATTGCCGCAATCGCGCGTGCTGGATGCATCCCTGCCATCCCTGCATGATACGTAAACAAATCAAAGTTGGCTATGAAGGGCAATTCTTCGTTTTGATTGGTGGAAAATTTTGTGAATATTAACTAGCGTCAAATGACGCGCATACGCGATCCAATGGGATAAACCCGAGATGCTGGGATAAACCCGAAAATGCTGGGGCTGCTAGTAAGGAGATTTTGAGCAGAGGTCGATTATAAATTAGCCGAATAAACACATTTTACGCGATTATACGTGGCTGAAACTTGTTCTGTTTAATAAATAAAAGCTTTAAATTAGCCCAATAATCGGCGTATGTTGGCGTATATGGCCATTAGAGCCAACTATGGACTTCAACAACAATAACTTCCGGGTTAAATCTCTTCAGGCGTTCAGCTCATTAAGTATTCAAAATTGTGTTATTTGGCTATAAGTAAAGTTTTAAACGGAGATAATTGCCAAAAATGCAAACTTTATCGGTTGATGCAATTTGGAAGTGATACAGAAAAATTCGCGTTCGTAGATTACCGAATAGCGGAGAAAAGGGTTGCTACAAACTTTTTCAGAATTCGATGGATAACCAATATATTAGCCGATCTATAAATAGATCGGCTAATAACGATGCGTTTGGCTGATTTACGCCAACTGCAGTTCCAAAACCGAAGACAACACGCACATGTATTGACGATCTTAACGCTCACATGGGAGACGCCTTTAACCCTTAGCCTGCTGAATGAAATGTTGTCGTCTGCTGTTTATGTTTTATTTTCGATTTTTCTCATCAAAAACATGGTTTGACAGCACTTTAGAATCATTTCCATTGGAAATGATTCTAAAGTGCTGTCAAACCATGTTTTTATTGAGAAACAGGGCAAAAAATAAAGCAACTGCAGACGACAGTTTTCGCGATCAGCAGGCTAAGGGTTAATTATCTGACTGCATCCGACAGAAACCCTCTACATCATGATGGATACACAAAGGACAGCAGTGGTTTCAATTTAGCTATACCTCATGTTAGATGCATGTACAGTCGAACGTCCCTGAACGGCCACCTCCCTACAACAACATCATCTCTATAACAGTCGCCATTTTATATCGCAAATGGATGCTTTCCTCTGTATCTAACCCTTAGACTGCTGAGCACGAACATTGTCGTATGCTGTTGCTTTTGCCGTCTTTCTCAATGAAAACATGTTTTGACAGCATTTTAGAATCATTTCCATTTCCCAAAGTATGTTTTTGATGAGAATTATCGAAGACAATAAATGAAAAGTCATGCAGAGCATGATGTTATTAGCCGATCAAATCAGGGTAAAGTGCATCGAACATATGTAGGTGTCTCTGGTAACATTGTCAATGGTAAACTATTTTCGACCACAGTTCTGTACCCAGCGTTGACATTTTTCTCGATTTTGTGCAGGTTTTGGAAACCCGTTCCCAAATCCATCCAATAGCAGCAATGCCATAGCAGCAATGTTTTGTTGTCACCATTATGTTGCGAAATATTCCAGCGTAACACCTGTACTGTATGCTCTATTTATCTACAAATTACACTTTGCAATACACAAAGTTGTAGTCACTGTGTGTTTGTCCGAATTCTGTGGCAGCAAGCGAGTGGGCGGAGCTACCAGAGCTATATGTATCTAGCGGTTACAGTAAGATAAGATAAGATAAATTTTATTTAACGTCGGCAAGATATATAACAAGTAACATAAGTTCTCAAGAACTTTTGAACCGACACAGTGTCATCTAAAAATAGACGCAAGCTCCTGCGTATTCAAGCACATGCCCAGATTGGCCTAATGTGCCCCATCCGTGATTTTTTGCGCGATGTCGGGCGCAAGACAATCAATAATTTGCGGCATTGACAATAATTAAGGGGGATTGCCGCAATCGCGCGTGCTGGATGCATCCCTGCCATCCCTGCATGATACGTAAACAAAGTTCGCTATGAAGGGCAATTCTTCGTTTTGATTGGTGGAAAATTTTGTGAATATTAACTAGCGTCAAATGACGCGCATACGCGATCCAATGGGATAAACCCGAGATGCTGGGATAAACCCGAAAATTCTGGGGTTGCTAGTAAGGAGATTTTGAGCAGAGGTCGATTATAAATTAGCCGAATAAACACATTTTACGCGATTATACGTGGCTGAAACTTGTTCTGTTTAATAAATAAAAGCTTTAAATTAGCCCAATAATCGGCGTATGTTGGCGTATATGGCCATTAGAGCCAACTATGGACTTCAACAACAATAACTTCCGGGTTAAATCTCTTCCGCGTTCAGCTCATTACGTATTCAAAATTGTGTTATTTGGCTATAAGTAAAGTTTTAAACGGAGATAATTGCCAAAAATGCAAACTTTATCGGTTGATGCAATTTGGAAGTGATACAGAAAAATTCGCGTTCGTAGATTACCGAATAGCGGAGAAAAGGGTTGCTACAAACTTTTTCAGAATTCGATGGATAACCAATATATTAGCCGATCTATAAATAGATCGGCTAATAATAAACAGCGGACGGCACAATTTAATTCAGCATTAACCTCCCTACAACAGCCACCTCTCAACAACAGCCAGTTTTGCGTCTACCCATGGGTGGCTGTTGTAGTGAGGTTGCACTGTAATTGTCAATGATGTAACTACACAACGTAAACATATATTGGAGTCCTAACCCTTAGCCTGCTGATCGCGAAACTGTCGTCTGCTGTTGCTTTATTTTTTGCCCTGTTTCTCAATAAAAACATGGTTTGACAGCACTTTAGAATCATTTCCAATGGAAATGATTTTAAAGTGCTGTCAAAGCATGTTTTTGATGATAATAATTGAAAATAAAACATAAACAGCAGACGACAACATTTCATTCAGCAGGCTAAGGGCTAACACAAATGTGCAACGATCTCAACCATGACACCCTGGGGATATCATAGGATGTTCGGTGTGCATGTGTGTCCATGTTCATTCATTGCATATTGCAGATATTCGATGATTCCAGAATCCAGGAACACTACGTTAACAGTTTACACTTCATACATGGAATACAGACATGCTTAAGCCCGCTCTCAGTTTTATGTAATAACGTATGGAATGTGCCAGTTAATTCACCGTAATGTAACTAATTTCCTACGTGAAGTTTCTTTATTTATTAAATTACCCACCGAATACCTCTATGTAGGTGTACTAATTTCAAACTATTTTCCAACGTGTTTTTTTATGTATTTTAGCTCCAAACTATATAAATGAGTGGTGATATCATATATGTTCGTGCATAAATAAGAACAACATTTATATTATCAGTATGAAAATTTACCCTCAGCATGAAATGGGCTTCGTGGCATCATCGAATTGCATGTAGCAATGGTTCATCTCTCGTTGAGGAGATTTGTTTGATTATTGTATACTACGGGGCCCGTTTCACTAAATTTCGTACGACTAAGATGTTCGTAAGTGCACATTTATGATCGTCTGAAAATTTCAATTGATGGATTTACATTTATATGCAGCCTATGCTCAACAGATGTAAATCCAATATTTGTTTACAAGAAAACATTGTTAATGTGAAATCATAATTTTGCACTTACGAACATTTTAGTCGTACGAAGTTTAGTGAAACGGGCCCCTGTTCTGTAGATACACAATACATTGTGAGTGCAATATCATCCAAATGATGTCCTTAGAACTACGTTGAGGCTTTTATGCTGACTTTCGGTCATCGAGATGCCATCAAAATTGTTAAAAAAAGATGAAGAACGAATTCCTCAACATTGAAAACATATTCCTATCTGCCTACTGTCTGTTTCACGAAACCTGCCCAAATTTTACGGATATATACACAATGCAAAAACAATATTTTTTGTGATAATATTAAATTAAAGCAAAATTTAAGAACGAGCCTTCTTTTTATTTCGTTAAATTTAGTAAAATATTGATTTTATTGCGAAAACAAAATTTCCCCATGTTAAATCCCCATAGAGTGAAGATGTCTATGGGGATTTAACATGGGGATTTTTTTTGGAATTTCATAAATACTGGACCGATTTTTAAAATTTAACTTTTGTTTTCTTAGTTAGATCATATCCAAGCTATCTAGTCAGGTTTCGGAGTCAATTTTCAATTTTTTTCGTTTTTTTGACTCCTCCCATACTTCCTTACCACTTTTTCCCCCAAGTTAAATTCCCATAGACAAATCAATTTTTCGTAATAAAATCAATATTTGACCGAATTTCACGAAATAAAAAGAAGGCTCATTCTTAAATTTTCCTTTAATTTAATATTATCAAAAAAAATATTTTTTTTGAACTGTCTATATAGCCGTAAAATTTGGGCAGCTTTCGTGAAACAGACAGTAGATGCATAGGCAGGCAATGCTGTCTGATTAATGCTGAACTGTATTGTATATTATACTCTTTGTATGACGAAGTCATGCTATAAACATGCTTTCATACTCATTGCCCATTGTTTACCTGATAGCGCATATTCTTCAACAGTATTATCCTCAGATTTCAGGAAATAAGGTAGGATATTGTCATACTTCCACGTGTGTGTCCTGTCGTCCGCCCATTGGCTGTAGTCATGACGACTGCCACGTGAATACAACATCCGGCCAGTAAGACTGTTACCGCCAAGGATTTTCGAAGAAGGCCAAAAACATTTCTGCAATTACAATTCGTACAAATGGAATATCAAATAACTCGCAGACATCATGCGCGGATCCAGGCGGATGCGTGCCCGGCACGGGATCCCTCTAACATGTTATATTTTTATTTTAAGCATGCAGAATGAGCCATTTAACAGTATGATTTTCAGAATTCGACAAGGGATAACTCTGCAAACCGCTCTCGTATCGTCCGTAGCACTCTGCTACGGACGATACTGGAGTGTTTTGCAGACCCAAACCGACATTCTCCATCATAGCTTGAAGTCATCATTTTCAAATTGGAGGACAACGTACTGATGTCTGGATCCGCCCATGGAAATACCGATCAGTGGGGGGACAACATACTGATGTCTGGGTCCGCCCATGGAAATACCGACCATTGGGGGAACAAAGTACTGATGTCTGGATCCGCCCATGGAAATACCGATCAGTGGGGGGACAACATACTGATGTCTGGGTCCGCCCATGGAAATACCGACCATTGGGGGAACAAAGTACTGATGTCTGGATCCGCCCATGGAAATACCGATCATTGGCAGGACAACGAACTGATGTCTGCATCCACCCATGGAAATACTGATCAGTGGGGGGGGGGGGGGGGGGACAACGAACTCATGTCTGGATCCGCCCATGGAAATACCAATCATTGAGAGGACAACGTACTGATGTCTGGATCCGCCCATGGAAATACCGATCAGTGGGAGGACAACGTACTGAATGTCTGGATCCGCTCATGGAAATACCGATCATTGGGAGGACAACGTACTGATGTCTGGATCCGCCCATGGAAATACTTATCAGTGGGGGGAAAACGTACTGATGTCTTGATCCGCCCATGGAAATACCGATCATTGGGAGGACAACGTACTGAATGTCTGGATCCGCTCATGGAAATACTGATTATTGGGAGGACAACGTACTGATGTCTGGATCCGCCCATGGAAATACCGATCATTGGGGGGACAACGTACTGATGTAACCATTATAATAAACACATTCAAAATAAATGAAAAGGTTCGCACTCATAGAATACCATCGCCGTATTCACATAGTTTGCACAGGACATAATGCATATTGTCATACCGCAGATAAATTTCTTGCGTTTTGATTGATCAAGACCGTCAATATAGCTGGAATAAAACATGGTGGCGGGTCGAGTCTGAGTCGACAACGAAAACAATTGGAAATCACCTCCGAAACATAGTCATATGGATTGGTAATGATCTAATTAAAAAAACAACAGTTAGACTTTGAAAATCGGTCCAGAAATTGCCAATTTATTAACGAATATGGGCCGCGCCATACGAAAACCGGGCTTAATGACAACGTTATGGAAAGCGGTAAACGACGTCGGAAAAACGACGATTCAAATTGTCTAACGTCGCCGTAAAAGTTCACATTTTGCCCTCCCATTTGCGTTTACTGGCGTCGGTTAACATTAAGTGTGAACAGAAAACGGAACATGAAAACTTACATAATCTTTCATTAATATGAGACGCGATGCCTTGTACCTCAGTACACATATTATGACGTCATGACTTGACGTCACGTACTTGTGACGTCACTGAACGTGAATACATGTTTGACGTTATGGCCATGGTGTCGTGACAAAATATTATAGCAAGGATACTTGCACGAGTTCCTCGCAGCATCAATGACTTAGAAATGCTTGAGGCGCAGTACATTGTCGCCTAACTGTCGTTCTTTGACATTGTCACTCTTTTTCGTCGTTTGTCCTTATGATTTCAAAATGGTGAACGCATAATTTAACTGGTTACATATCAGCGAAGTTTTCGCTTACACTGCACTTTGATACATAAATAATCTTAAATATGAAGAACCTAGTGTATGCAAACGATATTAGTAAATTGAGACTTTTGAACTATTCTATCCAGTACTTAGCGAACGATATGCCATTTAATGCCACTTATTTGATCACAAACGGAGGTAGACACGCAGCTATGTAATTACATATATATCCGGTGTTTGTATTGAATTTGGCAAAATAAATGCATCAACATCTCTCTAATAGATTCAGAATCAGTGATTTCATTGCAGCTTCTTGATTGTTTGTGCATAAGCAATACATAATGCACAAAACACACAGTGAGGTCGGTGGAGTTTTCGAAAAGTCTTGAAATTAATTTGAAATTTGATGGTCATAAACTTACTTTTCGTACGGTTTGTAGTATCAAATCATCAGCTTATCACTTGACTGCATAATAATGGATATCAGGTGATGGTAATGCGATCCTCAAGAAAGACACACGGCGAAAGTTATCACCCTATCACGCTAACACATCTGCCCGACGTCGTGTTTTGTCACAAAGTTAATGTTATAATTAAGCGGCCTACTGCCTACTTTAAAATACTGCCTACTTTAAAATATGTCGTCGCAGGAAATGTTAAATAATGTCGCTATTATTCCCCAAAAGTATTTCAGACAGCAGCAAACAACAGGGAAACGCCAACACTTCTCACTCTGCCTTGTTTGAAAATAATTATTCATACGAAATTACGTTACTTGGGCCGCAATCCAAAAAATGACGTTACATTAGTAACTGCAACACGAGCCATAAACATTATTTTCATACTTTGCCTTGGCCTAATGGGAGACACTTGGCCAGGCTGCGAGATATCCAAATTTGGTTGACATACACTAAAAGATGACAAATCTATAGGACTTGTCCGGGTATTTTAGCAACACCTCTTGTATACGCCGTTGATAAAACGTAATTTCGACGTCATTGATCTAAAACGTCATATAAGTTTTTACCACGCGTCATAAAAATACTTCTAAAATGAAAAATAATTGGGATGCATTGATAATTTTTGCGGAATATGGCTTTTAAAAGATGTACAATTCAGAATAAGCGAACAAGTAAAAACTGATTTTTTTGTCATTAAGCCCGGTTTTCGCACGGCGCGGCTCATATCTATTCGTTTATATCTGGATGACGTCGGGTAATATTTGTAACGTCATGACGTCGTGCTGTTTGGCACCATATTTCTATGACGTTAAACATGCATTTATAAAACTAAATTCTGGATAAAAATAAAGAATCTGCGATATGACAAATACGTTATTGTGATTCTACAAAGTCAATATGGTGTCATATTGCATGCCTGAAGCTATATTCACCCGAGGCGCAGCGCAGATTCAGACGGGAAATATGACACCATATTAACTGTGTAAAATCACAAATACATGTATTCCAAAAATATCGGAACAATTCAGTGTTTACATGCGCTTACCTGGTTTTTCATGGCCCGACAGGCGTGTTTCTGTGGCGTGGTATATAGTCCATAGTCCAACACCGACCCCTCGCCAATAGGGGTCCACAGGGGCACATGGTTCCAGAAGTTTCCCGTTTCCTCGCCCCCAGATTCCAGTAGGAGAATGGAGAGTCGGGGATCTTCAGAGAGGCGGCTTGCCAGAACACAGCCCGCGATACCACCACCCACTGTGAATACATATATTTCTCACCAATGTACACATAATTTTACCAGTACAACATATTAGCTATATACACATGATGCACAATTGCAATTCTATATAGAATTATGAGAGACGATATTTACACGATCCAGGTAAAACAACATCATATTCACACAATACACTTTGAGCTATAAAATACGTACAACTGTTGTAAATCCATGCATGCTATTGCAACACATAGCTACCATGCACTTGCCGTGATCATCGTATCTATCCTGTTAAAAAGAGTCAGTGACAACAGTGATACTATTACAAATGCATGAATTACACCAGTTGGTTGACTAAAAACAGTTGATTGCTACTGATGTATATATACGCATACAAGTAAGAACTGAGCTGTCGGTGCTGACCATAACATAGTGCTTAAACATAATAATAATACATACATGACACGTGATGATAATTGACGGGGTCAGTGCAATAAAGGGATTACATGCAGTTACCAGGGTTAAATAGTAGTTATTGTTATTAGCCGATCTATTTATAGATCGGCTAATATATTGGTTATCCATCGAATTCTGAAAAAGTTTGTAGCAACCCTTTTCTCCGCTATTCGGTAATCTACGAACGCGAATTTTTCTGTATCACTTCCAAATTGCATCAACCGATAAAGTTTGCATTTTTGGCAATTATCTCCGTTTAAAACTTTACTTATAGCCAAATAACACAATTTTGAATACTTAATGAGCTGAACGCCTGAAGAGATTTAACCGGAAGTTATTGTTGTTGAAGTCCATAGTTGGCTCTAATGGCCATATACGCCAACATACGCCGATTATTGGGCTAATTTAAAGCTTTTATTTATTAAACAGAACAAGTTTCAGCCACGTATAATCGCGTAAAATGTGTTTATTCGGCTAATTTATAATCGACCTCTGCTCAAAATCTCCTTACTAGCAACCCCAGCATTTTCGGGTTTATCCCAGCATCTCGGGTTTATCCCATTGGATCGCGTATGCGCGTCATTTGACGCTAGTTAATATTCACAAAATTTTCCACCAATCAAAACGAAGAATTGCCCTTCATAGCCAACTTTGATTTGTTTACGTATCATGCAGGGATGGCAGGGATGCATCCAGCACGCGCGATTGCGGCAATCCCCCTTAATTATTGTCAATGCCGCAAATTATTGATTGTCTTGCGCCCGACATCGCGCAAAAAATCACGGATGGGGCACATTAGGCCAATCTGGGCATTTGCCTGAATACGCAGGAGCTTGCGTCTATTTTTAGATGACACTGTAACCGCTAGATATATATAGCCCTGGTAGCTCCGCCCACTCGCGTGCTGCCATAGAATTCGGACAAACACACAGTGACTACAACTTTGTGTATTGCGGAGTGTAATTTGTAGATAAATAGAGCATACAGTACAGGTGTTACGCTGGAATATTTCGCAACATAATGGTGACAACAAAACATTGCTGCTATGGCATTGCTGCTATTGGATGGATTTGGGAACGGGTTTCCAAAACCTGCACAAAATCGAGAAAAATGTCAACGCTGGGTACAGAACTGTGGTCGAAAATAGTTTACCATTGACAATGTTACCAGAGACACCTACATATGTTCGATGTACTTTACCCTGATTTGATCGGCTAATAACATCATGCTCTGCATGACTTTTCATTCACATATTTAATTGTTAGTAAATTAATTTCGTAGCGAGCGCTAGTATGCATTGTATGTGAGACATAACGATTTGAGAGTTAAGGGTCATTTTTTTGTTTACATTTGTTGACCCAATGTTGACATGAAACATAACATTTCACTCGTTTTAAACAGTGTTAACCAAGTATACATAATACGGGTTAGTGGTTTCCGAGCGGCTTGACATCGTGCTTTTAGATATGTGTACAGTACACTTCCTTTACTAATATCTTTCTAACGGAATTAAGATTTGCCTTTTTTATTGTACAGTTTTATTTAATCTCATAGTTTATTAAGCATTCAATATGTGAACTATAACTAACCTATTGATTGCCTCGCCCAATCGCAGGCACATGTCTATTAGAATGGAGCGCTGCCCATAAACGTGTATTCAACAACGATACTATAGTCTGTTTCACGAAAGCTGCCCAAATTTTACGGCCATATAAACAATTCAAAAACCATTTTGTTTTCGATAATATTAAATTAAAAATTTAAGAATGAGCCTTCTTTTTATTTCGTGAAATTTGGTCAAATATTGATTTTATTGCGAAAACAAAATTTCCCCATGTTAAATCCCCATAGACATCTTCACGGAGTGAAGATGTCTATGGGGATTTAACATGGGGAATATTTTTAGAATTTCAGAAATACTGGATCGATTTTTAAAATTTAACTTTTGTTTTCTTAGTTAGATCATTTCCAAGCTATCTAGCTAGGTTTTGGAGTAAATTTCCCAAAAAAATAGTTTTTTGACTCCTCCCACAACTCCTCTACCTTTTTCCCCCATGTTAAATTCCCATAGACAAATCAATTTTTCGTAATAAAATCAATATTTGACCAAATTTCACGAAATAAAAAGAAGGCTCATTCTTAAATTTTCCTTTAATTTAATATTATCGAAAAAAATATTGTTTTTGAATTGTTTATATGGGCGTAAAATTTGGACAGCTTTCGTGAAACAGACTATAGTACGTGATTGGCGGTGTGACACAGAATCAATTATGTCAACAAGGCGGGCCTGTGATTCTAAAGTATTGAACATGTAAAAATTAATTTAATAGATATTTGTGAAAGCGTCGCAATATGCGATTAATTGAGACGAAATTATCTGCTTTCATTGGTCGAGAAACTAGGGCAAACAATAAGGTGTGTTATAAAGAACTGAAAACATCGTACAGATACAATGTACGCATATTCTCCAGTCACAGACATACACATATTTATCAGGTAACATGCCCTGTATTGACCGAATACGTACTGACTGATAACATAGTGTTGTATCAGGCATTGACCTGATACAAACATCCGGGTTACAACGCAGTGAAAGCTGACGTTCCATTGGTCGGATGGCGTCACATGACGTTACCGAATGACGTCAGTGTAATGACGCAACATAAACAAGTTCGCATTCTGTTCATAGATAACGACGTCATATGTGGTCATTTTCAAGCATATACAGAATACCAGGCTAGTGTCTTTTGATATCAAGTTTATCAGGCAAGGCTAGGAAACGCGTAGGAATTCCGAGGCTTGCCTACCGTTTCCGAGCCGAGCATGATAAACTTGCTATCAAAAGACACTAGCATGGTATTCTATTTATCAGGTAACGTTTTATGCTCGAAAATGACCACAGATGACGTTGTATTCTATGGACAGAACGCGGACTTGTTTACGCTGCGTCATTACACTGAGGTAATTCGGTAACGTCACGTGACGTCATCCGACCAATGGAACGTTAGTTTTCACTTCGTTGTAACCCGGATGTTTATATCAGGGCAATGCCTGACACAACAATATGTTATCAGTCAGTACGTATTCGGTCAATGCAGGGCAGGTTACCTGATAAAAAACGTTTCCTGATCAATAAAATACCATATATAACGCACCTAAGACGTAGTCGTACGTGGAGTTGGTGGCTGTGGCGACGGCGCTAGGTGGCGGGGCGTCGACCGTCCGTAGGTACGTGAGTCCCATCACGGCAGCGAATATGGACAACACGAACCACCATCCCAGCGTCTTCCTGCAGGAGAAATTCACAGGAGGCCGTTTTACTAAACTTTGTACGACTAATATGTTCGTAAGTGCAGATTTAGAATAGTCTGTAAATTTCAATTGATTGATTTACATTTATTGAGCATAGGCTGCATATAAATAAATGTAAATCCAATAATTGTTTACAAGAACACATTGTTAATGTGAAAATTACAGACTATCATAATTTTGCACTGACGAACATTTTAGTCGTACGAAGTTTAGTGAAACGGCCCCTTGTGAATAACGCATAGCAGGGATGGTAAAATACTTGTAGTTAACATTCCCATTGAAGCCTATTTACATTATAATAACCATGAACACGTCAGAGAAATAAAAATTCCCATGGAAACTAAACATCCGTTCGTGGCGTTCATTTTTTCTTCATGGAAATTTTACTTGTGTTGCTTTCTGAACATCTTTAGGTATATTGGAAACGTTTTACAGTTGTTTTGGAATCCATAACAATGATTTTCCTAATGGCTACCTCTATATGTCGGTCTCCTTCCTTCGTAACAATTGTGACAACAAAATATGATCATGCTTATTGAGCATACGACCTGTGTAGCTCCAAAATCCGAACCGAAACAATCCGTCGTGAACAGCTCATAGTATTGTTTCTAATAAATGCAGGCATATAATCTCATATACATGTATCTCATATTCTTAGCAACCTAAAGGTGCATGTTATTTTATGTACTATGCCATTCTAAAATTCCATAGACCCCATTTCGTCATGGTGTGCCAGAATTATCAAGAATAATTCTCAAGCCATTGTTAGTTTACGACAAGCAGCGTAATAAGGCTACTGAATTTACGAACGTCTTTCTGCAAACTGACATCTAAAAACACATACTGTCTGTTCCACGTTTTGCTGCCGACGAACTTGTGGCTATTAAACACATTAAATCTAAAAAATATTTAAAAGTAAGTACTTTTTTTATCAATATCAAAAAAGTCACCCTCCCCAAAAAAATTGATTTGATGAAATTCCATCAAATATTGATTTTATTGCGAAAAAACGATTTTCCTATGGGAATTTAACATGGGGGCTAAAAATATATTTTTTTTAAATATTTTTTTTATTTGTGGACCGATTTTCAAAATCTAACTTTTGTTTTCTTAGTTAAATCATTTTAAAAGCTATCTCGCGAGGTTTCGGAGTCAATTTCCAAAATGTTTCGTTTTTCAAAAAAAGAAAAGTTTTGGAAACTGATTCCCCATGTTAAATTCCCATAGGAAAATCTTTTTTTTCGCAATAATATCAATATTTTATGGAATTTCATCATTTAAATCTTTTTGGGGAGGGTGACTTTTTTTGTAATTGATGAAAAAGTTAGATTTTTTTAGATTTAATGTGTTTAATAGCCGAAAGTTCGTCGGCAGGAAAACGTGGAACAGACAGTAGGTACATGTATATACAATGTATGCTGGCTCGCTAGGTGGTATATTCCATATCCTCCTATCAACGTTTCCAGGGAACCAAAAGACACAATGTCCGTGATAGAAAAGTGAAAAGTGAAAGTGAATGGGTTTAACAGCTACAACAGCTAAGGTCATATAGAGACGGGAACACAGCTTAAAGGTACATACCTACTCAGTAGGCACACGCTGTTCTTTATATCAGAGACATCATCTGAGACATTTTCTGGCAAAATAAACATTCATTCATCATTACCCCACCTATTGATTGGCATTATTATACATTTTATATCAGACGTAAATGTTAACACTGCTATCAGGGGCGATAACCGTGTTTCTTTAAAATGTTAACGGACATTAATATGTATTCTCTGTATTTATTTTTTGATGTCCAATGATCATACTTTATAATCTGTCGAAACTATTATTTTTTCAGGTGACTCATTTATTTAGTATACATAATTAAAAAACATCATGCCTCATTTGCATATGAAAATATCCTGATACCACCGCGCGTAACTATCAGTAAATTAAGTATTAATACATGATTATATCTGTACACTGTATAGCGGGCACTAGTAATTTGTAGAATTTGTGGAATTAGTCACAATTATACACTTATTTAATTCCCATAAACCTATAAAGAACAGTTTGTGCCTACTGAGTGGGCATGTACCTTTAAATTCTCATCCGGGAGATGAGATTCATTCATATTCACTTTCACTCTTCTATCACGGACAATGTGTCTCTTCGTTCCCTGGCCGCGTATACAGTGCCAGTGGGATGGAAATACTATCAAAGTAGTTTTCATGCCCAAGGCTCGAACCAACAACCTCCGGATTGGAAGTCAGGTGTCCTAACCCCTCGGCCAGGCTGTGAGTATGTACATGTTGCAATTGTCAATTGTTTTTATAAAATAGAAGGACTTACTGTCTTTTTCACGAAACCTGCCCAAATTTTACGACTATATAGACAATTTAAAAACCTTTTTTTTTTTGATAATATTAAATTAAAGGAAAATTTAAGAATGAGCCTTCTTTTTATTTCGTGAAATTTGGTCAAATATTGATTTTATTACGAAAAATTGATTTGTCTATGGGAATTTAGCATGGGGGAAAAAGTGGTAAGGAAGTGTGGGAAGAGTCAAAAAACGAAATTTTTGGAAATTGACTCCGAAACCCGACTAGATAGCTTGGATATGATCTAACTAAGAAAACAAAAGTTAAATTTTAAAAATCGGTGCAGTATTTCTGAAATTCAAAAATATTTCCCCATGTTAAATCCCCATCGGGAAACTTTTCTAATTTCCGAAATAGTGGACCTGTTTTCAAAATATAACTTTTGTATTTCTAATTAGATCATTTTCAAGCTATCCAGCCAGGTTTCAGAGTCAATTTCCAATTTGTTTTCATATTTCGACTTTTCCTGCACATGCACCACCTCTTCCCCCACCCGGAAATTCCCATAGAGAAATATTTTTTCGCAATAAAATCAATATTTGACCAAATTTCACGAAATAAAAAGAAGGCTCATTCTTAAATTTTGATAACATTTAATATTATCGAAAAAAATATTGTTTTTGAATTGTTTATATGGCCGTAAAATTTGGGCAGCTTTCGTGAAACAGACTATAGTGGAAAAAGGGGACTGTCTCCCTCATGGAATTACATGTAACCGTCTTCTTCTGCCACTGACTTTTTCAGTTGTAACTTGTGACCTAATTATCCATGTGGTAACCATTATTATAGTTACAGAAACGTAACACTTCAATACTCCCGTGCGACGGACGATACCAGGGGCCCGTTTCACTAAGCTTCGTACGACTAAAATATTCGTAAATGCAAAATTATTATAGTCTGTAAATTTCACATTAACAGTGTTTTATTGTAAAATGTTATTGTATTTACATTTATTGAGCATAGGCTGCATATGCAGCCTATGCTCAATAAATGTAAATCCATCAATTAAGATTTCCAGACGATCCTAAATTTGCATTTACGAACATTTTAGTCTTACGAAGTTTAGTGAAACGGCCCCCTGACTATTTGAAGTGTTGAGTATCCACAACTATAGCGCTATGCTATCTGATGAATTTGAACACGAATGGGAGGAAATACCATACGTGTGATTGATGTTGACCTATATAGAATGTGATTGGTTACGTATTGCTTGCTACACCAGGCAGCTGCTGCAGCTATCAATTCCAATATTGTGACGATCATTGGGGGAATAGTGATTATGGCATGTGTGACCAGTCTAGCGCCTGTTACATGTATGCTAGCCTGTAAAGGTACCTGCCCACTCAGTAGGCACAAAATGTTCTTTATATCAGAGACATCATCTGAGACATTTTCTGGCAAAATAAACATGCATTCACCAGTACCACACGCATTGATTGGCATTATTATACATTTTATATCAGACATAACTTTCCACACTGATATCAGGGGCGATAACCGTGTTTCCTTAAAATGCTAACGAACATTACTATTTATACTCTGTATTTATTTTTTTGATGTGCAATTATCATACTTTATAATCTGTAGAAAATATTATTTTTTTCAGGTGACGCATTTAATTACATATACATGTACTAAAAAACAAATACCATGCCTCATTTGCATATGAAATAGCTTGATACCAACGCGCGTCACTATCGGTAAAATAAATATTACTAAATGATTATATCTATATAGCGGCCACTCGTAATATTTTGAACTGGTGGAATTGTGACACAATTATACACTTATTTAATTCCTATAAAGAACAGTTTGTGCCTGGCATGTACTTTTAATATCATGTTTAACCCTTTGAACCCGAAAGCCCGCTATAGCGGTTTAAGCAAACAGTGCAGATCCAGATGAGCCGGCTCGTAACGAGCCGTCTCATCAGGATCTGCACTTTTTGCCAGTAATTGAATTACCTTTAACATAGTACCTGTGCATGCACTGAATTGCAAACAGCGCACACCTTGATCTGTAGCCTATTTCATCAACACTGCAAAGTATACTTTAGTAGCAAAGTATACTTTGAGGGAGAAATTTTCAATTTTATGATAAATTTATTAATACACCTTGATCTGTAGCCTATTTCATCAACACTGCAAAGTATACTTTAGTAGCAAAGTATACTTTAAGGGAGAAATTTTCAATTTTATGATAAATTTATTAATTTGTATTATACTGAATTTATTACATTATCACAGCCATTATGGCTGTGATAATGTAATAAATTCAGTATAATAATTCTGCCTACTTTTAATCATGAAATACATGCATTTGTTAGTTCTATATGAAATAATGCATTTCAGGAAAAATAAATGATTAATCCCTCAAAGTATACTTTGCTAGTAAAGTATACTTTGCAATGTTGATGAAATAGGCTACTGATTGTGATAGAATTAATAAAGTTTCTGGACATTGTGGCCAGCCTAGCCCAAGAGGCCCGTTTCACTAAACTTCGTACGACTAAAATGTTCGTAAGTGCAGAATTATGATAGTCTGTACATTTCACATTAACAGTGTTATCTTGTAAACAATTACTGGATTAACCTTTATTGAGCATAGGCTGTATATGCTCAATAAATGTAAATCCATCAATTGAAATTTCCAGACGATCCTAAATTTGCACTTACGAACATTTTAGTCGTACGAAGTTTGGTGGAACGGCTCCCTGTACTGATAACCGATAATGTCTTAGATTTGTATGTTTTCCGTACGTTGTGTTCACTTCACGGACTGAATGGCGAACATTGCAAACCTTTATTTGACTGTGATAGAAGGAATATGGATTATGGTATTTGTGACCAGTCTAACTCCTGCTCTGCAGACCGATAAGGACGTACACCTGTATGGACGCAGTGCGTTGTATTCACTTCATCGACTGAATGATGAACAGCGATCTGACTGTAAATGTGATAGAATGATAATGACCTATGCTGTTTATGACCAGTCTAGCTCATGTTATGTCAGCCAGAAAACGTCTTACACCTGCATGCACGACGGTTCATGTGTTAACTTCACATACTGAATAGCGAACAGTACAACCCAGGTCATAAAACAGTTTCCTTACTCAACTCAAAGCCTAGTTTAACAGTAACTCTTGAAATCTACGCGTCGCCCGTATCGTCCGTGTATTGGAGCAGATTGTAAGAGTTACTGTTCGCAAGTACTCAGAGCCGTGCACAACTTGGCTGAATCAGACTCACCCGTATTTAGGTAATTCGAATTTCCTGGCTTTCACGCAGGGCGACAAAGAAAGTCGCCATGCGTGATATCCATACAATTCGGGTTAGTATTACACCATAAGCATGCAAAGTGGACTATCCAGTCAGCTGAGTTGGACGGGCAAACTACCTTGTATTCATATTTCTAATTGTATTTTTCTTTCTTTCTTTTTTTTATATTATAACAATTATTTTTTATACCTCCTACTTCTCTTTCTTATTTTTTATTTATTTTTTCTTCTCCATATCAGTTTAAACAGTGTCCAAAATTTGTTCTGCTTTGCTTTGCACAATCATACAACTATTTGTATGCGTTTTGTCACGACAACAAAATAAATGTACTGATACATGTAACAAAAGGAGACAGTGTTATAAGCTCTCGAGCTCTCTTCTGAATCCTTTTCACATTTTCAATTATTGTAACGTGTACTACATTTGTAAATATGATACTGTATGTGTCAAAATGTGAATAAAATATTGTTTAAACTAAGCATGCAAATGTGGTTTGACACATTTTACACGACATGATTGTATCACCTTATTGTGTGTATGAACGCAGAACAATTATTTGCAAGAAACATAATATAGGAATGAATGGCCTTTTTGTGGAATTTATCGGGGTATAAACTTGGAAAAGTCGCGGGAATACTGGACGAAGGCCGGAAGGCCTCGTCCAGTATTCCCGCGACTTTTCCAAGTTTATATCCCCGATAAATTCCACAAAAAGGCCATTCATTCCTTATAATTCCAGCATTTGAAATAAATTTATCAAGAAAATGTGTTTATTTTCCGTTTTCTTAAGAATTATTTTAACTGCGCCTCACGGTTACGGAAAGTAGTTCGGTGAGGGAGTTTACTGGGATATAAATTTTGGACAGAGACTTGCTACGGGCCAATCAAATGTTAGGGAATTGTGTAAATATGTTTGTGCTGGAATTATTAAATATTACATTTGTACAATGACACATTAGTTCAATTTCTTCATCGTTCTGAGTTGAGCACGGAAGGAAAGTACAATGAATGTAACTGTTAGACCGGACCCTCGGTCTGCACTGGTCGGAAACGTCATTAACGTCATTCCTGTAATTGATGTTACACCGTTGTCAGGTAATGGATGCGGTGGTATGTATGTGCGGTATTATTATAAGCTGATGGTTTGGTTTCACCCGAGCGAGAGATATTTAGATCGACTTACAGATACGTTTACCTGAGGTAAACCCCAGATTTGCACGATTCAAGTTTGTGTTACCTGTACAATGTACATCACCATGTTGCACAACGGATGCAGCTATATACTATAAACACGAATACGCAGCCGCCTTCGCTAATCTGGGGGCCGTTTCAATAAACTTCGTATGACTAAAATGTTCGTAAGTGCAAATTTAGGATCGTCTGTAAATTTCAATTGATGGATTTACATTTATTGAGCATATGCAGCCTATGATCATTAAATGTAAATCGGATAATTGTTTAAAAAAAATCATTGTTAATGTGAAATTCACAGACTATGTTATTTTTTACACTTACGAACATTTTAGTCGGACGACGTTTAGTGAAACGCCACCCTGGAGTGTACTATCGGGTTGCATGTGGAAAACAGGGATAGCGATTATCTTCGACACATTATATACAACCCGCAGTGGATACTTTATTGAAGTTGGACTGTTGTCGCTTTACGGAGTCGGATCCATACATACATTAAACTCATACTCAGCCAGAGCAGATTTCGGTGCTTACAACCCAACAACTCTGAATCTTCGTGTTTCTAGTACTATGTTGCATGCAACAGGTGCACTTGAAAGGTACATGCCCACTCAGTAGGCACAAGCTGTTCTTTATATCTGAGACAATTTCTGGTAAAGTAAACATTCATTAAACATTAACCACGTAATGTTTGGCATTATTATGCAGTTTATATCAGACGTAACTTTTCACACTGATAACCGATAACCGTGTTTCCTTAAAATTTTAACGGACATTACTATTTATACTCTGTATTTATTTTTTGATGTTCAATTATCATACTTTATAATCTGTCGAAAATATTATTTTGTTCAGGTGACGCATTTAATTATTATAAATAATTACAAAATACCATGCCTCATTTGCATATGAAAATACCCTGATACCAACGCGTGTCACTACATGTATCAGTAAAATAAATATTACTAAATGACTATATCTGTATAGCGGCCCCTCGTAATACTTATAACTGGTGTAATAGTGACACAATTATACACTTATTTAATTCCTATAAAGAACAGTTTGTGTCTAATGAGTGGGCATGTACTTTTAATATCATGTTTAACCCTTTGAACCCGAAAACCCGCTATAGCGGTTTACGCAAACAGTGCAGATCCAGATGAGTCGGCTCGTAACCAGCCGTCTCATCAGGATCTGCACTTTTACCAGTAATTTTCATATGTTTGAAAACCAAAAATACCCCCTTTTCATAAATGGACTAGTCTGAAAATCATGTTGTCACGGTTGGATTGGTTGCTAAATTAACATATCAAAATCCATTCCAGTTGCATAGGGGTGAAAGGGTTAAAACAATCAGTGAAAATGTCAACATGTAAGATCACCTACCGCAATTCATCTCCTGTCAGGTATCTCATCTCTGTGTTATTAGTACTGGTCCTTCTCTGCTACATCTTGGCGGTAAAAATCCAATCTTTTATCCACAATCAAAACCCGTAACTACGCAATTACACTGTTCAATTACATGTGATGTAATGTACATGTGCATATGAAATATATTTCCAAGATTTTCGAACGATCGCTGTGAGAAATTTCTATGCACAACTCACTAGTAACACAGCGTGTCCGTAGTGGATTAAAAATTTGCACTGTTTCTGAATCAGAGGACGCATATATGAGTTACGAAATGACAAAACCAGAAACTGACCAAACTGCACATCAACGTGTCTACACTGTTTGCAAAGGCAATACGCCTTTGCAAACAGTGTAGACACGTGGATGCGCAGTTTGGTCAGTTTCTATATTGTTCGCCATACACAGGAGCATCCATGAAAGCAGTGACAAACAGTGTTAACCATTCTAGAGCTACATGGCAACTGAATCAGATCTTCTCAGAATAATTCCAGTTTTGTCAGATCATGTATATGTGTGTATGTGACTAGAGAAATGGGACTTATTGGGTTATCAGAATCTACACGGTTCGCCATCATATCAATGAAACACTCGTCATGCTTCTAACAAGTGATATAGGTCGTTATCAGGCTGCAGAAATGTGCTATTTGATCAGCAGCTACACTGGTCAAGCATTCCATAAGCCCCGTATCTCCAGTCACAGCCACATTTGCGTATATACGTGCATATATAGGTCTAGGTAAGTCAATTGTAGACTATGTATCCGCAATTCAATTCATATCATATCCAAACACGAACATCCATGTTTTAATAATCCAAGTCCATTTTCACTGGTACCCGTTTTCTCATTCGGTCGCTGTGTGCAGGCCGCTAAACTGTTATCACTGCCGCTTATATCTTAGAGAATACCTAGGGTTAGCAATTCGGTACCAGTCATTCCAGCGAAGGCAAAAACGGAACGAAACACCTGACGTTTGGAATTTCGCTCATCTACCGGTACTACGTCAGTGTGCAATAACAGAAGTTTAGTGCAATACCGGAAACGACAGAATGAGTTTGTTGGAAACGTATCAGGCAACCATACTCCGTTCCCATGCTCGCAATCTTGAAGTTTGATTGGTCGAGGCTGAGCTTTGCTCAGTCTCGGCCAATCAAACTGCGACATGTATTTGAGTACAAATTGCGAGTACTGATGTGCTAAAAGGTGTTATACTACTGGGCATGGATCATCAACAGGCTGCATGTGCATATAGCTGAACATACTAACTAACCCTAACCTCTCAAAACCGAACATCCTTGCGACATCGATGTGTTACATTATGATCGATTTCACTGTCAAATATCGCTATGTTTACTGGTGTGCATGATTGCAATGCACACAGGCATGTGTTTCAGTGCTCTTACATCGGAATTACAGTGAAACATCTCTATACCGGACACCCTGGGGACCTCCCAGGGTGTCCGGTTTAGAGAGGTTCCACTGTATTTACATAAAGACGGATACATGTAAATGCTTTCTCTGACAGCATAGTCATATATGCATGAGAATGCCGACATACATAAACATTTTGTAAATAAACGTTTTGCTGCCGACGAACTTTTGGCTATTGAACACATTAAATATGACAAATACAAATGTATTTAAATGTAAGTACTTTTTCAACAATAACAAAAATCTCACCCACCCAAATTGTTTTATTTGATAAAATTCCATCAAATATTGATTTTATTGCGAACAAATGATTTTGCTATGTGAAGTTAACATGGGGGCTAAACATATATTTTTTTGAAAATATATTTTTTATTTGTTCTGATTTTCATAACCTAACTTTTGTTTTCTTATTTGCTTCATTTCCACGCTATCTCGCCAGGGTTCGGAGTCAAATTTCCAATTGTTTAACTTTTTTTATCCTGCTGGTCCTCCTCCTTTTTGCCCCATGTTAAATTCCCAGAGGAATATGATTTCGCAATACAATTAATATTTGATGGAATTTCATCGAATACATTTTTTTGGGGTGTGTGACTTTGCTTTGTTATTGATGAAAAAGTACTTACTTTTAACTAATTTTTTAGATTCAATGTGGTTCATTTTATTAGGTAACCTGCCCTGTATTGACCGAATACGTACTGACTGATAGCATATTGTTGTAATCAGGCATTGACCTGATACAAACATCCGGGTTACAACGACGTGAAAACTGACGTTCCATTGGTCGGGTAACGTCACGTGACGTCAGTGTGATGACGCAACGTACACACGTCCACCTTCTGCACATAGATAACGACGTCATAAGTGGTCTTTTCCGAGCATACAACGTTACCTGATAAATAGAACACCAGGCAAGCCGAGGAATTCCTACCGTTTCTGAGCCGAGCCTGATAAACTTGATATGAAAATACACTAGCCTGGTATTCTCTATACGTCGTCATCTGTCATGTCATGTACACGTAGATACGGCGGTTTTTACAATGTTTGGAGATTGTGAGCAGTGTAGCGGTGCATGTACCTCAGTTATACTGTCTCTTCCACTTAACCACACACTTGTACATGTATATACGTAAAGTAAGACCAGTGAACAGTTTTTGATAAATTACTTTTAATCAAATTTGAAACATATCATCTGTTGTTGTTTTTTTATTCAAATAAGTTCCGTCAATTTTATTTTATTACGGCAAATATTTCTCTAAGGAAATTCAACATGGTTAAAATGCCAATGGGGCTCAAAAAGTTATAATTTTACTAATTGTATTCACCAATTATTATGACCTAGCGTTGTCTTAGTAACATATACCGGTATATGTAGTGGTTTTCATTAACATTCAGTTTCAGGAATTGTTTTTCTTTTTAAAAATTAGTAATTTCCAATAACCTCCGATGGAAGCACATGTAATGCACATTGTTGTAAAGTCACTCTTTTCATTAAATTTTCGACCACTGCTACAATATGGAGGTCACATAGGACTGCCAATACAGTTTCACACTATTTGGGTAAAGACCATGTGCTCGTAAATTTAATAAAAAGACATACTTTAAAAAAAATGTGTTTTTTGTTTTATTTTTTGGAAATTTTCAGGAATCATTGTGTTATATAGACAGAGAAGGAAAACTACAAATTGCAATTTCAGGATTTATTTTGTCATTTTCAGAGAGTAATTTAATTCCAATTGCTGTTAATGAAAGCAATGATTGCATCTATTCAGGATTCCAATTGTCATCATTGTTCTCTTGTTCCATTTCTGCTCATGTTACATTCCCATAGGAAAATAGTTTTGTGTAATAACATATCACCAAATAAAAACCTTCACATTCAATGATCACAGGTGGAAGACTCGGACCTGTGACACAAACAAATGCTCATTACAAAAAACCCATAACCCCACCCACTTGGTATCATACAGTACTATCTCCTATAATAGGAGATAGTACTGTATGAGACCAAGTGGGTGGGGTAATGGATTTTTTGTAATGGGCATTTTTCTTGTGTCACAGGTCCGAGTCTTTCACCTGTGTCAATCATTCGCGGAAAGTTGGTAATACAGCCGTAAAGGTGGGCATGGTTGCATTAGTGCTGAGTACATAACTCTAATTACATTTTATTACACTGCTTTACATAAGATTTATGACGGGGTAGCCTTTCAAAATGTGCCTTTGAAGCGATCTTTGTTTACTTTCTACTTCGTGGAGAGTGACCTAATAATTTTCCTAATACACACTTTATTAGGTAAGTCTATGGTAATATTTTTGTGTCATATTATAGAATTGTGTCTCAATAAAAATATAGCGAAGTATGAACGTCAACACCCTGCTGGTTTTTTCTATATTTTAGTGCGCGTAGTGTAAATGCTATTGGGCCTATATTTCCCGTGTAGCATGGCATATCGATATAGCGCCACCTGTTGCCGATAAAGCGGAACAACGTGCAGCTAGGGTTGCATATATATTACACAGACAGTTGCATAGTATACACATGATACATAGAGGATCTTACATGAGTGGCAATTTAATATAGTATGATATTTATTAAACGAGTTTACTGATTTCATAAGAAACGAGGCTACCTCGTTTCTTATGAAATCAGTCAACGAGTTTAATAAATACCATATTAAATACCATATACAATCATCACAAATGTTAGTTTATATTCATTGCATGAGCACATCATCATACATTGAAGCTGTACTGGTCACCAAACATGTTTTCTGTAACGAGCTAATTTGCTTATTTATCACTCTAGTACACTATGATTTTTATTGCAATGTGTTACTAAATTGCGAGTCCCCATTGTATGCAATATTTCAACATGGAAATAATGTATCCAAGTGTCCTCCACGCCCTGGTGCTGGGTAGGCGGGACTCCACATTGCGCTCCAACACACTTGGACGTTCTGACGCATTTTCGCAATTCTTTATTAAATGTTTGTTTTTCGAATTACGATGTGAGCAGCGTTTTCATTATGCGACGACTGGAAGGGCGGGCCGACATTTAAAGGTACATGCCCACTCAGTAGGCACAACATGTTCGTTATATGAATTAAATAAGTGTATACTTGGTCATTATTCCACCAGTTCTAAAAATTACGAGTGGCCGCAAGAAAGATATAATCATTTGGAAATAGTTATTTTATTGATAGTGACTCGCGGTGGTATCAGGCTATTTTCATATGCAAATGAGGCATGCTATTTTTTAATTATTTATACTAATTAAATGTGTCACCTGAACAATTAACATTTTCTACAGATTACAAAGTACATGTATGATCATTGCAGATCACCAATAAATACAGAGAAAACACAATTTTGTCCGTTAACATTTTAAGTCAACACTCTGATATTAGTGTGGGATATAAAATGTATAATACTGCCAATCAATACGTGGGGTAATGGGGAATGAATGTTTATTTTTCCAGAAAATGTCCCAGATGATGTCTCTGATATAAAGAACATTTTTTGCCTACTGAGTGGGCATGTGCCTTTAATATTTCCATTCAAACACGTGGTTTGGTGATATTTCCTGCATTCTGTATGGGGCCCCAATCGGTTCTCCGGCTTTGAACCCAAGTCGCCCAAGTACGAGTGCACTTGCCATAGAATCTAAGATTGCATTGGTGAGCGTCGCCCCTTTTCCCCCACACCCGCAGTTAGGAGAGACATGAACAGGTGCATTATTGTGGTTCACGAATATGGGCAATATGTTCGTAATAAAAATAAAAGAATCCGTCTCAGGAATTACCTCCCTTATCTCATCGCCGATATTGATTGAATGTGGCTGTGACTGGAGAAATGGGGTTTATTATGGGCTTGGCGACTAGTGTAGATCCGCACAATCTGATCAGGATCTGCACTGTTCGTCATTCCATCGACGAAATATCCGTCATGATGCTTATAAGCTACAAAGATCGTTATCAGGCTACAGTAGTGTGCTATTTGATCAGGAGATACATTGATCAGGAATCCCATAAGCCACATTTCTCCAGTCACAGCCACAACTAAACAACCCAATATATTCCGTAAATGACACCAACAATTACCAAACGCACATAGCTCATGCAAAATTCAATTCTGGATGGGCTCCATTTTGTTGGTCAATTTATGACGTCAATTACCCAGGTACACAAAAGTAGTCCGGTATACAAAAAACATAGTGCGGATGTTTTGAGGTCACAGACACAGTTTGCTTGCAAGTTTTGTTTCACTTGAGGAACATTTTTAGCACCAGTTTTCAGCATATTTGTAGCATTTAAAAGAAAACACTGAAAACACCTGTTGGTCACGTGATGTAAACAGAGTTTCCGTGGCCAAAAAATGTAAACAATATTCGGCAACATGACGAGGTTGGGTTTGTCTTTCTTAGGAGTAAGTGAACCTACTGATTAATTCGTGCAGAACTAGTACTGACCGGCTGCAGGTCATGTACAAGAAGGTCCCACAGCATCCATACGAATAGTGAAAGTAGGAGAGACTGGCCTTATTGGATGGGATTCGGTTAAATTATTAGTAAAACTGGTTGGTGTGTTCTAACCAGAAGGCGAGTTTAATCCATTTCCACATCACACAACACATACAATACATGTTTGCTACGATCATGTAATGTTTAACAAATCCCGATTTCATTATCTCCCGAGTGGTAGGTCATTATTTGGTTCAAGTTATTCTTCATTACATGGATTTTGTGGGATATCTGGTACACAGGTACAATGTAACACAAGTGTGACCATTGCTGGAAAAATACGGTTTAAACCATTTGCGACCGGTGTAGAACCAGATAAACCTGCGCATATGCATATGCGCAGGCTGATCAGAGTCTACACCGTTCGCCATTTAATCAATGATCACACATTCCCTGCGTGTAACAAACAACTGTAGATCCTTACCAGGGTGCAGGAGTGATCGAACAGATCCGAAGCTATACTGGACGCAACGTCCATAAAGCTCATTTCGCCGTCAGCCACAATTACGCAAATTCAGCTATGGATACAACATGCTATGATTCACTTTGTTGCAATGGAAAACACATCAGATCTGTAAGTATCCGAATGCCTGTCAGTTTCCCACTCATTCGCTTGTTAGTTCCCATTATTACGTCCGTTTCCATGACAACAAAACTCAACGCGTCGGAACAGGTAATACTTCCGAAATGTTCGCTTAGTGTACACTACAGAAGGTTTCAGGCCGGTAATACCGATGAGCTCGGTTACAGACCAGTTATAACGGACACGTTGTTTGTTTATTCCGAAAAAAAAATCATGCTCACTCACGTGTACGGTGGGGTCAGCGTGTAAGTGCACACACGAACGAACACGACAGGTTGGTTCGCTACCCACCCAAAGTGTATGTTGTTACCACTCAGTTGAACCGTCTCGCCTAGACGGTTCAACTGAGTGGTAACAACATACACTTTTGATGCGAAATGAGAAAAAATGCAGAAAAATATTTACATTTATTTTATACATGAATTACAGTGGGGTCAGCGTTCCAACCTGTCGTGTTCGTTCGTGTGTGCATTTACACGCTGATCCCACTGTAGTGTATACTATACAAGGTTGCCGGCCAGTAATACCACTAAGCTCGATCACAGACCAGTTACTGGGGTTGTAAACTGCTATGATGTCTTGTTAGAGTAACCACAGGTATTCGGCGTGTTTCGGCTTTCATCGGCATAACTCTATATTATATGAACAAGGCTTCTAACTTTGGTCGGACACGACCTCGTTTCATAACACATTCCGCGAATTTATTAACGCTAATGTGAATATTTTGGCGGAAAGTGCACATGTTCATTTGAGAATTATTGTTATCTTGCTAAAATAACATAGTTAGAACGTATTTATGCAAAAAATATCGAAATACAGCTCCTTTTCCTAGGTCGGAAACAACCTCGTATCACAACAAATGAAAAATAATGTGTTTAAAGCTCTAACGTCGGTTGTCTTGGCTTTTCTACATGCGATTAACTAAATGATATCATATGTTCTGCTTCAAATTTTGCGTTTTCCCAAATTAATCAAATAAGGACAAACTGGTAATTATCTGTCATTGTGCTTCCTCCATATAAATTAAAAATGTGTCTGTCAAAACAAACAATTGTTTATGGGTTACATTTCATCAGTTACATGTATGTGTTTATGCAGGATTTTATCTGATGACTACGTGTTATGTCGAGTCGCTGGAATTTTCCATGCGTTTACGGAGTTACCGTCACTAGTTCATTAATGTAATATATTTATCGTTCGGATTTCCCGACTGTTTTGTAACTTTAAAATTTAGTTCTATTACATGCCGACACTTTGTGTATCTTGACGGTTATTTATCATTTACAGTCACATGTACAATATTATATATAAACTGTGTTAAAAAAACCGCTTCAGCTATACTAAGTCCAAGAGTGTAATAACGTGACGAGACAATACAAATTAAGCCATAATCAAATATTTGATATTTTCCTTAATATGAATTTATTTTGATGAAATATGGCGCAGCACACGCGTCTTCGTGAGCTGCAGTTGGTCGTCCAGGGAGTTCGGCACAGACTTCTGTCGTTTTTGCAAAGAATCGATTTCCGTGTCTACCTACACGGAAATCGATTCTTTCGCAAACACGACAGACGTTTAGACCAAAGTACAGATACCACCAAATGCAACTTAACAAGAAGCGTTTGATGCGCCATATTTCGTCAAAATCCGTTATGTAATGAGGACAATATGAAAGAATACGTACTTTCAATCGGATGGAATCTGGAAGTTTCAGTACTTGTTGTTGTTGTTAGTACCGCGTGATCATACACCTTGATAATATAATGGCAAACAAATATGATTTACATGTAATTTTGGCCTTTTACATGTACAATATTTCGTATGAACCTGACGATGAATGTCACTGAGAAATACGATTTGTTTGTAGTTCAAATTTAATGTAATAAAGAGACCGTATTCAAATGGCGTGTTGATATTTTTATCGCATCGCCCTTCGTTGTCAATATTAATTTAAAACATGGAAAACGGCGATGATGTAAGAGAGGTAATTCTAAAACCGGGACTCCATTGTATTGTTAAGAGTTATGGAGCGTTACAGTATAACACAGTGTTGTATTCGCCGTACACACGCTTGTCTCACCTTCACTATGTGTATAAACAGGTTTATGAACCAATATAATCAAACAATCAGTCAATCAATTGAATCAATCAAGAAACACATCAATGAATGCACGAATGAATGAATGAATCAAGTAATCAGTCAATCAATCACTCAATCAAATCAATAATTCAATAATCAATCCAATACAATTTAATAAAATCAGTCAATCAATCAATCAAACACATCATTAGTCAAATCAAATCAAACATATCGATCAAACATATCGATATCGATCAAACATATCGATCAAACATATCGAGCAAACATATAGACCGACCGAGGCTTCGATAGTATACCAAACAACTTTAACCAAAAACTTTAACCCGTACGCCCGCGTGCTCGACAAATAGTGAGAACAATTTAAATAATTATAAAGGTGGTGGGTGAGAAAATTGCGCTCTGTATCACAACTCTACTTATTCTAGAAAAACTTTATGCCAGATATACGACGGTACGTGAATATTCTCGTATCTTGTACAACGTTATAGTTTTCAAAAATACAATATACGTACCACCATGTACAAAGTGAAAGTGAAATTAAATTGGGTTAACGTTCCACCAACAGCTAGGCTCATATAGAGACAGGACCACGGTTTAAAGTCTCATCCGACAGACCAGTGGGATGGAAATACTATGCAAGTATCTTTGATCCCTAAGGCGATGTTTGAACATACAACCTCCGGATTGGAAGTCTGGTGTTCTAACCATTCTAGGCCACAATCCATCCCACCACCATGTACAAGATGAAGATATGGTTGGTAATAGGAAATAGAGAATAGTTAGTGCCGTGAATTGGAAAAAATATCTGCCAAGGCTTAGGAAACGGGATGGGCGAGGCTCTGCAGAGCACATCCCGTTTCCGTGCCGCGCCAGATATTTGTTACATTCACGGCACTAACCTACTATTCTATTTATCCCGTAAACATTACAAATACAGTGGGGTCAGCGTGTAAGTGCACACACGAACGAACACGACAGGTTGGAACCAACCTGTCGTGTTCGTTCGTGTGTGCACTTACACGCTGACCCCACTGTAACTTTAACATGCACAACAATAACCCCAGCCGAATCTCCAAATCGTATTGACAGGATATCAAAAATGTTTCACGGCATCGTGTTTCACGGCACATACACACTGTGTTGACGGGATACATAATGCGCCACAACTAGGTAGAGTCATTAATATTAAGCATTCAGATATGACATAGAATTTAACCCGCAAGTGTCAATGAAAGGAACACGACGTGTGTTCGTACATGTGGCTGTAACTGGAGAAATTTAGCTTATAGGATTTGTGACCAATGTAGCTCCTGATCAAATAACACAATCATGTACATTGTAGCCTGATGACGATCTATATTCGCTAGTTAGAAGCATGTCGGATGTCGACGCACAGTCTGATCTGGATCTACATTGGTCACAAATCTCATACTATTTTGATCTCTATTTACATTCATGTCCACGGTAGAACCTCCCTAAACCGGTCACCCAGAAGACAGTAAACATTGGTGGGTTTCACTGTCATTTAGCTCTAATTACAATGGTTGTCAATTATAGCATAGTACACGTGAACGATACAATACAATACAATATACACCACAATATACAATATACAATACACAATAAAATACAATACAATACAATACAATAACAAAACAAAACAAAACAAAACAATACAATACAATACAATACAATGCAATGCAATACAATACAATACAATACAATACAACAACAATAACAATAACAATACAATACAAACTAGTTTATTATACTCAGTCCATTGTGCATGGTAAAATGAGGAGTATGAACATAGCATGATTAAACGAGGCAACAGAATATCACTAGTTCCCCAGGGTGTCTGGTTTGGAGATGTTCCACTGTAAATCACACATGTTAGCGCTGCATGGCACATTCTAGTGTTTTGCAATCATGAAAAGTAATTGTAATGGGAGATACATGACAGCGAAACACATCTAAGTTAAACATCCATATTTTCCCGAGTGTGCGGTTTAGAGGGGTTCCACTGTATATACTAATGCAACGCTGTTCTCTTTCATGTACTAGCAGCGCCGAACATCTATCACTACTCGTGATGAATTGAATTCTCGACAATGACATTCACATCAAAGGGGACAGCGTCGCAACAATCATAGTCTGTATTATTTGATGGCGCGTGCGAACAGTCACCACAAACAAGGTGCATGATCACGTGGTTACAACAACAACAACGCCGCCGACTCCAAAGTAAGTATTATTTGATATTTTCCTTAATATGCAACGGATTTTGATGAAATATGGCGCAGCAAACGCGTCGTCATGGGCTAATAATGGTCGTAATAAGACACTATAAAATAATACGTACTTTGAATCGGTACTTGTTGTTGTTGTTAGTACCACGTGATCATACACCTTGACAAAGCATGGCTAAGGTCGGACGTGGGTCGTATGCAAAACGAAGCACCATTCATAGATAAAAGAAACGTGTTACTACGTACATACATGGACTATACTAACACTATATCCCATCTTGCCTATTAGTGTGGGCGAGATAGCTAAAAAATAAGCCTAACCTTCAAAAGAATACACCGGAGCTGATTTTTGGCTTAGTGGTACTGGATGCCATGGAGATTGATATGTGAGGAGCCTCACGTTGAGGCCCTTGGGGAAATGTTTTAATTTCAGTTTCAAAATGGCCGCCAAAAATTGCATTTTCATTAAGATCTCGGCCTCTAGATAACATAAGACGGTTATTTCAGTTCCTATACATACATTTTAAGGGGCAATAAACTTAATGGTGACACTAACATGAAAATAAATTCACCAGAGGTACAGATAACTTGGATTTTTCAAAATGGCTGCCAACATTATTTTAATATAACATGAGGCAGCAAAAAATGGACTCGTAGGGCCCGAGGAGTGGCTTATGTTTTATTATCGTTTCCTATGCAAACATACTGCATACAACTGATAAGCGATGTTTCCAGTTCGAAAGAGTGTCCAAAATCTGTTTAATTTGCATAAATTCAAGATGGCCGCCACTCTTTGTTATATTCCATATTGTTGGTCTGACAGACCATGTGGTGTGTTCTAAACTGTTGTTATGTGTATTTCCTGGCATAGCATAGTAGTTCTAGTGTACACTATTATCATTTATACTATTAGCTAAATCCGCCGTACTATATAAGTCAAAATGGCCGCCAAAAGTATTTTATTTTAGCCCTAAATAATTTTAGGTTGTTCTATGCTTTAAGTCAAATAATCAGACCAATATTTATTTTCTTTTCAGTTTGTAGCGCTTCACGCAAGGGTTAATATGGAATCCGAATCCTCCCGCCTCATCAGTGATACATGCATTATTTGCCATCTTCCTGAACAAGCAAACGATAAACTGAGAAGAGTCACAGCCACGGGTCTACAGACAATTATAACATATAACCAACTGTATAACGTTATTGATCTAGAAAGAGACTTACTACAAAATGCACATGATCAACATCTGAATGAAGAGAATAATCCGGTGCAAATACACGTCAGTTGTCAGAAGACTATTGGTAATGAAATCCGGAAGAAGAAGCTCTCAGGAAGTGCAGCAAATGTTGAAAACGACCCTACAGCCAGTAAAATTAGGCGTCGCTGTTGTACCTCCGCGGTATTTAACTGGAAAGAACACTGCTTGTTCTGTGCATATCCATGCGTTAACGATGATCGGCATCCTGATAGAAAGAAAATTGCATTATGTGAAACGATAGAATATAGAGGAGAATTGTTAGAAAAACTAAAATCCAGAAGCGATTCATTTGCCGAGACGTTACGTACTCGTCTTCTAAGTTGCAATGATTTACCCGCAGCAGAGGCCCGGTACCATGATGTCTGTCGTGATAGATTTAACCGGCAGAAGTTAGACCAGCAAATATCGCCTAATGAGACAGGTCAGAGTTCTACAGTGGAAGAGAAAAAACGAAAAGGTCGACCAACGGATCACAGACAGATGGAATGTTTCAGTAGATTATGTAACTGGCTCGAAGCAGAAGCAGAAACGTACAGTATTTCAGAACTATATCATCAAATGAAAGTGTTATCAGACCCTGGAATTACAATTTATTGTAAACCATTTTACCTAAAGGCCCAACTTGTAAAAAGATATGGTGATGCTATCTTTTTTACAGAGATAAATGGTAAACATGATGTTGTCTGTTTCAAGGACACAGTAAGATCTATTATCAGTGATGAATGGTACCAGAAACGAAATGCCAACGCTGAAGACGATTCAAAACGGATTGTCCTTACTGCTGCAAAGATCATCCTCAATGAGTTACAAGCCAAACAATATGACCTTGATGTATACCCAACTAACGAGGACATCAGCGACGTTGATAAGAATAAAGAGTGGTTACCTATGTATCTCCGAATTTCCATGGAAGGATTGATAAAAAATCCACTGAAGCAAGCAAGTATTGGTCAGGCAATTGTGACTGCTGCCAGAACAAGGTCATCACTTTCCCCAATTTTGTTTGGTACCGCTGTGGAAATGGATCACATGTTTGGGTCAAAGTGGTTACTGGGAGAGCTTAGTAGCCTTGGTTTCAGTAACACCGTTGATGAAGTCAATAGGTACAAGCAATCTGTTGTGTGCAATGATGACCCATACGATTTCATCAAACGTGCTATGCAGGGGTGCTTCGGTCAATGGTCAGCGGATAACGTAGATCATAATGTCCGAACACTTGATGGCAAGGGAACTCTACATGGAATGGGGATTGTGCTTTCAACAACTGGTGCAAACGTAGATGCCGCTTCCTCAAATTTACCATATATTCCGAGACAAAGATTAATGAAGCAGTGTGATGTTGTACAAAGCAAGGGAATAGCTGTTGCCACGTATTGCCCTCCTGAATGTTCTGGTCTCTCAAAGCTCAGCCTTCAGTCTGTTGAACAAATCCGCCAACAGTCTCAATGTACCATGCCGCCTGATGTGCAGTTAGATCTGCTCTGGCACGTATCCAAGTTCACGTCGAACGTTGCTCTTGAAACTAGACCTGGTTGGTGTGGGTACATGACAGATGTTTCCAAAGGGAATTATCCTGGTCAGTCCATTGTTCACATGCTCCCGATTATTGACCTTGATCCAACAGATATTTCCTGCATTTATTCAACACTGCTCTTTGTGATCAAACAAGCTGAGGAACTTAACGTTCCTACACCGATTCTCACATTTGATCAACCATTATGGCTCAAAGCCATGGAGATTGTGAAAGCTCTAGACTTGAAGGTAGTCCTCATCCTTGGAGGTTTTCATACGTTGATGAGCTACGTTGGTGGCATTGGCAAAGTAATGTCAGAATCTGGACTCAGTACGACATTGGAAACAGTATATGGCAAGGTAGCAGTAACTCACATTCTTACTGGAAAAGCTATTGCAAGAGCTCTTCGTGGTTTCTTCATGTTGGAGTCTGTGTTAACCTCAAGACTATTGTCACAGTTTTTCCCAGAGGTTGTCTCTAAAGAATTTGCTGAAAATGAAAATGTCATCACGTCGGATATGGATGATGGTAGTTCCAGTGATGATACTGAGAGTGATTATGACATTAATGAAGACAATGATGATAGTGTTACTAGTGAGGTTCCTGTCATAAATGAAAATAACGTAAAGCAACTGTCTGTCATTGAAGTTGAAAAAATTGAGTCACTATGTGATGTCATCCAAAAAGACTACCAACAAGGACTAGATGACATATCGAACTGCATAGAGCTGAAGACCTTAGAACAAGAACTCGATAAAGAGAAAGAGGAATTGGCAAGATCGTCCCGCACTGCTAAGTTATGGTTACAGTGTCTTTCATATGTCGGCATCCTCAAACAATACATTCGTGCAGAAAGGACTGGTAATTGGAGTCTGTTGCTGCAATCTCTTGGCAAAATGATGAATCTGTTTGCAGCAACTGGACATATTCACTATGCCAAATCTGGGAGATTGTTTCTACAAGAGATGCTACGATTGAAGACGGACTATCCATGGGTCTACAAAAGTTTCACCAACCATGGACTTCACACCGTACGCCGAAGCGATATATTTTGGGCAGGCTTGTGGACGGACCTCATCATTGAGCAAGTGATGATGAGATCCCTGAAGAGTCGAGGTGGTTTAGCTCGTGGTCGAGGTGTAACAGAGTCCGTGCGTACAACCTGGATAAACAGCATGCATCGTTGCGCTGCAATCCACAGTTCGATGAGTACACTCACCAACGTTATACACAGAACTAGTGAACAGCACGTCGACCTGACTGCAAGTCGAAGACAGCTGGACATGGCAGATATGCAAAAGCTGGATGCATGGTTCCAAACTCATGACCCATTTGACCCAGACGTTTCGACATTGAGAAGTCTGTCAACGGGCTTAACAGCTGGAGATAGTGACAACATCAATTGTGATGATGCAGAGGTAGTTGGTCAGATGATTCAGATGAAACTAGATGGTGTATGTATTGAAGTGGCGACTATTAGGAGGAGTGACCAGGTTCGTACACTGGAGTGCTTACAAGTAGGAGTAAAAGTGGACAAAAGTGTGATTCACATTGATCCTCTTATATTGTTCACTCGTGCAACTCTTCTTCTGGAACGACAGGACCAGGAAGAGCAAATCAACAACTTCAAGTTTGAGTTCACACCTGAACCTAGTGCACTTTTCAAAAATGGCTCTATGAGAAAAACACAGAAGTCAGAACTACGCAACAGTATATTAAAGCTTCATCCTCACGTTCAAAAGCCGAACGCAGGCTGTTGTGTTGTCGATGGAGGTGCAGCCCTCCATCACTTCCCATGGGTGCCTCCTCAATGCACCTACAATGATCTAGCAGAGCAGTTCATCGGGTACCTTGTGTCCCGGCACAAGAACTATGAGATACATGTGGTATGTGATGGCTATACCTTTGATCTCTCTACAAAAACCTCTGAACAACAGCAGCGTCAAAAAACAGTGGTAAGGTGTCAGCTGATGTTACGATTGCTGCTGATGGAAGCACATGTGTGTCAGTAAAGAAAGCGGAGTTCCTACTCAATCAGTCCAATAAGAGTCTATTGATCAAGCTATTGTGTCAGCGACTGACTGAGCATGGTATTAGAAACTCTCAATGTGACGGTGATGCTGATGGTCTGATTGTCGAAACTGCAATTAGTATTGCTAACACAGGAAATTCTGTAGTAGTTGCGAGTGACGATACCGACGTGTTTATAATGCTGCTGAAACAAGTGAATACAAGCATGGCTGATGTGTTATACACTACATTGATGAGAGACTGTAAGTCATCAAGAACAAAACCTGTTCCGATGTGGTGGCATGTCCAAAGCGTTGTGACGACGTTACCAATTCCCTCTGACCTTATCTTGTTAGTTCATGCTTGGGGTGGCTGCGACACGACATCCGCCACATATGGCAAAGGCAAGATGAAGATCATGCAAACGCTGAAGTCAAAAAGTCTTGAAGAGACAGTCTCTTGTTTCGGAAATGTTGAGGCAACACAAGAGGAGATCGGCAGTGCAGGCAATAGCGTTATGCTGAGTATCTTCAATGGAAAGAGTGAAACGCTCACAGCATTACGTTATGCTGAATGTCACATGATGGTTCTTGGAAAAAAGAAACTAAAGCCAGAAAGCTTGCCTCCGACGGATCGGGCTGTGTATTTCCACTCACTAAGGGTGCACTTGCAGGTGTGCCAATGGGCCACACTAAACCTGACATGTCTCAATCATATGGAGTGGGGGTGGAAAGTTTAAAACGGTGTCCTTGTTCCAGTGAAGACGGATATTGCTGCAGCAACAGAATTCGTCCTCAACGTTATTCGCTGCAGCTGCAAAACAACATCCAAGAATACGTGTGGCACAAAAGTGTGCAGCTGCAGGAAAAACGGTCTCGCATGTGTGGCTGCCTGTGATGATTGCCGCGGCACATCGTGCAACAATGTTCAGACGTTAGACAAATCAGACGGAATAAAGTTTGACAGTTCATAGAGTTGGAGATATTATTTCCAGTAATTAGGGCGCCCCCGAGAAATCGGCGGTGCCCTATAGGTTTCAACCTGTCCGTCCGTCTGTCTGTCCGTGTATTTTTTCAGGAAAACTTAACCGCGCGTAAATAGCTTACATTTTCTGTTTCCTTGGTCGGAATTCCCTAATATTTTACACACGCATTGCTCTAAGGGTCCTCCATCACCATGTGACAAATCCACGTCCGTGCTACCCCTGCTAAGACCAGGGTCAAGGTCGTATACTTGGTGCATTCCGAAACCTTAACCGAACTAAACCCAGGGTCAAGCTTACATAATTGCTGCATTCTGAAAATTAATGAATTTTTGACGGCCATTTTGAAAAATCCAAGAGTTATCTGCACCTCTGGTGAATTTGTCTTCATCTTACTGTCACCATTTGGTTTCACACACCATCAAATGCATGTATAGTAACTGGAATATTAGCCTTAGGCTATTTAGAGGCCGAGATCTTGAAAAATGCATTTTGGCGGCCATTTTGAAAAATTCAAGAGTTATCTGTACCTCTAGTGAATTTATTTCCATGTTATTGTCACCATTGGGTTTCTTGTCCCTTAAAATGTATGTATAGGAACTAAAATAACCGCCTTATGCTATTTAGAGGCCGATATCTTAATAAAACATGCACTTTTTGGCGGCCATTTTGAAATCAAAATAATTTTTTTTCCCAAGGGCCTCAACGTGAGGCTCCTCACATATCATTCTCCATGGCATCCAGTACCACTAAGCCAAAATTCAGCTCCGGTGTATATTTTTGAAGGTCAAATCCTATCTCGCCCGGACTATATCGACGAGAGGATAATCAATAATACTTTAATCATCTTAATAAAGCCAACATATATGAAAACGAGCCGTCTCATCAGGATATACAGTGTTTGTTGTAACATTGTTAGGGAAAAACATTCCACATCGCATACGTCATCCGAGACGCGACTACTGTTTACATGTAAGTGGTTAACCCGTAAACAACGGACAATACAATACCGTGAGGTCAAGGATCAAAGTCCACCTTGGACATTGACCCATGTTGGATTTATGTAGATCCACAGCTCTACATATTTCAATTTGTTTCTTTTTTAACCCTTTGACCCCTAAGTAACTGAAATGGATTTGATATGCTACTTTTACAACCAATCCAACCGTCACAAAATGGTTTTCTGACGAGTCCATTTATGAAAAGGGGGTGTTTTTGTTGAAAAAAATATGAAAATTACTAGCAAAAGTGCAGATCCTAATGAGACGGCTCGTTACGAATTTTGATGGGGGGGGGGGGATTATTATGTCCGACTTACTGTTTGCATAAACCGTTTTAGCGGGATTTCGGGTTCAAAGGGTTAAACTCTTCGTATGTACCCATGGACGTATACTGTTGCAACGACGAGACAGGTCTTATAGGACGGAACCTCTCTAAACCGGACATCCTGTCAGCATCGAGGGTGTCCGATTTAGATAATCTCGACTGTAATGCAAATAAATTAACCCTCACATATATGTTTACGCGCGATGCAGCACAAATGATTCGGACATATAACTAACAAATGGATATTCAAAAAAAGCATTGCCCCACCGACTTACTGTTCATACGGTTGCAGTATTATACTGCACATCTCTCTCTTTCTCTCCCCCTCTCTCTCTCTCCCTCTCTCCCTCCCTCTCTCTCTCTCTCTCTCTCTCTCTCTCTCTCTCTCTCTCTCTCTCTCTCTCGCTCTCTCGCTCTCTCTCTCTCTCTCTCTCTCTCCACCTCGTATTGTAACTTTGTATTTACAAACTACTATTTAGTGTACACATACACTACTTTTCATGTCCACTGTCTGTCATCTTGCTTGCATTGTCATGTTGCTTGTATGTTTGTTAATTACTATTGTGATCAAGAGTCAGCATGGCTTAAGCAATAAACGATTATTCTATTCTATTCTGTGAAAGGCGTACTTGTTTTCTTAATTATAGGGTTAACTGTATTGTAATTTTCAAATTTGCGGCGTATATCAGAAACTGATAGGTCGGAACATCTGTTTAATGGCGACGCGTGAAGTTTCCGTGGCCAGAAAATGTAAACATTATTGGGGAACATGACGAGGTTGGGTTTTTCTTTCTTAGGAGTAAGTGAACCTATTGTTTAATTCGTGCAGAACCTGTACAGCAAGGCTGCAGGTCATGTACAAGTAGGTCCCACAGCATCCATACGAATAGTGAACATAGGAGAGACTGGTCATATTCGATGGGATTTGGTTAACTTACATAGTAAAACTATTTGGTGTGTTCTAACCGAGTGTAGGACAAAATCCCCCCAGACATAATCCCCCCCTATGATTTTTGACACTAGTGGAAAAAATCCCCCCGTCTAAAATCACAGGTAGGACATAACCCCCCCCCACCCATCAAAATTCAAGGTAGGACAAAATCCCCCCACCGCCCAGAATCAAGGTAAATCATATTCAGTACTTTTATTTGGACAATAAACATCAAGCACATTTAATGAAGTATTTTCAGTTGCACAATCAAAAAGCACATCTAATGAAGTATTTTCAGTTGCACAATCAACGTCAAACAATAATATGTATGTATCGTTTGTACATTCGTATACTGATGTCGGTCCCAAACCATATTGTTTTTTAATTTTGATGGGGGGGGGGGGGGAATTATGTCCTACCTGCATTTTAGACGGGGGATTTTGTCCTCCTGTGTCAAAAAATCATGGGGGGGGGATTATGTCCGATAAGTCCAGGATAATAGGTACATACTTGTACCGTGTTTGCTGTGTTGCTATTGGATGCTATTATATTAACCCTTTCGCCCCTATGTAACTAGAATGGACTTTGATATGTTAATTTTCCGACCAATCCAAGTGTCACAAAATTATTTTCAGGCTAGTCCATTTATGACAAGCGGGTGTTTTTGTTCACAAATATATGAATATTACTTGCAAAAAGTGCTGATCCTGATGAGACGGCTCGTCACGAGCCGGCTTATCTGGATATACACTGTTTGTCAATACTACTCTATATGTATGTAAGTGTATACTCTATCATACGTGTTTTCAAAAATATCCTCCTTATAACGTCTTGATCAATCTGTGAAAATTGTAACTATACACTGGCCATAAATGTGTCTCTGACTGGAGAAATGGTACTTATTGGATGTGTGACCAGCGTAGATCCTGATCAAATAACACTTTCATGTAGCCTGATAACAACCTATGTTGCTTCATTGATGTAATAGCAAACAGTGCAGGTCCTGGTCAGACTGATGGAGAGACTGATCTGGATCTACACTGATCGCAAAACCCATTTGTCCCATTTCTCCAGTCACAGGCGCAAATGTCGTAAAGACCCTTTGTCCATGTTCGTACATTTCGTAAACATAGGGTGGCTTAAAACGCTATGACCGATATAATCCAATTGAGAACCGTTAAAATGAATTACGGGTACAGTAATACATTATATTTAAGATGTTAACGTGCCAGTACACAGTGTAAGGTACATGTAGTTATACACAATACAATCGATATTAATACATACATATTTATTACTCTGCTTTATCATTTTCGGCGCTTATCCGAGAACCAGCACCTTTAACATGTAAATGTTTAATTAAATAAACTGTTGTACTAATTCATATAGATCGGTTTACCCTGCCAGCAAACCGACCGACACAAACACATAATCAAGATCAATGAAACAATTGAGCATTACATGTATTTCACAGTTACTTGTTACATGTATATATATAACATTAGATAAAGAAACAAATATGTACACAATAATACTAGTATGCATATACATGTAATGGTATACATAGAATACCAGGCTAGTGTATTTTGATATCAAGTTTATCAGGCAAGGCTAGGAAACGAGTAGGAATTCCTCGGCTTGCCGAGGAATTCCTACCGTTTCCGAGCCGAGCCTGATAAACTTGCTATCAAAATACACTAGCCTTGTATTATATTTATCAGGTAACGTTTTATGATCGAAAATACCATAGATGACGTCGTTACCTATGGACAGACAGCGGACATTTTACGTTCCGTCATTACACTGACGTCATTCGGTAACGTCACGTGACGTCATCCGACCAATGGAACGTCAGCTTTCACTTCATTGTAACCCAGATGTTTGTATCAGGTCAATGGCTGATACAACGATATATTATCAGTCAGTACGTATTCGGCCAATACAGGGCAGGTTACCTGATAACAAGTGTACATGTACGTATGTCTGGCAGATCACATCAGTTCTATCTACACTACGTTTATAATATTTAATGTGAATGAGATTTTCTTTGGCAGCATGATCAGCATTAGTAGGGTAAAAGTCACAATAATATACTTTCGGGCTAAATGTAGTTGTAGAATGGAACCCTTGCACACCGGACGCCCAGGGAAGTGCCACTTGTCCGGCTGAAAGAGGTTCAATGTATGAAAACTCCATGACATGGTGTTGCGCTTTGCAACAACGAACAATCATAATCTATGGAGAGAAATGACAAAGAAACACAGTCTAACCATGAACAGTCAGTATTTTCTATTTTCTAATTTCTGTTATCAAAAACATGGTTTAACAGCACTTTAGAATCATTTCCATGGGAAATGATTCTAAAACGCTGTCAAACCATGTAATTTTGAGAAAGAGGGCAAAATATAAAGCGACGGCAGACGACAATTTTTGGCTCCACATTCCAAGAGTTAGCAACATGAAATATATGAGCACTCTCTGGCGTGGTTCAGTGCTATTTAATCCTTACAATGGTGTATTAAAATTGTCGTCTGCTGTTTATTTTCTATTTTCGCTTGTTTTTATCAACAATATGGTTTGAGTCAATTACAATGGAACATAAATAGTGAGGTACTAGTACCCCGTGTGTCTGTTTAGAGAGAGAGAGAGAGAGAGAGAGAGAGAGAGAGAGAGAGAGAGAGAGAGCGCAGTGTAGTTAAAGTATATGAGCACTCTCTGCCATGGTTCAGTGCTATTTAATCCTTACAATGCTGAATTAGAATTGTCGTCAGCTGTTTATTTTCTATTTCCGCTTGTTTTTATCAAAAACATGATTTGACAGCCCTTTAGAATCATTTCCATTGGAAATGATTCTAACGCGCTGTCATACCATGTTTTTATTGCAAAAAAGGGAAGCATATAGAAACAGCAGCCGACACGTGTTTGTTCACATTCCAAAGGTTAACCATGAGAAGTCAGCAGGAGACAAGATAAGTTACACTGAAATATATACAATGAGGTACCATATAATATGTCCGGTTTATAAAGATTCCATTGTGTTTCCACAACCAATGAATATATTGAGGTATACCGAATGTTCGATTTATGCATATTCCATTGTATTTCCAATAACACTCATCTGATTTGAAAAGGCACCACTGGGCACCTTCTGGGATATTTGATTATGCAATCGGCGTACACGGGAAAACATTTGTTCAGTTTGTACTTCTGTACCCACGAGTCCTTTTCCGGGTTATACCGATACTGCGGGGCGGCGTCCTTACCCGCGTCCTCGTCCTCACATGGAACTCCTCCTGCCAAATACACGCGCTCATACTTCACAAACATTCCGAAATGGCAGCGCCGCAATGGCTGCTGGGAACACAGGTGCGACATTCCAGAACGAGGCTCGAAGCAGATCATGTGACCTTGTCCGGAAGCAATGAAGATACGGTTGCCAATGACAACGGCTTGTCCATTGGAGCAGGGAACTGGAAGATCATGCAAGCATTCGACTATTTTGATTGTACGTTGTAGCATTGAACTGATGACACTGGGCCGGCTGGCGTTTCCCCGCCAAATATATATATCTTCTGCTGGTATACGATACTGATTGACGAATTAACGTGCACTGTCAGGGATGCACATTCCGACCAGGTGTTGTTCTTTGTGTTGTACTTTTCAACACACGGGACTTCTTTCCCGCCGAAGACGTAAATTGATCCGCTATCCACGGAGAGCATGCCGTGATGAGAGCGCCCATGTAGCATCTTCGCGCTCTTCGTCCACCGACACAATAAGACGTCGTACTTCCAAAGGTAGTTCATGCACTTACCCTCTCCGCCGCTGACGAAGATGAACGGCGACTCCTTGAGCTCGACGCTGCAACAGCTGAAACCATTGCCGAAATGATACGGCTTCTCCATCTCTCGCTGGAATATATCTAGTCTCTCCGACATGTCGATGACCAGTACCTTGATCGTATCCTTGCTCGGGTTGTCCTTCGTGAAGACGATGTAGTACTCGGGCGGCAGGGAATCATCGGGGTCGGATAGCATGGAAACGGAGCGCTGGTAGCCGGCGTCCGCCTCCTGCTGTACGGCCGTACGACAGTCACACTCGCCGATGATCGAGATGATCTCCCGGTGGTTATTCTCGAAGCAAAACTCCATACAATGGTCACGCAGCTGCTTCAGATTCAGGGATGTGGCTACGTGGAGAAAGTGGTGAAAGTTTGTGAATGACAGGTTTATTTTCTCCATCTTTCCGCATGATAAATACGTGGCGACCATTGTTCGTACTTCATGTGGCGCATGATCGAGGTATGTTACGACATTTGAGCACGTTGTTTCGTTCGTAAATTCATCCGCGATGCATTGTCCCTCTAAGATGTGAGCAGATATCTGGCGGAGGAACGTGCTATTTCTCCGTTCCTGGGTGTGAACCTCTCGTTGGCAGTCTATGTCCGCGAAATCAAACGTATCGTCCGTTGTAGCGTTCTGTCGAACCAACGGGCTGCGACTTCTGGGGCTCCGATTGTCGTCTGCCGAACAATGGTTCGGTGAATGTGACGGGGAGCTGAGGTGTTTTGACCGATGGATATGTAGCATGGGATCTTTGTCTGTCGTATCACTGCTAGTGGCTGTAGTGTTGGTGTGTGAACGTGCAACTGGTTCGGTAATTGTTTTCTCGTCTGCAGTTGGCGCAGTCGTAGATTCAGGCACGATTTCAATAGACATGCTTTTCTGTTCGTCCATGAAAGCTATCAGGTCGTCTGCATTCTCCAGGGACTGTAGCGTGTGATCGTTTCGGTCGTCCATTGTGGGTCGTTTCTTTTTGCCTGCAACTGAGAGCATACCTGTGTTAGTAATGATGTTACAGAGCAGACGTCTCTACAATGGCCGCACGTGGGAAAACACAGAACAAGCTGATATTGCCACTGCACACTGACAGCTACAGATAGTGTGATGTTGTAGAGATATGGAAGTTTATGGATTTGCTGTAATGGAATTTAACGGCCTGTCAACGGTTAAGATCATTTTAGGCCGGGTTAACGAGGTCGAATCGTATATTTCACCTGTTGTGTTGTCCCCAAATCCGAATTGAATATTTACAGAAAAAGTATATATATTCAGTCCTGAACATAGAAAGACCTGACATGGTGCCAGGTCCTCATCACACCAGAAGTACTTCATGGAGGTTCGAATGTACACTACTGTCTGTTTCAAGAAACCTGCCCAAATTATACAGACATATAAACAATGCAAAAACAATATTTTTTTAGATAATATTAAATTACATGTATAGCAAGATGAGCTTTCTTTTTATTTCGTGAAATGTGGTTCAATATTGATTTTATTGCGAAGAAAATCCCCATGTTAAATTCCCATGGACTCTTAACATCGGGAAACTTTTCTAATTTCCGAAATAGTGGACCTGTTTTCAAAATTTAACTTTTGTATTTCTAATTAGATCATTTTCAAGCTATCCAGCCAGGTTTCAGAGTCAATTTCCAATTTGTTTTCATATTTCAACTCTTCCTGCACATGCACCACCTCTTCCCCCACCCGGAAATTCCCATAGAGAAATAATTTTTCACAATAAAATCAATATTTGACCAAATTTTACGAAATAAAAAGGATCTCATTCTTAAATTTTGCTAGAATTTAATATTGTCAACAAAAATATTGTTTTAATTTGCATTGTTTTTGCATAACCGTACAATTTGGGCAGGTTTCGTGAAACAGACAGTACATACTTACAATGTAGACTACGGTTAGCCCGCTTGTACCAGGCGATCAACCGTGCTCCAAGTTATGTATCCCATCCCATACCCGTACAAGTAGCCTATTTCACCAACATTGCAAAGTATACTTTTCTAGCAAAGTATACTTTGAGGGAGAAATTTTCAATTTTAGGATAAATATATTAATTTGTATTATACTGAATTTATTACATTATCACAGCCATTTTGGCTGTGATAATGTAATACATTTAGTATAATAATTCTGTATACTTTGAATCATCAAATATATGCAGTGGTTGGTTCTATATGCAATAATGCATTTCGAGAAAAATAAATGATTACTCCCTCATTTTATAATTTGCTAGATAAGTATACTTTGCAACTTTGATGAAATCGGCTACAGGTTCGGTGTTCCTAATCAAATGGGTCAAAACTCTGAAACGCCTGGGATACGTATGTTGTTCGGCAATGCTATTCGTAAATGTTTACTTTTAATATCAGGAAACATGTTAACATGCGATACTATTAAACTGGGACATGTGGTGAAGATCTTGCCATTCAGTAAATACGGCATTTTGTCGCCAGCTACATGTAAATATATTTTGAACATGACGGATCCGGATTTGTGTAAACTAGCAAACGATCAGGGGTTATACGGGTCTAACATAGTGTATTGTTGTTACGTAAATCTGTACTCCCACATACCAATTCGTAATAAAGGGAAAACTATTTTGTTCGTCCATTCTTTAGATATGCCATTGTTTCGAAGTAAACATTCATTTACCATTACCGGACGTGTTAATCTTCACTATTGATATCAGGGGCGATAACCGTTGTTCCTTGAATTCTAACGGAAAAAGTTATTTATTCTTTCATTTTATTTTTAATTTTTAATTATACTTCATGTGACGCATTTAATGGAAAAAAATAATTTAAAAATTTCCTGCCTTCTTTGCATATCAAAATAGCCTGATACAAACGCGCGTCTCCAAAAGTAAATTAAACATTACGAAATGATTATGTATTTATAGCGGGTACTCTTAATTTTTAAAACTTATGGAATAGTTACACAATTATGCACTTATTTGATTCCTATAAAGAACATTCTGTGCCTAATCAATGGGATTCTAAATATAAAGTGGTTTATCCAATAACAAGGCCTCTGCTAATGGACGAATACATATAGTTCATTGCAGGTATTATATGTGTACTTTAAAGGTACATGCCCACTCAGTAGGCACAAACTCTTCTTTATAGGAATTAAAAAAGTGTGTAATTGTGTCACTATTCCACAAAGTTCTAAAAAATACGAGTGCCCGCTATACAGATATACTCATTTAGTATTGTCATACCGCAGATAAGTTTCTCGGCTTTTGATTGGCTAGCTTGCCTGGTCATATATATTATATGACCTGCCAAGGCCGTCGGACATACAGGAATTGCGATTCCCCTCCGGCGCCTCGCGTCCAATGACGACACATTTTGCAAGCGTCTACGATTGCGAATTGTATTCCTCACTAAACACAATAAAACACCGAATTGATCAATAAAAGTAACAAATTGTACACTCAAAACCAGTTTTTATTGTTTATTTTTCCATAAATATTCTTCGTTCATCAAAATATGAGCGAAAAATGCCACAAACTGTCCCGTTTAGTGTTTTAAAATCTCAACACACTAGGCTTCGTGACACGGCTATATTTAGGTCATAAAATATGGGTTCCACGCACGAAACGCGGCGTAGCAATGACAGCGAATATTTGGGAACTAGTCGCATTCTTCTAGAGGCGCCAAAGGGAGAGCAGATCGATAGAGTAGTGAAATATAAATTAAATTACACGATATAAAACAAACTGCCTTAAAGTCGTTTTCGATGGATTTCTTACTCCATATTTAGTTTGTTTTCGTTTAATAAAAAAAGAAAATGTTCATTTACGCCTTTATATAAAGACTGACGGTAGAAAATCGAATCTCGGATTATTTCTCTTCCTGAAAAAAAACCCCGCAAAGATCAAAAGAAGAGATATGTTTATACAGCCAAATAACGGATCTGCGGTATGACACATACGTTATTGTGATTCTACACAGGCTATATGGTGTAATATTGCCCGTCTGAAGGTATGTTCACCCTCGGCTTGTTCACCCTCGGCTATCGCCTCGGGTGAACATACCTCCAGACGGGCAATATTACACCATATAGCCTGTGTAGAATCACAATAACTTATAATATGTATTTTACTGATAGTGACTCGCGGTGGTATCAGGCTATTTTCATATGCAAATGAGGCATGACTCTTTTTTATTATTTCTACTAATTAAATGTGTCACCTGAACAAAATAGTTTCGACATATTATAAAGTATGATCATTGCACGTCAACAAATAAATACAGACAATAACTAGTAATGTCCGTTAGCATTGTAAAGAAACACGGTTATCGCCCCTGATATCAGTGTGGAAATTTACGTGTGATATAAAATGTATAATAATGCCAATCAATACGTGGGGTAATGGTATATAGCGCACACTCGTAATTTTTATAACTGGTGGAATAGTGACACAATTATACACTTATTTACTTCCTATCAAGAACATGTTGTGCCTACAGAGTGGGCATGTACCTTTAAAGTGTCACCGTATTGTGCCGCGTTTAAGTGTTTACATAGGATATTGCAATGCAAATTAAAGGCCATACAAACATATGAAGGAATACACAGCATGCCGCCGTTGTTGAATTAACATATGAGATTAATACATGTAATCCGGCACGTACTACGAATATTTATAATAATACGTACATGTACATGTATACTGTACCAGATATGGGCATTGTGCAGTTTAAACAAAAATTGACATCACGAGTTGTGATATAATTTTATCACCCCGTCCAGTATGGACGGGGTGATAAAATTATCTCACAACTCACTATGATATAAAAATTATGAAGTTTCCAGAGTGTCTTGTTTATGGAAGTTCCACTATAAGCCCGGTATATGCTCACTTCAAGTGCTATGTACATTGTAGCACAGGTGGAAGACTCGGATCGGAGACATAACAAATTGCCCATTAAACAAATCCCATTACCCCACCCAACAGGTATCGTACAGTTCGTTATGTTTTCTTGGGAAATTTAACATGAGTAAATTGTTACTTCGCAATAAAATCAATACTGGACCAAATTTCACAAAATAAAAAGAAGGCTCATTCTTAAATTTTGATATTATCGAAAAAAATATTGTTTTTGCATTTTTTATATAGCGGTAAACTTTGGGCCGGTTTCGTGAAACAGACATTATTGTCTGACAACCATGCATCTAGCGGCGTCCACAGGCGAACTACTCAGGCCTAAGACCCAGGGGACCGTTTCACTTCGTACGACTAAAATGTTCGTAAGTGCAAATTTAGGATAGTCTGAAAATTCCAATTGATGGATTTACATTTATTGAACATATACAGCCTATGCTCTATGAATGTAAATCCAGTAATTTTTTGCAAGAAAAAACGCATTGTTAATGTGAAATTGACAGACTATCATAACTTTGCACTTACGAACATTTTAGTCGTACGAAGTTTAGTGAAACAGGACTCAGTTAAGTTACCCCACCCGCCTATTTCTGTCAAACTACAGTAGAACGTCTCTAAACCGAACACCAAGAACGCATTTGTTTTATTAATTTGATTGGTTTCACTGACATTTATGTATGATGTTAACGTCTGTTCGTGATAGGAAAGCACGTAGATACGTCATATGGTGCTCATATGCAAGAGCTAAAATGGAACCTGTCTAAATCGGACACCCTCTGCCAGGTGTCCGGTTTAGAGAGGTTCCACTTTACAGTCTACATAAATGGTAAGGTAGATGGGATAGCCTTTGTCGCATGGTCCATTTACAGGGGCTTACAGGTAGGTCATAAATCAATGGCAAAAGGTAAAAGTATACTTAATATCAGTAGTTTAAAGGGGCATATTCGGATGTTTTGAAATAGTACTATGCAAAATAAAAACGTGTTTTCATCATATCATTCCCGGTGCAAAGTGGTTTAATTGAATATACATGTATATGTACATGTATATGACGATACTAGGACGGCTGGGTTGTTTCTATTTTCACCAAATGAATATAGGTCCATAAATGCTGGAATTATAAGGAATGAATGGCCTTTTTGTGGAATTTATCGGGGTATAAACTTGGAAAAGTTGCGGGAATACTGGACGAAAGGCCGGAACAGTATTCCCGCGACTTTTCCAAGCTTATACCCCGATAAATTCCACAAAAAGGCCATTCATTCCTATAGTGAATATAGGTCCATAAATATCGGATTTCCTATCTTGTTGCGTTCAACAAGATAGAAAATATGATACTATCTGACGTATATATCTTCATTAAACAACATTACCCAGGGCCATGATGAAAACACGTTTTTATTTTGTTTATAGTATTTATAAAATCCTGATATGCCCATTTAATGACTAACAGCGCAGGCTGATCTGAGACTACGCCGATCATAGACATCGTTACGTCACCTATTGTTGGTTCTATATTTGAATAACATCATTCAGGTATAGCATATATATATACGAGTACTTTACAATTACGGATATATATAGCTGTAGTGTGTAGTTTTACATACACATAATTATATATGTACTGGAATATGAGTAATAATATACAATTTGCATAGTGTACATTCACATACAGTGAACATCAATTATGTACATTTAACCCTTACCATGCTATGCCGAGTTCCGTATGAAATCAGTCAACGTGCTTCAAAATTGTAATATTAAAGCAACATAAATGCTAGATGTAGTTTATTGCATAACAACAGCACCATACATGTACAGTGGGCTCAGCGTGTAAGTGCACACACGAACGAACACGACAGGCTGGAACGCTGACCCCACTGCATTTCATGTATAAAATAAAATGTAAATATTTTTCTGCATTTTTGCTCATTTCGCATCAAAAGTGTATGTTGTTACCACTCAGTTGAACCGTCTCGGTGACGGTTCAATTGAGTGGTAACAACATACACTTTGGGTGGGTAGCGAACCAACCTGTCGTGTTCGTTCGTGTGTGCACGTATGTTGAAGCTGCACTGATGATGAACCCATCACTTGGTTTGTAGCGTTTAATCTACACATGTACATGTCGTAATATTTACTCCTTCTATATATTCATAATGCAAACGCACTTTCGACGTATTGCGTTTACATCCCAATACAATACATTAGACACACGTGACGTCGCGCGATGTTGTTGATTGGTTAAATTCCGCAACGTCGCTGTTCCAGGATTTGCGACAAATGACGCAACACAAGGTTATTATTAATTTTAACACCATATTTGGTTATTTACAGTTTTGAAATTATGAGAAAATGCAGTGTAAATATAAGTAATACAACCATGGGATGTTGCGTTTACTGGGGTGAATAATACATTTGGTCTGTTTAACGTTTACGAGGAGTCCTTTGGACTCCACGCACTTTAAACAGTCCAAATGTATTGTTCATCCCAGTAAACGCAACAGCCCATGGTTTTATTCCTTAATTATAATACATGTACAGGGCTCCAGATAAGGAATTGGTAATCGAGTATTGTCACACATCATTTCTGAAGCAATTGGGTATTTCAAAATTTTAATTGGGTAAAATAAAATCACACAACCGTTTACACATCAACAGACAGCAATTATTGAATAGTTTGCTTCGAAATGAAAACATGTCTTGGCATTTCATTAGAATTCTAATGAAATACCAAGATGTGTTTTGATGGAAAATAAGAAAAATATGCTATATTTGTGGTCTGTTTATTGTTTTCTGCAGCATGGTAAAGGTACCACAAATGTATAATTGCTTTTTGATACTCGCTACTTTTGATTTCAATTGGGTGTTTGATATTTAAGCAAATACGCAGCTTTTCTGGAGCTCTGCATGTAGTATATTATGATTTTAATACAGTTTTGTAATATAAATCCCAAATGCATAGTATGATTACTTACATATACAGTTACTGTGTACGTTATAAGTATAGTTCCGTATTCGATGACATTCAGATAAAACAGCAGAATAGTAACTACCACTCTCACATTTCAGATATCCTATCTAACGCACAATGACTGACGATAATAATGGCGATTATTTACACACACCTGTATTATATACCACATTTAATACCACGCGCACCAATTGCGACGTACTCGCGGAAAAACCCGAGGTGGCAAATACTATTTTGAAATTATTAGTCTATAACTGGAGATTGTCTCATACGTGCAGTTGACCTCATCCACCATCGAACAGTACTTATCAACAGGTAAACACGTATAGATATAACATAGTATTAACATAACAAACTACATGTACTTAATCGTGATACACTTCGGAAATCCCAATTCATATCAGTGAAGCTCCTTAACGCAACACTGAACACGTTTACAAAAATACATGTATTTGTTGTGACTAATATTTTTCATATTTGCTAACGTAACCGCATAACTAGAGACATTACTGCCTGCGTTAATCGTGTCATTATGTGTCAATGTCTTTATTTCAAAACACTTGAATATTGTACTAGACAAGCATGATTGACTGAGCCTGAACAGTGCTACATCTCA